>JBBDGP010000875.1:1200000-1602307 GCA_037952835.1 Lithobates septentrionalis | reverse complement strand
CCTTCAGGCAGGTGTTATTCATTGTGACATGAATCTACATCGCTAGACTTTGTTTTTTTGTTTTTGTAAAAAGGACTTGTCAAAAAAAAGGTTTGCCAATGCACCTCTGGCAAGGAAGCTCCCACCACCCTCTCTTCATTTTGAGGGCATGTCGATAGTAATGGTTCGGAGGGCCAGACTCCATGCTCGAATAAGGGTCTTGCATAGATTTTAGGGGGAAACTCGTGCCGTTTATTTTTTGCGTGGGTTTCCCCTTGACATCCATTCTATACCTACCAGTCCCTCAAAGATAAAAGGTCTTGTGTGCATTTTTAAAAAGTACCCTCATGCTAGTGTGTGTGTGTGTGTGTGTGTGTACACAATATATTAATAGCAAGAGAGCTGTCTTGCTACAAATAGAAGGAGGCCACTTACTTGCTAGGTTCCATCAAGTCTGAAATGTATGACCAGTAAAAATTGCTCTAGGATTAAAATGCTAATTACTTCAGGTTTTTAATTCCTCCTACTATATGTTGGCTACATTTCCCACTTACATACCTGGCAGTACAAGAAATCACGGACTTTAGAAAAATGATCCTGGTAATCATTTTTCAGCACAATTTGAGCCCAGCGAAGACGGAGTTCAGCATTGGTGGCTTCTGAAATCTTTGTGTAATATTTTCCAAGCTCTTCCACATTACCTTTGTAAAATAGAATAAGAAATGTAAATAAATGAAGCTTCAGTAGACTGCCTTTTACTTATTTATACTATTCTGTAAATTCCTACCATTTATTGGTTGCCATCAAGTGCATGTTATATTTGAAACAGGTATTTAACTCACAAGTGTGCCATTACTTTACCTAAAGCAGAATGACCCCCCCCCCCCCTATTCTTCACAGCTAAGGAAGCGGTCATCTTAGAGCACAAGCAACTGACAGTTATCATTCACGTCATGCCATGAATGTAACAGTTTTGGGAAATTGTTAATTTAGTGAGATTAAGTTCTGGTTTAACACAACTTATTTTCTTACCAGGTGGTAGAGGGGACTTTGCAAGAACCCGATCCAAAAAGTAGACCATCTGGTAGGTTTTCCAAGAAGAAACATCCATTTTTCCAATATCTTGCATATTCAGTGGAGAAGATGACCAGAGATCAGCCAACTCATCAGCTGGTTTCATGAGCGAAGTGCCAGAAGACAGGTCTGGCAAAAAGGCCGGCCAACCAGGGGTATCTAGCCAATGGTGAAATTCCAGGCCTGAAGTAAAAGAAAAATCCTTCAGTAATGTGCATTTACAAGATAACTAGAATAATACATACAAACTACTGCTTGGCAGCAAAAAATAGGATTTTTATAACAGCCCACCTGTAAAATCCTTTTCTTTGAAGTACATCACGGGACACAGAGCTATAGTAGTTACTATGTGGGTTATAGGCCCCCTTTAGGTGGTGGACACTGGCACACCCTAGGACAGGAAGTCCACTCCCTATATAACCCCTCCCACTACTGGGAGTACCAGTTTGTTCGCCAGTGTCTTAGGTGTTGGTCACGAGTAAAGATGTGCTGTGCTCCACTGGAAGATTCCTTTGCTGGGGCAAGCTATGCAACCGGATCCATTCAAGTCTCTTTTCTAGGCCAAATTTAATGGTACCCGGGCCTCGTGTCCAAAGAAACAAGGTATTGCCTGTAACGCTTCTCTTTTTTAGAGCGATGGACCCCGGGATCCAGTGCTTTGGTGTTTTCAGCCATAAAGTTTTACTGGTGGGGTGCTTTACGGGTCCAGGAGTGTGGGTTCCCCGAGGGTCCTCGGTTCCTGAAGGTTTGGTAACGAAGCCCACCGTGAGGGGTGAATACCACAGAAATCCCTGCGGTGGGAAAGGTAAGTGGGGGTTTCTAAGGAATTTTTTACTTTTCTTATGAAATGTCTCCTTTAAAAAAAAAGTAAAGGTCATGCCTAAGAGTCACCACTGGAGGCTGTATAGAGCACGTACCTTGTCATAAGGTACCCTTTCCTCAAAGATCACGCTGTGCAGCAGAAACAGCAGGCTTCCCTCCGGCAAGCAGCTCAGACCTCCAGTAAGATTTTGGGGGGGGGGGGATTTTCTTCCACTATTAACCCCCCACCTGGACAAAGCTCTCCCCCTGCATAGGGGGAAGCCAAAATGATTGGCAATGCCGCTCAGTTTCTTTCACCACCCCTGCACAGCAGGGCTTGTCTCAGGTCGGAGGCCCACGCTCGCACGGGAAAAGGGGGGGCGCGATGTGACCGAAGGGGCAGGGCTTGGCGTTAGTGTGCAGCAAAGTCCAGCGTGGGAGTATGTTTAAAAGCTCCATTTTTGCTGGCTGCAGATGTTGGAGGGACACAAGCAAAAAGGGGCATGTAACAGGTTGGTGACAGGCATTCCCTTGGCACATTTACAAATGGTTTCAGGCTGAGCGTTAATAGCAGCGGCAGTGGCTGGACTATTGCTCAAGCAGTGGATGCGACTTCTTCTTTTAGTACCTCTGCATTTGTGCATCGGGCTATGGTCAGAAGGGGGGCTAGAAACACCCCAAAAAAAGGGCTCAAGAGAGACTCCAAGCTCAAAAAAGCCTAGAACCATCTCTAAAAAAATGGCATCCTCCCCTGAGAGTTCTGAGGTGGCTGGTCAGAGTGAGCCATCTGGGCCGTCAGGTGTTGCAACTGTTTCCAACACTGCAGCCCCTGTCTATGTTACTCAAGAGGTTTTTTCCTCAACTATATTGGGGTTGGAGCAGAGAATAGTGGCTTCAATCGCATCCCAGAATGGGACTAAGCACGACAGGTCCCCTTCTTTTACCAAGGGCCCTCAAACTGAGGAACCAGGGGCAGGAGATGATTAATTTCTCTCAGGGGACCAGGAAGAGGCTGAACAGGCTCCTCTGAGGGGTAAAATGCGGAAGTATCAGGTTCACAATCTGAAAGATTGATGGTACAATCTCTTACTGAATTGATCCGCTCCACATTCATGCTACCTTTAACCGAGTCGGTCAATAAACCTACTTCTTGTTTGGGTTCGCTAAAGCCTCCCCAAGATGTTCATGCTTTTCCTATCCATTCATTGCTGGAAAAGCTTATGTATTCTGAGTGGGATCACCCAGAAAAGCAGTTTTACCCTCTGAAAAAGTTTTCAACACTTTATCCTATGGAGGAAAAATGTAATAAAAAATAAATAAAAAAAATGGGAAATTCCAGCAATTGACACTGCTATATCCTCTATGAATAAAAGTTTGACTTGTCCGGTAGACAATGCTCAAATCCTTAAGGATCCAACCGATAAGGAGTTGGAACTCCTATTAAAAAAAACACTTTTCTCTGGCAGGTTCAGTAACTCAGCCTGTCAATCCTTGAGACCAGTTTAAACAGGTGCTCAAGATTATTACTGATCAGCAGGCCCAGGGTTTGGCCGAGCTACCAGGGGCGTTATGTTTTGCAATAGACGCTATGAGAGATTCTATTCTCCAGGCCCCACGCTTTGGCTGGTGCATATGCGTAGAATACTATGGTTGCAAAATTGGTCAGCCAAAAAGAGCCATGCAAAAAGCTCCTGGCTCGTTTTCCCTTTTGCGGAAAACGGCTGTTTGGGGATGATCTGGATAAATACATCCAAAGAATCTAATGGTTAGAGTTCCCTTTAGCCAGTTAGGAAAAGGAGTAAGCGTATTTCATTTAAACTAGCTTCTTCTCCAGTGCCAGGGGCATCAGCCTCCAGGCAGTCTTGATGGCCTCCACTGTCAAGTTCAACAGGTAAACCTCAGGCAACCCCAGGGACAAAAAAGGTCCTGGGGAAGGAAGCCTACAAAACAAAGTACTAAGGCCTCCTGATGAAGGGGCGGGGGGGGGGGGGGGGGGGGGAGACTTCTGCAGTTCTCGACACTCTTCCTGCCGGATGTTTGAGACAAATGGGTGGCCTCCTCAACAACTCTAGGGTACAAACTAGCGTTCTGAGAGTCCCCGTCTCCTCGTTACAAGCTCTAGACTTCCCAATGAGTTTGTCTCCAAAAGGTGCGCCAAAACCTCAGTTGGTGGTTGATAACCAAGAATCTGCAGAAAGGAAAATCCTTCCTACCAGTTACCTGGAAGGTGGTAACTTGAGTTGCCCGCAGATGTTCCCGGGAGAATGGTCTCTTCCACCTGACATCTGACAATATGTCAAAAATGGGGAATTCTGGACGTGGATCTGTTTGCGTCCAGGTTCAACAAAAAGATCAACAACTTTGTGTCAAGAACAAAAGATCCACTGGCATGCGGATAGATGCCTTGGTATTCCAATGGAATCAGTTTTCACAGATTTATGCATTCCCTCCTGTTCTGCTTCCACGACTTCCTTGCACGATCAAGCAGGAAGGGAAGTCAGTGATTCTTGTGGCCCATGGACCCTACCGCCACGTCCAGACCTTCTCTCGCAAGGTCCGGTATTCCATCCTACCTTACAAACGCTAAATTTAACAGTTTGGCTATTGAGACCCACATTCTGAAGAAGCGGCATCACAAAAGATGCCAGCAGATCTGGTGGTAGACTGAACAATCCCACTAGCTGTAATCAAGGAAGTTGATTGTAATTAAATGGAAGCGCATCACTTCAACAAGCTCTCTGAATAAGTGAAATGGCAAGTCCACTTAAAAATCATGCGTTAGGCTTACCTGTAAACTATTTCCAGTAGTCTAGCCCCTGAGATAGAGCTGCTCCCACTGGGACAGAAAACACATTGCTCAATCAGAAAAAAATGGTGGTCCTCCAGACACGCAGTCAGTTTATATGAAAACCGAAAGGATGACTCTGAAAAATACACCACCATAAAAAAGAAACATAATCCATTAAATATGGAAGGATTGTGCTACTGGAAATAGTCAACAGTAAGTGCACTCTGGATTTCCCCCCAGTCATCTTCTAGGACTGCCCTTGAGGGGAGAGCAAAAACATACTACCTAAAGGGGTTGGACAGACCTTCCTCCCAAAAGCTTGATCTTGGCATCTTGGCTAAGCGGTAATGCTGTACAAACATGGAGAAATTTGACCAAGTGGCTCAAGATTTAGCCAATGCTCTAGTCCAGGGATCTCCAAACTATGGCCCTCCAGCTGTTGCGGTACTACACGTCCCATGAGGCTTTGTAAAACTGTCATTCACAGACATGACTAGACATGATGGGAATTTTAGTTCCTGAACTGGAGGGCCATAGTTTGGAGACCCCTGCTCTAGTCGAATGTACATTCAGAAATTGCGCAGACTTGTAAGCCTCCAAAATAGCAAACGTAATCCAGCTGGCCAAAGTAACTTTGGAAGCTTTCTTTCCTGCGAAAAGCAAAACAAGGCCTCTGAAATGCAAAAGTCTTTCAAAACACTAAGACAGGATAAAAAAACATTTTATAATCATCAAAAAGAATGAGCCTCTCTTCCTCATCATTAGAAGGCTGGCTACAGAAAGATGGCAGCGCTATGTTTTGTGACGGTTGAGAAGCTAAAGAGCTTTTTGGCAAAAAAAGCTGGGTCTCAAACAAAGAGAGCTTGGATTTTACCAATTCTGTGGGGTGAACCCAACTGTCCCAGAAAAACTTGTCTTCGAGAGCAAAAAACAAAGAATCTTCTGATAATGGTTCAAAATCTTAAGAACAAAAGACAAGTCCCAACTAAGACATTTTTCCCTTAACCGGTCTTTTACTGGATAACGCCTTACTGGCAATAAGCGGATCTTCTTGAAGGAGTTTTTGGTGAAAAACACTAAGGCCTCATTTTCTGACCTTCTGGTGAAACAGGGGTCAGAACGTGAGGTGAGCAGCTAGGATATTGAGGTGGAGGAGAGCGCTTGCATTTTCAACGTTTATGCACTGGTGGTGTGTTGTGCGTTTTTTGTGCAGAAGATTGAGGATTATATTTGTGCATTTGGACTCTTATGTTTATTCCATTCATTTTTTGAGTGAGTGGACTTTGTTTATTGTTCACTATTCCCACTTAGGGAACATGTATATTTCATTATTGTGTATTTTTCACTATTCCCAGTCAGGGAACACGAATATTTGATTGTGCACTCAGTATCTTGCTATATTGCAAGTTAATCACATATTCTTTAGATGGGTATGAATGTCCAACTGCACAGGAGGTGTGGATACTCCAAGGGGTGGTGGTAATCTGATGGTTGTCAGAAGTCACCTTGCCCCTGTTGAAGACCCCTAGGTCGAAACGCGTCAGGTTCATATACCACTCTCTATGTTGCCCATTTGTTTTTATGCATCGTGATCACCTTTTTATTTGTTTATGGTTGTTTTCTCAATAAAAACACCCCTTTTTACCTGCACCATGTGGAGGCATATCCTTTTTGTCTTCACATTTACTGCATGAGGCCCAGTACCTCCAACCGTCCCCTTGGTGTCTTTTTGGAAACTCCTGATTCACGCTTTGGCTGTTCGGTGCGAGGACCCATCTGGTTGCCTTCAGAGACCTATGCAGACCACAACCTAAAGGATTGGAGACTCCAGACCTTCCATTCCATGTCATCAGTGACAAACTGCGCATGTGATTCCCGGTCGCTGACACGGGAATCCACGGGATCCGGTAAGAGTCTTTTTTGCATTTCTTCTTATTGGGTCTTCCTGCTGGGAAGTCGTTTTAAGATGCAAGGTGACTTCTGACAACCATCAGATTACCACCACCCCTTGGAGTATCCACACCTCCTGTGCAGTTGGACATTCATACCCATCTATGGACGTTTTGTTTAACTCACCTCTGGCTAATTATTTTAGCACTATCTCACCATTTTAATCACATTTATTTACTTTTACTACACATGCGCTGCATTTTTTCCATATATAAGTTCATTGTTTTTGTCAGACTGTATGCAGCAGCTCCCATTTGTCTTATTAGTTAGCGCGGTGTTTCACATCTATTTTAATCACATATTCTTATTTAAGGATTTATTGGGAGTTATTTAGGAAGCGCAACACTGTTTTGTTATGTATATTTTATTCTGTGTGTGCGGCAGCAGCCAGGTGGGGGGTATTTTTTCAACTTTTCATTTTTTTTTGTTTTTTGGTGGGATTTTTTTGTTATATCACCTACCACACATATCACTATTTAGTGATTAAAGGTTATTTGTGCTGATAGAAATTTGTTATATTGTTTGATAACTAAGGCCCCATTCACACCATACATACAATGGAAAAAAAAACAAAAAAACAAAACAGATTTCATTTGCAAATATACGAGTTAACATCAGTTCTCATGCACGTTTCAGTGAGTTTTTATGCACTTCGACCCCCCCCCCATGCGCATTTTTTGAATGCGCAGACATCACACCCTGTGTCATCACTTTCCTCTTCTGCCCTGTTCACACCACAATGTTGATATTGCATCAGTTTTTTTCCACACAGAAAACTGAATACACGATGCAGATTCCTGCTCAGAAAAAACTGCACACGATACCAGTGTTGTGTTGTGAACACATTGAGAACAAATTGTTTTCTTTGTGCCCTTGCAGAACGTGTGCAGAAAATCTCTCCTCTGTGCACATGGTGTAAACCAGGCCTAAGAGCTGCAATTTGGACCTTAAAAAAAATAAATAAATTATAATATATATATATATATATATATATATATATATATATATATATATATATATATATATATATATATATATATATACATACATACATACATACATACATACACACACCTGTTCCTTGAAAGCAGGTCATACAGCACAGTGTTTGTGCTGTGTAATTCAGACTTTTCTGTCACCTAAAAAAAGCCTGGCTAATCCTGCCACCAGCACCAAGGGATCATTTCACTTCTACCATAAATGAAGCCCCCGAGTGTTCCGGTCAAACTGGGGGGCAACAGGCAGGAGAGCAGGGAACGCTTCTACCCCTCCTCATGTCACATGCAGGTGCATAGCACAGTCAGTGGCCCTGGAACCCAGTCAAGATAAGGTAATGGGTCTACTCCTGCTTTTCCACTAAAAGGGATCCAAAGAGCCACAAAACCCCTTAGAGATAGAGCCACCCCAGACAGAGGAAACAAACAAAAAAAAAAAAAAAAAAAAAACGCATCATCTATAGCCTATGAAAAAATGAGCAATGAGTCAGGAAGACAACACAGTACCCAGTGCCACATAGGTGAGCCCTGGGAAATAATTACCATTACCTTTCCAAGATCGAAAGGGATGTTCCTGTGTGGGCATTGTCAGATTTGTCATTATGTTGAGCGTACCGACATGTTCACCAATGTGGATAATACTCAACTGTGCTACTACTAAAGTGATCTATAGTTCGCAATCTTCCTGTAATAAGCGTCAGTTACGTGTCCACATCAGTGAGCATCTCGGGGACATTAAACATAAGGGGCCAAAAAGTCCATTAGCTCAGCATTTCCTTTTACACAACCAGTCCAAACCTGATGGGCTGAGGATGAAGGGGATGCTCTGCAACTTAGTAAGAGACAAGGTGATTTTGGTAGAGTCTCCTTAAAAAAGAAAAATTCTGGATATATAAATTAAAATGTTTCGATTCCGCACAGAATCATTAGAGAACTAAATCTTCAAGTTTTTCTGGATTAATTTTCTTCTCAAACTCACTTATCAAGAAATAGATTAAGTTTATACCCGTTTTTCTCAAAAAAATATAGTCTCAAAAACATTCTATAAGTTATATGTTTAATACACTAACACTTCCCTTTTTTATTTCTTTCTTTTATATACACAAAATGTTGGTGCCTGTTTTCGTTAGGTAGCTATAAATTTTCTATTTTTTTTTTTTTTTTGATAATGGCTAGTTCCGGCCGTGAGTTTATTCTGTTCCTATATAGCCATTGACATCCTTAGATCATGCTGTGAGTGCACTACCATAATCTATTTAACTCTTTTTTTTCCCATTTAAAGTTATTTTTTCCTTTCTAAAAATTGTCATGTTTTCTTTCTTCTTTATTTTTTTATATTTGTGGAGATGCTGTGGTCATTATTGTGATTCTATTCCTTAAGGGTTAATTCTGTCAAAAACATACTGTTGGTCTGGGTTAAACACATGCCTAATTTGATTCTCCTGTGAGTCAAAAAAAGCTGATCCAAATTTGTGTGCATTTAAACTGGTCTAAGCTAGGGGGCCTAGTTCTGATGAATCCGGGGTTCCCCAGTGAAACGTGTTAACGTCACTCCTCTCAAGGCTAGATGCCACCCCAAGCATCACCACCTCACTGTTTCCTGGTCCATGGCATCAGCGGTGTCCCAAGCATATGAGACACGGTAGCTGTCTTTTCAGTGTGCAGCCAGCCAGTCTACTTAGCTCTGTGAGCGACCTTTCTTGGAGATGGTGTTCAGCTTTGCAGCTATGTGGAGATGTCACGGAAGCACCTGGAAGCCCTGACCAGCAACTCAGGGCTGCGCTGCATAGTGCTGCCTTCACAGTTCCATATAGACAGTAAGTAAATGATCCATTTGTGACATTAATTATTGCTATCTGAACCACTGCCAATTTTGCATCCTGAATTAAGCTATTGTCCTTGAACGGACCACCATTCATTATGTTGTTCCAGTGAAAGTTTGGCAAATAATAGCAACTTTAAATCGCTCATAGGCGAGTCATAGCCTTCTTGGATCACATCAATCTGTGGACTTGCAGCTCTGATTACCCTTCATAGCTAAGTGAACCACATATGATCTGTGGATCTGCAGATGGCTTTTCTGTTCTCACTCCTTGGACTGACCCTGTCACACAGCCGCCCCCTCCTATTAAGGATAGATAGGATAGATTGGATAGATAGGATAGATAGGATAGATAGGATAGATAGGATAGATAGGATAGATAGGATAGATAGGATAGATAGGATAGATAGGATAGATAGGATAGATAGGATAGATAGGATACGATACTTCTTTTTTTTTTTAACCACTTCCGGACCGTCCACTGTATATATACACGTCATTTTTTTAAAGATGGATATCTCGGTAACGGCAGCAGCTGCTGCCACAACCGAGGTATCCATCTTTAGGGCCGGCGGTTCCGTACATGATAATGGTGGTCTCTGCGGCGGGAGAGGCGCCACCCCCCCTCCCGCCGCTGCTTACCGGAGCCGTCGGTAGCGGCGGAGGCGATCGGGTCCTTTCCCTGCTTAGGTATGGAGACGAGTGAGGCTAAGATGGCCCCCACCCGTCTCCATACCATGTGACGGCCGGAGCGACGTCATTATGTCAGCTCCGCCCACTTCTCTTAAAGGCACAAGTTTTTTTGTGTAATTTTTTTTAAACGACTTTTTTTTTTGCATTTTAGTCTAAATATGAGATCTGAGGACTTTTTGACCCCAGATCTCCATATTTAAGAGGACCTGTCATGCTTTTTTCTATTACAAGGGATGTTTACATTCCTTGTAATAGGAATAAAAGTGATCCAAATTTTTTTTTTTTTTTTTTAAACAGTGAAAAAATAAAATAAAGTAAAATAAATAATAAAAAATAAAAAAAATTTTTTAAAGCGCCCTGTCCCGACGAGCTCACGCGCAGAAGCGAACGCATACGTGAGTAGCGCCTACATGTGAAAACGGTGGTCAAACCACACATGTGAGGTATCGCCGCGACCGGTAGAGTGAGAGAAATAATTCTAACCCTAGACCTCCTCTGTAACGCAAAACATGCAATCTGTAGAATTTTTTAAACGTCACCTATGGAGATTTTTAAGGGTAAAAGTTTGACGCCATTCCACGAGCGGGCGCAATTTTGAAGCGTGACATGTTGGGTATCAATTTACTTGGCGTAACATTATATTTCACAATATAAAAAAAAATTGGGCTAACTTTACTGTTGTCTTATTTTTATTTTTCAAAAAAGTGAATTTTTTCCAAAAAAAAGTGCGCTTAGAAGACCGCTGCGCAAATACGGTGCAAAAAAAAGTATTGCAATGACCGCTATTTTATTCTCTAGGGTGTTAGAAAAAAAAACAATATATAATGTTTGGGGGTTCCAAGTAATTTTCTAGCAAAAAAAATTGACAGTTACTTACCGATAACTGTTTTTCTAGGATATCTTCCAGGACGGCACACCTGAGATGAGAGGCTCCTCCCTACAGGAAACACAATCAATCGACAGCTGTTTTAAGTCCCCACCCTTCCCCTTGATCCTCAGTTTGTAGAAAAGTAACTCCTGAACCTGGTTCACAAGGGAAATCATTCCTCATAGGTACTCACCTTCTAGTGTTCTACCATTTTCCCTCCACCAACGGGCGGGAAGTAGGCCTGCCGTCCTGGAAGATATCCTAGAAAAACAGTTATCGGTAAGTAACTGTCAATTTTCTCTAGTCATCTTCCAGGATGGCACACCTGAGAGGATAATCAAGTACCTCAGGCCTACCTTAGGGTGGGACCACTGCAAGACCCTCTTGGCGAACCTTGGTTCTGCAGTGAGTTTTACCTACACTCCATATGCTTGATGAAGGTATTATAGCTGGATCATGCGGCTGGTCTGCAGGTCTACTCCACCGATGTTCCTGCCTTCTCCGCTTCGGATGCAGGATCTAGGTGGAGTGGGCTCTTAAAGATGGAATCAGAAAACATGTTAAACTTGTAGGTTATCAATGTTGCCTGTCTCACACATCTAACAACCATGGCCTATTGTGCCTGTAGGTGCTACTTAGAACCCTTAAAGATCAGAGACCTGTGTTGTAAGACAAGGACACTAATTGATCACCAAGAGGGCCTGTCTTAACACTACCCTGTTCAGGGAATTAAAACTGCAAAAAAAAGGTGGGCCCCTAACAGACAACCTTTTTTGTTCATTTTTATCTTTACATCAGCAAAGACTAAAGGAAAGCCTACTTAAGGGTAATAGATTAACAGAGGCTTGATCCCTGGATTTAAGGCATGCCCACTCTGTGGCTTTACTTACGCCTGAGTGCCTACTTCAGGAGAATAAAGTTCATAGCAGGAGTATAACACTTATACTGCTACATCTAGTTCTGCTAGAAGGGTGAGATGAAGGCCATGCACCGAGCCGTAACCTATTCGGTCAGGTGGACATCCTTATACTTCATCTTCAGGTCATAATACTCCTCTGAACAGAACTTCCCAAGGTCTTACTAAGCAGGGTGATTCTTTATCGCCTTCCTCCAGTGTCCTATAACCCTACTGGGCTTCAACCCTAGGAATTGGTTCCAGCATTCCTGAATGTAAGGGGCTGAGGCTTTCTGACATGTGACATCTGCGGCCAGAACTCCAGGCCCCTCCACGGAGAAGAGGGCTGAAATACAAAAGGTGATACATGCATTATTAATATCACAAATTAAAAAAGATCATAGATTGTGGACCCAGCACAATAGCTCTAGACAGAAAGGACACAAGAATAGACAATAATGTGTATCTGAGTGTGGCTAGCTAAACCAACATATCAAATATGGGAGAGACCCAAATCTGAACTTCAATGTAGACAAACAGTCCTCAGTCTGGTTTTCTGATGTGCAGCTAATATGTAAAAACATTAAGACACACGCAAACCCTCAGCCTTGGTTCACACTGGGACGACTTGTCAGGCGACCTAGTCACCTGACAGGTAGCGTCCTGTTCTGTGCAATGGAGCCGTTCTAAATCGGCGCGATGCAAGTCGCTCCGGCTTAGAAAAAGGTTCCTGTACCACTTTGGGGGCGACTTGCATTGACTTCCATACAGAAGTCGTTTCGCAAGTCGCCGCTGAGTCGTGTCCTGGGTCGCCTGAGGCAGTCGCGCTGTAAGTCGTGCTGCCTTAGTGTGAACCGACCCTAAATGCTGCGTGTTTCTGAAGTGCAGCTAGCTAGGTCATAACTGATATATGTACATAAAGGACGGGAGTCCTGTTTACGGTGGAGTTTTACTGATGTACAGCAAAACAGGGCAATAAATATAAGACAGAAAGACCCAAACTTCTATGTTGCGTATTTCTGACGAACCACCAAATACAGTTATAAGATCAATATGGTTATCGCCTTCCTCACTGGCTAGCTAAACCAACATAACAAGACAATATCTTTTCTGTTATGCAGTTCTGTAGTGCAGTCACATAGAACCAACACGGAAAGGACCCAAGCAACCTGCAGCATTGTGTTTTTCCGAAGTGCAGTAAGGTAAGGGAATCTGAAACAGAAAGCACCAACAAGCTTCAATGTTGAGTATTTCTGCTGTGCAGCCACATAAAAACAGACAGCCTTCCTAGCTGCGATCTTTCTGGTGTATTGCAAAGTAAGGCAATAAACTCCATGATGTCTATTCTTGTGTGTAGCAAAACCTCAACCAGAAGGGAAACTTAGGGCTCCCACACCTGTGCGACCCAACCTGCAACTGCAAAAACGCAAGAGAAAAGTCATACACTATGGCTTCCAATGAGAACCATTTGTGTCTGTGCAACTCCAGGTCGCAGCGCCACCGAGCAGACCCTGCTTTCTGGATTCACAGACCTCAAGATTACACAGGTCGCAGGTAACTTGCAATTTTCAGGTTGAACAAGCGAGGGGTCCCCAATGCTGTATCTCCCTGGAGGCGTGCAGCCAACCCCCTGCTGTGTATCCTTAAGAAGCAGCAAGGTAGAACAATGAGAAACAGAAAAGACACCCCTCACTGCTGTGCCTTTCTGATATGCAGCCGATAAGGCAGTAAATATAGAACATACAGGACACAAACAATCTTCAATCTTTGTGTATGTCTGATGTGTAGTAATATACCAATACTGAGCAGAGACGCCACCATCCTCAATGTGTCTCCCTGCTGAGGCAGCAAAAACAAATCAGAAAAGGACAAGCAACCTCACTGCTGTGTTCCTTCTGATATGCGCAGTAAATGTAAGACATAAAAGGACAGACAACCTTCAATCTTGTATATATCTGATGTGCAACAATATAACAATCCGAATAGAGATAGCACATCCATATTGAAGGGATTTGGCATGCGACTCAACATGTCAAATCGCATGCCTAAAATCGGCAACCTTTGCCGTTAATAGCACTGTCAGCCTGACGCCACTTTGCGGGGCTGCACCGATTACCAAAGGCAGTACCAGTACTACCCCTGGCACAGGTTCAATTTGTATTTCCCCACAATTCGGGACCATCAATCTTCACTACTGCCTTTCTAATAAGCAACCAATAAGGCAGTAATACAGGACACAAAAAACCCCAGACAGAACTCAATTTTGAGTATGTCTGATGTGCAGCAATATAACAAATATGAGCAGAGATGTCATAAGACTCAATGATGTGCATTTCCGCCATGCGTCACAAGACCAGAAAGTACAGACCACCTTCCCTGTTGTATTTTTCTGATCTGTAGCCAAATAAGGCTGTACCTTTAGGATATAACAGACAACAACCAAGCTTCAGTGCAGTGCATTTCTGATGTACAGCACTATACCCCTTATGAGCAGAGATGTCACAAATCTCAATGTGTATTTCTGCTGTGCCACAAAACATCCCAGGAAAGACAAACCTTCACTACTGAGGTCTACTGGGGTGCAACCAAGGAGGAGTCATAGTGTATCCCTTTATGAAATAACCAAACAGAGCAATTTGATCCCTAGGCATAGCCTGGGCTGTAGATACTAACACTTCACCCCCAGTGAAGGAACAAATTCTAAAAATGGTTAGACACCTTACTATAGTAGCTGTTGTCCTACCTTACCTCTGTAGACTGAGCAAATGCTGGCCAGCTCACACACAGGTGGGGCTGATCAGAAACTAAAGTCTCAATGAGCCCAGCCCTAGAGACCCATTTAGGACAGCCTCTAGAAAAGGTGATCACCAATTTAGCCTGGAGGAAAATAGCCACCTGCAGGCCTTAAACAAGCAATCTATCTAGCTCTTGCATATGTTTGCACAGCAAATCCTTAATTAAAGGATATAGGAAGCGATTTATGGTAAATCGCCTTTAGATCTGTCACTGAGTTGACTGTAGCCCAAACCAACAAAAAGGTTTTTCTTACCTCCTGCACTTCAATATAACCACAATGTAAAGGTGAAGTGGGAGGTTGGAGCTTATGACTTCAGATTCCTAGCAGCTGGGCCAATAGGGCCATATAACCTAGTGCACCTGCTGACCAGGAGAGCTTACTCCTGAATCCTTCAACCATTGCACAATCCATAAATTGTTCAGTGGTATACCTGGCCTGTAAGGAACTCTTTGTATCTACCAGGTCCCCCCCCCCCCCCTTCGCTCTATTCATCCCTACTAATGTCCCACAACCGGACATGTAGGGAGAGTCTGGAAACCTACTGTTGTGATAACCACAGTGTCTCTGCTGTAAGAGGTAGCTGTGGCTGGTGGTATTAGCAGTAGCTTCTGGGCCATTTTGTTATGCAGACCCCAGGTCCTGCACTGCACCACTTAGTAAAAACAGGGGGAAGGGGAAGAAATGCCTTACCTACCTCTTTCCCATCTGAGGTGGTTTAGGCACACTCGCTCCTCTGCACCACTTGTCCACCATACAGCATCTCTGATGTAAGAGGGAGCTGTAGCTGGTGTTTTTAGCAGAAGCTTCTGGGCTATTTGAATCTAGACCCCAGGGGAGATTATCTCAAATGCCCAGAAACCATCTGGCTGGGATTGGGGATTTTGCAGCTAAATTCCCAAGGTAAAGGAAAGTACTCACCGTTGTAGTCTTCCCCTTTTTCCACAGCCACCGGGCTTGCTTTTCCATCCTTATGGTCCACACGCAAGGAGGATAGCCGCCAAAGTGCCCCCCCCAACTACTGTCCCCGTAGGGAGCTGCAAGGTTAGGCTGTGTCCTGCCAGTCAGTATATACACCTGGGGGGGGCAATGCCGTACGTTCCTCATTCCATTCTGAGGTGGTTTAGGCAGACATCCACCGTAGTGAACTGGTGCCTCCTCGAAAGGAGGATGTGGGCGCCTGCTCCTGCTGACTCTCAGCCTTCCCTCCTGGGTAAGAACGCGGGTCGTTCAGGCGGCGCCCTCCCCAGTAGCCCACGCGAGCTACCAGGTGCCCAGGAGTCGGGGGCCCTGGAAAGAACTGACAGCCAGCACCCGTCTAAACGGACGCCCGGACAGGTAAGGGGGGGGAAGATAGGAAAAAGGCCCCTGAAGTTCTGGGGACACCACTGTACCCAGGGGCCTTCAGCTCTCAGGGGGGCTCTTCCAGTTTCTGCTGCCCCCCCTGAGGAAAGGATAGGGGAACCCCCCAGGAAGGATAAATATATCCGGCCAGACCCAGAGGCCCATCAGGTACTAACCAGGCCCAACCCTGCTTTGCCTCCGAGATCATACGAGATCGGGCAGGCGGCGCCCTCTTTCACTTCCAGGGTGATGTGGCCGTAGGCCTTCCCAAGGCATTTGGCCCGGCTCCCAGGGGGGGACCACCAGCCCCAGGCTTCGGGTCATTTGGAAAAAAAACGGTTTCGCTGTGTAGGGAGAAACAATCAAAAACTGAGGATCAAGGGGAAGGGTGGGGACTTAAAACAGCTGTCGATTGATTGTGTTTCCTGTAGGGAGGAGCCTCTCATCTCAGGTGTGCCGTCCTGGAAGATGACTAGAGAAAACCTGTTTTAAACTTGTAAACACCTAAAATCCAAAACGAGGCTGGTCTTAAAGTGGTTAATATTGCCATTGCCTTCAATCTAATGCAAAATAGGCTTGTTTGGTGATGCGTTTAACTTCATCTGTATATACAGTGCATTATTGGTGACTATATTTTATTTGGGTGGTGTCCATCCTTTTGTCTCATGTTGGTGGTTAGCCCTTGTCCCCAGACTTATATGTCTATTTATAGTGTTAGGTGTTGACATGTTGTATTTTCTACAATTGGTCTTTTTTCAAAAAATTATTAAATTCACTATTATACAATTCTGGTAATTTCCCAGGGCTCACCTATGTAGCACTTGGTACTGTGTGGTCTTCCTGCGCATTTTTTCATATTCTTTTTTGGTCACTGAGCCCAGCTCATATCGAGTGTGTGGATAAATGCCGGCTGGTACTGTGATGTACTCCATCCTATTGGTTCCCTTTCCTATTTTTTGTTATATGATAATCTATAGCCTGCCTTCGTGTGTCAGCTGGCACAAAGGCTCACCGGTGGCCTGAGGATGCAAAAAAAAAAAAAAAAAAAAAAAAAAAAAAAACCACACACCTGGGATCTTCTGCAGTGTAATTCAAAGTTACTTTTAGGAAGAAACATACTTGGGCCAATACATTGTGCCCAGTGATTAAGATTCTCACCCTGAAAAAAGGCCTCAGATGTGCAATATAAATTGAATACAGCATCTGCATTTTGTATGAATAGAAGATGCAAGGGATATATCTATATCTAATTTTTTTTTTTCTAGACTGGTGAAAAGGAATGCTTTGCAAAAAAAACACAGGATGAAAGAATGTACAAGTATAGAGGGAAAAAAATCATCTACATATAATACAAAGGCTGGAATTAAGTGTTGATTTAGCCTTACCCTTGATTTTATCAACATTCTTTGCTTTAAGCTCTGGGAAGTAATCTAAATAAAATGCCAAGGTTTCATCAGCAGTTATGCTCTGAAATTTAAATTTGTCGACATAGGCCTGAAAAAGAACAAAAACAATAATCATTGCAATGCTAGAACCATTATCCTAGAGCCCTTGCACACTGGGGCGGGGGGCGGCGTCGGCGGTAAAACGCCGCTATTATTAGCGGCGTTTTACCGCCGGTATGCGGCCGCTAGCGGGGCGGTTTTACCCCCCCGCTAGCGGCCGAGAAGGGGTTAAATACCACCGCAAAGCGCCTCTGCAGAGGCGCATTGCCGGCGGTATAGCCGCGCCGTCCCATTGATTTCAATGGGCAGGAGCAGGTAAAGGAGCGGTATACACGCTCCGAAGATGCTGCTGGCAGGACTTTTTTTACCGTCCTGCCAGTCGGGGCTTTCACACTGGAATGCAAGGAGCAGCACTTTCGGGTCGGTTTGCAGGCGCTATTATTAGCGCAATAGCGCCTGCAAACCGCCCCAGTGTGCAAGGGCTCTTATTGTAAAATGCAATACTGTTTTTAAAGGAAGAGTATAGATTACCACAGACCTTAAAACATGGCCCTCTTCCTGCTGTGAGGAAGACACAGTGGCAGCCAGGTGGAAGACTCAGGAGAGCACATTACATTACAGGCTGACAAGTGCCTCTGCCCTGCAAAAGGTAGGGCTGTGCAGGGAAGGCTTGCACTGAAAGGGGCATTGTGATTTAACCCCTTCCCGACCAGACACTGCAGTTGTATTGCGGCAGGTTGGCTCCCCTGGTGCAAACCGACATAGCTGTATGTTGGTTGGCCTTTTGCGATGATCAAATACCATAAAAAAAAGCTCTATTTGTGTGTTGGGGGGGGGGGGGGGGACGTCAATTTTGTTTGGGTGCAACTATCAGTTAAGCGAAGCAGTGCCGCATCGCAAAAAATGGCCTGATCATTGAGCAGCCAAATCCTCTGGGGCTGAAGTGGTTAAAGAGGCACTCATGAGAAGTAGAGCTGCACGATTCTGGCCAAAATGAGAATCAATTTTTTTGCTTAGAATAAAGTTCACGATTCTCGTGACGTAAAATCTTTCACATTATACAAAAAAAAAAATTTGGGCTAACTTTACTGGTTAGGTTTAATTCATTAACCACTTAAGGACTAGCCTCGTTTTGGATTTTAGGTGTTTACATGTTTAAAACAGGTTTTTCTGCTTAGAACCCCCAAACATTATATATGGTTTTTCTTCTAACACCCTAGAGAATAAAATGGCGGTCATTGCAATACTTTTTTTTGCACTGTATTTGCGCAGCGGTCTTAAAAGCGCACTTTTTTGGGAAAAAAAATTCACTTTTTTGAATAAAAAAAATAAGACAACAGTAAAGTTAGCCCAATTTTTTTTTATATTGTGAAATATAATGTTACGCCAAGTAAATTGATACCCAACATGTCACGCTTGAAAATTGCGCCCGCTCGTGGAATGGAGTCAAACTTTTACCCTCAAAAATCTCCATAGGCGACGTTTAAAAAAATTCTACAGGTTGCATATTTTGCGGTACAGAGGAGGTCTAGGGCTAGAATTATTGCTCTCGCTTTACCGGTCGCTGCGATACCTCACATGTGTGGTTTGACCACAGTTTTCATATGCGGGCGCTACTCGCGTATGCGTTCGCTTCTGCACGTGAGCTCGTCGGGGTTTTAAAAATTTTTTTTTTTTATTATTATTTATTTTACAATTTTATTTTTACACAGTTTTAAAAAAAAAAAAATTGTGTCCCTTTTATTCCTATTACAAGGAATGTAAACATCCCTTGTAATAGAAAAAAAGCATGGCAGGACCTCTTAAATATGAGATCTGGGGTCAAAGAGACCTCAGATCTCATAATTACACTAAACTGCAATAAAAAAAAAAAAAAAATAAAAAAAAAAAAGTCAATTAGAAAAATTACATTTGAAAAAATATGCCTTTAAGAGGCGTGGACGGAAGTGACGTTTTGTCGTCGCTTCCGCCCAGCAGTGTCATGGAGACGAGTGAGCGCCATCTTAGCCTCACTCGTCTCCAGACACACCAGAGAGCAGGACGCGATCGCCTCCGCCGCTACCGACGGCTCCGGTAAGCGGCGGAGGGCACCGGATCGCGGCAGGAGGGGGGGGGCCCCCTCTCCCGCCACCAATAAAAGTGATCTCGCGGTGAATCCGCCGCAGGGACCACTTTTATCTGAAAGCCGGCCGCCGCACGAAAACGAGGATACCGGGGTTATGGCAGCTAGCTGCTGCCATAACAACGATATCCCCGTTCAAAGTTTGGACGTACATCGTCGTGCGGCGGTCTTAAAGTGGTTAAAGTGTAATTTTTTCCAAAAAAATATTCTCTAAGGTTTCTACAAAAAAAAAAAAAAATATATATATCTATATATATATATATATATATATATATATATATATATATATATATATATATATATATATATATATATATATATATATATATATATATATATATATATATATATATATATATATTAAATATATATATTAAATATATGTATATATATTTGGTGTTCTACGTAATTTTCTAGCAAAAGAAAATTATTTTAACTTGAAACCAACAAATGTCAGAAAAAGGTTTAGTGTTTAAGTGGTTAAACTTCCCTCATTCACACACCCAAGTGTATGCCTTTGATCTAAAGAACAAATCATTACAATGTTCATACTTAGTTCCACTGCTAAAGAATGGATGTGATACTTGGCAGACTGCCCAGTTTTTTGTTTTGTTTTTTCCCCTCGAGGGCTGTCAGCTTCACCAGAGCAGAGAGAATTCTCTGCATAGAAAGAATCGAGAAATACTTTGTCATGATCGCAAGGGGAAAAAAAATAAAAAAATAAAAAATTAAAAAAATTGCGATAACGATTCTCAACGATTAATAGCGCAGCTCTAATGTGAAGGACACTACAACATAAAGGGGCACTCCAATGTATAGGAGAACTGAGGCCACTGTGAAACTGTGATATAAAGGGGGACTATGGACACAGATGTAAAGGGGGGGGGGGGGGGGAGACTGTGATGTTAAGGGGGGTTGTGATGTGAAGGGGGAAGATGAGGACACGGATTTAAAGAGGGGATTGTGATGTAAAGGTAGCTTTGATGTAAGGCATCATTCTCACGAGGTGGATCCGTTGCCTCGGAGTCTGCCTCTGTCCGCCAGCTCAGCGGGAGATCTCTCCGTTGATCTCCGCTGAGCCGGTGGATGACAGGTCCCTCTCTGCTCACTGAGCGGGGAGGGGCTTGTTGACCGCAGCTGGTTACTATGGAGAGATCGGACGAAAACGGACAGCATGTCCGTTTTCATCAGATCTCACCCGATCCGATAGGGACGGATGCGAACAT
The DNA here is from genome assembly GCA_037952835.1 of Lithobates septentrionalis. NCBI lineage: Eukaryota > Metazoa > Chordata > Amphibia > Anura > Ranidae > Lithobates > Lithobates septentrionalis. The sequence continues at coordinate 1,581,511 of JBBDGP010000875.1, read as the reverse complement.
AGGGGCAGCCGTCTGATTTTAGGGGATCGGACCAGGTCAGATGTCAGCGGACATGTCACCGCTGACATCCGTCGCTCCACAGACTAGCATGGAGCGCCCGTTCAGGTCCGCCGACAAAACTGACAGGCGGACCTAAACGGTCCGACAATGTAAAAGGGGCTAAAGACACTGATGCACAAAATATAGTACTGTGCACACAAGTTTTACATACTTGTGAAAAAATCCTGCAATGTTAGAATGCTTTAAAAAAGTGATAAAATATATTTTTTTTTAATCAATAAACATGCAAAATGTATGAAAAAAAAAAAAAAAAAAAAAAAAAAAAAAACATTTAATATTTAGCTTGTCCACCTTTTGCCTTTAAAACAGCATCAATTTTCCCAGTTACACTTGCACATAGTTAAAGAAAACTACGGGTAGAACTTTTCATTTTGGATAGAGTAAGGGAGTGCTAAAAAAAAAAAAAATAATAATAATAAATAAATAAACAAAATCACTTTTTTTGCCATCCGTGTCCTATTGGGGAGATCTACCTTCACTTTCTGTCCCATAGCCAAAACATGAAATGAGGGGTAAATCCCTGCAAATTAATGGGATCCCTTTCTTGATAGGGAGACAGGAGCAACAGACAGAAGAATTGTGGTTAGTTCTACTAGATGTTTGGAAAACCTACCTACCAAGTTCCTTAATGTTGCAGTCACACCTGAGCATTTTCAGCTCATAAACCACTCATCTCAAATTTCCAAAACGCCCAACAAGCAAAACCCCATTTGTTTCAATGGCAACTTGTTCACATATGAGCGTTTTGTCGCCTGAAGCAAAACGTCTGAAGCTCAAAACACAAGCTTCTTTTTGGACAGATTACAAGCATAGACTTCAATAAAAAAAACCCGACTTGAGCAGAAAAACGCTCAAATAGCATCTCTCCACCCCTAATTTCCTCTCCCTATCCTCCCCCTAGTGCTTTATATTGGCTAAACAAAAACGCCTGAACCTGTAAAACACTTGTAATACAAGTCTAAAACGCTTTATAAAAAAAAGGTTGTAAAAAAGCAGCAAAAAACAAAAAACACACGCTTGAAAACGATATGCTCAGGTGTGAATGCAGCCTAAAAACTGTAATAAAATATTTAAAAAAAACAAGCGCTGAAATGGAGATAAATAGCGATTCAATAATTAATCATTGAAAAAATAAGTAAATAAAGCTGTTATCAATCATAAAAGTGGTCAGAAGCCATGCTCATAAGTAAAATTATATAAAATTGAAGAGCTCTAATTCTCAATCAATGCACGTCTCACTTCATATGGTATGCAAATATGATGCAGGTAAATAATGTGATCAATAAAGGTGCATACAGTGCACAAGAGTGATTAAAAAGCCGTACTAGTTAAAATAAATCCACCAATCAATGCACGCCTCACTCCAAAAATAAGTGAAAATAGGAAATGTGATTAATAAAAAGTGCTTGAAGTGCATATAAATTCCCTGTAGTAAACTTGCTGCAATGGTGCCAATAAGCAAACATAAAAATCGTGCCAATATAACAATTAATAAACCAATAATGATCAATGATACAAAATGTCAGCAATAGATCATCTGGTAAAAAAATGCTACAAATTTGTAAGGTGCCAATATCAATTTAAAACATTCAAATGATCAGTGCACTTAGGGGAACAAGAACAAAAAGGAAAAAAAACACAATAGATCAAAAATTAGGCTTAATAAAATAATCAGCCCAGCAGTCCATCCATCATTAAAAATGAGGGGTTAGACACTAATAATTAACAATCCTGTTCATAGCTTTAGTAATTAAAATTCAAAGGGCTCTTTTCTCAGACGGATAATAATGATGATTGTGCTTTGGTTCAATATGTAGTCTCAGCATACGATAGATTATGCAAAATAAACAGAAAACATATCATTGCGCAATGAACTAAATTGATACGAACATAGGTTTTAACAGCACAGTGATACACTTACAAGCGCCCGGTTAGTCAAGGCATAGAAGTTGCAGTCAGCCGCTGTGAACGAGGCTCTTTCAGAGAGCCGCTGCTGTCAAACAGATGTATCAAACAGCAGTGATCGTCACTGGCTCCTCCCACACGTTATGTCACAGACCACGTGACTTTCTCAAGGATAACCCCGAGATGCCAGAGTCTCCGTATTTATGTCAGATGGCATTCAGGTTACCATAGTGACAGCGGTGTGATCATCGTCGGTTCATCATACTGCTTCCTCCTAATGCTTAAAAACGTATGTTATTAAGATACAGTATTTTATTAATACATTAAAACCAATATTAACAATAATATAATTATTTAAAAAAAAGAAAGATAGATAATACTTTATAATCAAGAAGGCTCCCTCAAGTGGCAGATACTAGTGTTACATATTAACAACCCTGTGTAGAGCAACACTCGGATAATTACACAGACTCCCTCAAGTGGTGGTTATTCGGTATTGTGCGACCCTGGCTCAGAAAAACCTTACAAGCTCCATCATGTGGTAATTTGTCAGTATTGCACAATCCCGAAACAAACCAAGATAGTCATACAAGCTCCATCAAATAATAAAAAATTAAAACTAAAACAGCATTGCACAGACCAATCAATCAATACCAAGTCACCGACCAATCAATCAATACAAAAAAATCTCAATAAATTTGAAAAGTATGTCGACATTCAAAAATATACTAGGAAACTTAACATCAAGAAGGACATGTTAACCAAGCCCCCTACTATTCATACCACAGAATTGGAAACTTAGGGGAGAATTATTCATAGTAATCTGAGAAACAAATCGCTGTTCAACCCACCGACTCAAAACAATGAACATATAGAAGTATTTAATAGATTATGGTGACGCAGGAACTGGACCAGTTGAAATTTAAAAGAATATATGAACCTCAAACCAAACAGGAATAAAACAGCTAGAAAAAAAAAAAACAAGGAAAAAAATTGTAGTAAGACCGGCGGACAAAGGAGGGGCAATTGTCGTGCTATCAAAAGACTATTATAACAAGGAACTATTAGGACAATTGAGTGCGACTAATACATATATTAAACTCAAAGGCAACCCCACAAAGGAATATAGACGTGAACTATCAGATCTAGTCTTGAAAGGAGTTGTAAAAAATATTTTAACCAAAAAAGAATCGAAATGTCTATTACCCGACACCTGCAGAGTACCCATTATTTACATGGTGCCAAAAATACACAAGAATCTAGAACAGCCGCCAGGGAGACCCAAAATAAATGGCATTCAATGCCAGACTGGGTGAATATGTTGACAAATTTTTGCAACCTCTGGTACCCAACACCAGAGCGTACCTTAGGGACACTAAGCATCTGATCCAAATTATGGGTAACTTAGTTTTGAAGCCAGAGGAGAAATATTTTAAATCGCAACAGCTGACATAGCTTCTTTATATACAGTAATAGATCATAGTGATGCAATTGAGGCATCCAAATGGGCCATGGATAAATTCAGCAATCTCATTTCCAAACAAAAAAGGATTCATCTTGAGAAGTCTAGCCTTCGGATTACAACACAACTACTTATGGTATAATGCAGACTACTATAGACAATTACCTGGCATTGGAATGGGTGCAAAATATGCCAATGTGTTGCCAATGTATTTATGGCCAAATGGTAGGAGGAAGCGATATTCTCTGATGTCCCAGAAAATTTGATACTCTATAAATGATTTATAGATGACTGCATAGTAATATGGAAAGTAGATGAGCCAAGCTTAATTCAGATGTTTGACCAGCTGAATATCAATCAGAAGAATATTAAGCTTGAGTATGAAATTGGCGACAAAGTTGTTCAATTTTTAGATCTAGAAATACAGCTATGGAAAGGCTGTATCACCACTAAAACTTTTTTCAAACCAGTTGAAAGAAATAGCTACATACCAACTGACAGCTGTCATTATGAACCATGGCTGCTAAACATCCCAAAGGGGCAAATGATACGTCTAAGGAGAAATTGTTCGTACAACAAAGAAAATCTTGCACAAGCACAGTGGATGAGGAAAAGGTTAGAGGATAAAGGATACAGCAAAAAATGTATTAAGGAAAAATTAGAGAAGTTTACCAGATACCGAGAGATTTATTGATTCAAGATAGAATCAGGGATAGTAAAATAAATAACGATATACCCCTAATAATGAATTTTAGTGTCCAACATAAACAGGTGGAAAAAATTATTAAAAAAATATTGGCTCCTGTAAAAAGCAGATAAAGCTCTCTGTAGTGTCCTGACCGACCTCGTTTTATATATAGGCGAGTTCCAACATTAAGAGATTGGATAGCTAAAAATGTCCCGAAACCTCCCAGAAGGCCAACAGAACTATCATTCTTTCAGGGTAAGGGGTTTTTCCCATGCAAGAGATGTTATGCTTGTCAAAACACCCATTTTAATGGGCAAAAATGTACCAAGTTTATATCAACTAGTACGAATAAAGAATACAAAATTAAAGGACTTTAGATCGTGCAGAATTGAAGGTGCAGTATATATATATATATCCTACAATGCTCATGCTCACTACAATATATTGGGAGAACCAAAAGGCCTATGTGGAAGCGCATTAGGGAGCATATCCAAAATATTAAGAATGCTTTCCCTAAGAACAGTGTTTCTAGACACTTTGCAACACATCACAATAGAGACCCCACATGCTTAAAATTTTGGGCAATTCAGAGATATAAACCGCATTGGGGGGGCTCAAATAAAATAAGAGAATTGAGCAAAAATGAGTCTAGATGGATATTCGAGATGGGTACTCTTGCGCCGAAAGGTCTAAATATTGATTTTGATATTGTTTCATATCAGATTACTAAATACATTTTTTTTAAATGTTTTCAGCGTTTTTAATAATTTTTATTGAATTATCTGGTTTGGTCTTATTTATGATATGTTTTATATGTCCCTTTGCTTTATATGCGGATCGGCCTATGCACCGATTTCACAATCAGCAACTTGGTATTGATAGATTGGTCGGTGCAATGCTATTTTAGTTTTAATTTATCGTTATTTGATGGAGCTTGTATGACTATCTTGGTTTATTTCGGGATTGTGCAATACTGACAAATTACCACATGATGGAGCTTGTAAGGTTTTTCCAAGTCAGGGTCGCACAATACCGAATAACCACCACTTGACGGAGTTTATGTAATTATCCGAGTGTTGCTCTACTCAGGGTTGTTAATATGTAACACCAGTATCTGCCACTTGAAGGAGCCTGCTTGATTGTAAAGTATTATCCATCTTTCTTCTTTTTAATAATGATATTGTTAATATTGGTTTTAATGTATTAATAAAATATTGTATCTTAATAACATATATGTTTAAGCATAAGAGGAAGCAGTATGATGAACCGATGATCACACCGCTGTCACTATGGTAACCTGAATGACATCTGACATAAATACAGAGACTCTGGCATCTCAGGGTTATCCTTGAGAAAGTCACGTGGTCTGTGACGTAACGCATGGGTGGAGCCAGTGATGATCACTGCTGTTTGATACATCTATTTGACAGCAGCGGCTCTCTGAAAGAGCCTCGTTCACATCGGCTGACTGCAACTTCTATGCCTCTATGCCTTGACTAACCGGGCGCTTGTGAGTGTATCACTGTGCTGTCAAAACCTATGTTCGTATCAATTTAGTTCATTGTGCAATGATATGTTTTCTGTTTATTTTGCATAATCTATCGTATGCTGAGACTACATATTGAACCAAAGCGCAACTCATCATCATTATTATCCGTCTGGGAAAAGAGCCCTTTGAATTTTAATTACTAAAGCTATGAACAGGATTGTTATTATAGTGTCTAACCCCTCATTTTTAATGATGGATGGACTGCTGGGCTGATTATTTTATTACGCCTAATTTTTGATCCATTGTGTTTTTTCTTTTTTGTTTCCCTAAGTGCACTGCTCATTTGAATGTTTTAAATTGATATTAGCACCTTACAAATTTGTATTATTTTACCAGATGATCTATTGCTGACATTTTGTATCATTGATCATTATTGGTTTTTTAATTGTTATATTGGCACGATTTTTATGTTTGCTTATTAGCACCATTGCAGCAAGTTTACTACAGGGAATTTATATGCACTTCAAGCACTTTTTATTAATCACATTTCCTATTTTCACTTATTTTTGGAGTGAGCCGTGCATTGATTGATTATTGGAGCGCATTAATATTTATCTTTACTAGTACGGCTTTTTAATCACTCTTATGCACCTTTATTGATCACATTATTTACCTGCATCCCATATGAAGTGAGACGTGCATTGATTGAGAATTAATTAGAGCGCTTCAATTTTATATAATTATATAAGCCTAAAAACTGTGCACATTTGTACGTAGAAGAACTCCGCTTTAAAAGGCAAAGGATGAGCACACCAAATATTGATGTGATGGAGATTTTTTTCTGTTTATAGGTTAATTGTTAATTAAAAACTATGGCATTGAAAAGGCATTTGACACGGTGGAGTGGGTTTACCTGCGGGAGGTACTTAGAAGAATGGGTTTCCCACTGAAATGTATCGATTGGATATGCACACTGTACACCGGTCCCCTGGCATGCATTAAAATGAATGGTTCCCTGTCTCCCTGCAGAGGGGCACCAGACAGGGATGTGCTCTCTCCCCGGCCTTGTTCGCCCTGGCCATGGAGCCCATAGCGGAGGCCCTCAGGAGCTCGATATAGGTTCGCGGTCTTAGGGTGGGCTGGCTGGAGGAGAGAGTGGCTCTCTACGCGGATGATTTACTGCTATTTCTAAAGGACGCTGGTGACTCTCTGCGGGGCACGCTCGGAGTCATGGACGCCTTCTCCGTCTTCACCGGGTTGAAGGTAAAATTGGCATAAGTCTCAGCTCTTTCTGGTGGATGAGGGGGCCAGGTCCTCCTCATCCTCCTCTATCCCACTCCAGTGGGTCGATAAGTTTGCCTATTTTAGGTATTATCATCTCAAGAAAGAGTAAGGATTTTGCCCGGCTCAAGCTTGAACCTGTCCTCGCAGTAATTCAATCTAAACTAAAGGCGTGGGGAAACCTTCCCCTTTCCCTCATTGGGCGTATCAACCTCCTTAAAATGAAAGTTCTCCCCAAACTTCTGTACATTTTTAGGAATTTCCCACAGTGGCTACCCAAATCTCTTTTTAACTCTCAAACAGATCTTCCTCTCCTTTATTTGGGGGTCAAAGACGCCTAGATTCAAATACACCACTCTGACCAGGCCTGTGGACAGCGGGGATTTGGCTCTCCCTGATTGCCACAAATATTACTTGGCCACTCAGCTGGTAACCACTCATTGGTGGTTGCAGCCGGACCCGAACAACTCTGCGACAATGTTGGAAGCAGCTATAGTGGGGTCTCTGGAGGCCTTAAAGGGGTTGTTATTCAGGGGGCCAAAAACACCTCATAGCCTCACCCACAGGCCTGGGCCAAATACAAAATATTGACCCTTGAGCATGTAATCACCAACGGAGAGCTCACTCCCTTTCATATACTGCGTACTAAATTTAATGTACCTGTACGGGCCCATTTCAGGTATCTTCAGGTCGCTCATGCCTGCAGATGTCAGTTCTTAGGCCAACCAATTATATTGGAATACTTGGAACTCGAATCCACCCTTCGGGTGAAAGACTTAGAGAAACCCACGTCCCAGATCTACAGGTCCCTGCTGGTCGCTGCCATCCCCGAGCTGACTTCCCTCCGCAGGAAATGGGTGGAGGACATACCGGAACTGGATGGACATTTGGGATTTTCCATTCTCACCTCTGGTCTCAGCCAGGGACAAACTGGTCCAATACAAAATTGTACAGAGTTCATTACATGTCCCACAGGTTGCACCAGATATTGTCGGCGTGTTGGCATTGCTCCTACCAGCCGGGGGACTTCTTTCACATTTTCTGGGCTTGCCCAGCAATTGTACACTCCAAGTGATCCATAGAGTCACAAAGATTGATGTCCCTTATGATCCTAAACATTGTTTACTGAGACTGGTGGAACAAATGTCAGTGCTTAGAACTAGGAAAATACTCATATCCTTGTTATTGTACTATGCACATAAAGCCATCATGATGCATTGGAAACAAGCATCTCCCCCTTCTGTTAAATTCTGGAAGAGTTTAGTGAGTTCAGTTTACCCCTTTATAAAGCCACCTACTCGGGCAGGGGTTGCCCAACAAAGTTTGAAAAAGGTATGGACCTGTTGGCTAGATAACACTACGGCGACTGATGCAGTAACCAACTCCTAGAATATTATTATGGTTATAGTGTGTTAGTAAAAACTGACCCAAAATTTTGTAATTTTTTTTTGTGTCACATTATCCGGTCATAATAATGAGCAGAGATTCTCCTGAACAAAAACCTCTCCCCCATCTGGGTTTAGATAAGTAAGGTTGTAAATGTTATATGTTGTACCCTGCTGCGGCTCTTGCCGTATCAGAGGATTCGCCCCTGCATGGGCACGGTTGGCTCATTTGTGAACAATTTTTGTATGTTAACAAAAATTCAAGAAAAATATTTTGCAAAAAATAAATAAAAAAAATAAACTATGGCATTGGTCTTGAAACCATCCTAATATTTTTCACTAGTGCCTAAACGTTTGCATGGTACTGTATACTGCACAATCTCTACAATGTATATGGGATTCTGAAAAACTGATAGATAACTTTGATTCTCAATGGTCTGTATCTCCCTACATTTACCTTAAGGAAATTGTCAAATTTGCTTTGATCTCCAACGAGGTGAGCAAGATAAGATACAAAGCAGAATCCTTTCTCATATGGGGTCTCATTGTAGGTGTCATCTGGATTCACTCCTGCACAGCAAATACAGAAAATGAATATTAATCCATATCGCCTTGAATGTATCTGTTATTTTTTACTAGCATATTCTTATCAATGATAACTCATTGCTGGACACATCATAAAGATACAAGTTACCATTTAAGACTTCTAAATGCAAGTAAACCTCTCATCAATGTAGCTTAAACATTTTATTTTAGGTCAGGGAAAAAATTGTTACATTTTAAACAAGATCAAAAGCACAATGAAAGGAAAATTAATTGAGGGATAATTTGGAAATACAAGATGCATTTTAGAACAGTTTACCGTGCATTTTTATGAACCCGTGATGGGGAATAAAACCCAAGACAAAAACTGATGCCCAACTGACACTTACTTGGGTCAATGCCTCTACCTTTTAGTCATGTTTTCTTAGCCTGTCAGAATATTCTGTCAGGAAAACAAGCATTCAGCTGGAGAAGTCTGAATTACCATCCTGTATGCTTAATTTCAGTGACTAAGTAAGATGACAAGAGTCACCAATACCAACCAGTGGGTTTCTCACATGCATTAAGTTTTCCTTTGACCACTTGAGCTCCGGAAGATTTAAACCCCTTCATGACCTTTGCTATTCAGCACTGTGCCAATTTAAACTGGCAAGTTAAAGTCATGCAACACTATAGATGGTTTGAATCTCAGCTGGGTCAGCAGGAACAGGCCAAGATTTGAACCGTGTGTGTGGGCAGGCTGAATGTACCAAGTTGATCGATCAACTGGGGTACAACCAGCCTGCCGGATTCACTTGCGATTATCGCTAGAGGCTTCTCTAGTTGGCAGCAATAATCACTGTCTTCTCCCGGTGGGGACAGCTTCCACCCGCCGGGAAAAGCAGACTATTGCTCGATTGCTCGGCAGGATGGATTCCCCTGTCAGCACTGTCTGTGTTGATGGGGGAATCGTTCAAATTTCTTTCCTGCAACCCATGGTTGCAGGAAATGAAATTCACACAGTCTACGGCCTGCCTAACTGATGCTGAGGGGGGAACTGACTGTCACTGACATTAATACAGCGATAATGATTGTACTGTATCACGGTCACAGTACTAATGACATTAGCTGGGAAGGGGTTAACATCTAGGGCGAGGGTTACATGTGTGCCTAACTATGTGTAAAGTATGCTGCTTTTACTAATAGATCTCTTATTTTCTCATCCCTGCTTTGCAGGGATGAGACACAGATCATTCCCTCTTTACAGAGCTCTGTGTTGAATGTCAACAGAGCTCTAGGCTGCGATTGTACACAGCCGATCAGCAGGTCCCAATTGTGAATCATTGGCTGAGACTTGCTGACAGGCTCCCACTGTGAATAATTGTGCACAATCAAAACCCAGAAGCAGGCAGCGGCAATTGGTTAAAGCTCCATGACAACCGTCTGCATGTTCACCGTGTGAGTCCTGTTATTTTGCATAGACTGACAAATTGTATGTATGGGTACAAAAAAAATACCTGCCTGAAAACCAGCCAGCTGGTAACTTCCTGTACTCACTGCCTTCGCTGTACTAAAAACCTAATCAGCATTATGAGCCCAGTAATTTAAAAAATAAATGTTTTACTGGTAGGTTCAACAGGCAAAAAACTATAGCCCATTATAGAAATAAGACAAACAAAAAAAGCAATTCAAGAATTGGTTTCACTTCTTACTAAATTAGTTTTTAATAATTTCACAGACACAAAAAACAAAATAAGAAAGCCAGAATCCCACAAAAAAAGAAAAAAAAAAAAAGAAAAAAGGGCTACAAGTATAAACTACAACACTAGAAAAGTAAAAGGCTTTCACCCACCAGGTTCAATCTTAACTCTGAGCTTGTTTAAGGGATGGGCTTCTCCTGATGCATCCATGTGCTGACGAAGAAGAGCCCTTCCTGTGGCTGCTTCCAGACAACTGTATGCATGACCTGTGAATAGGATTAAATCGTTATCAGTTGCTAAAGGGAACAAATGTTTAAGGACTTTATTTTTATATATGTGCAAGATAGACAAACTGGAACATTGTACACTAGATAGAAAAAAAAAAAATAGTATGAATATCAATTCCTGGAAGAGATACATTGACACCAACACATAAGGTTTTACCATAGATTTCAGTGGTAATCCTCCGCTGGGCATACATAGTAAAACCCTCATTCAGCCAGAAGTCTCCCCAGTTAGCATTGGTCACCAAGTTACCAAACCAGCTGTGGGATATTTCATGGATAATAACATCAGCCAAAGAGCGATCGCCAGCCAGCAGACATGGGGTGACAAATGTGATACAGGGGTTCTCCATACCACCAAATGGAAACGATGGAGGCATGAACAAGACATCATACCTGAAAAGTCAGATACACAGAAAGTTAGTCATGAATTACAGTTTACAATAAAAGCTGAAAACTTTATAATAACATACAGGCTTGAATAAGAGACCATATACAGTTGTGCTCAAATGTTCGCATCCCCTGGCAGAAATATGAAAAAAAGACGGATCATGTAAAAAACAAAAAATAAATAAAACTGACTTTTATTTAAGGACAGTGATCTTATGAAGCCATGTATTATCACAGTTTGATCAAGGCCATTTGGGTGATTTATGGTATTATGATTTAAAAAAGGAGCCAAACATTTACATGACTTTGAATGTTTGGCCTTGGCGACACACAAGGCAACACACAGGTTAAAATGGCAATTAAAAGGTTCATTTCCCACATCTGTGGCTTTTTAAATTGCAATTCGTATCTGTGTATATATGGTCAATGAGTTTGTTAGCTCTCATGTGGATGCCCTGAGCAGGCTTGATACTGGGCAGCTGAACCATGGTGAGCAGAACTGTCAAAATACCTGCATAATAAGGTAATGGAACTTTACAATATGGAAAAGGATATAAAAAAGATATCCAAAACCTTGAATAAGTAAGATTGCAGCTACAACTGTCAGAAGAATTGTTCAGGGTACAAAAGACCTCAGGAGAAATACAGGCTGCTCTGGAAAATGATGGTGTGGTTGTTTTTAAAGGAGCGCAATTCGATGATATCTGAACAAAAATTATCTGCATGGTCGTGTTGCCAGAAGGAAGCCTTTACTGCGCCAATGCCACAAAAAAACCCAGTTACAATATGTCTGACAACTTGACATGCCTCACTGGACTTTTTTGTATCAGGCCGCTATTCACAGAATGACATGTATTTATTTCCAATAAATAAAAGCTGTTCTCTGATTGGACAAGGTAGAGAGGCAGGGTAGTAATGCTTTTTTAATTAGCAATCACAGAAAAAAAAAAAAAAAAAAAAAAAAAAAATCACATCCACTAAAGGAAACCTGTGCTTGGGGAAATACACGGGCTTCCATTGCTAACCTGACTTCAATACTTTTTTTTTGTTGCGTCACTGACCCACTGGCCTGCATCCACACTTGGACATCTGTCCCTATCCGCAACTGATCACTCTGTGTGCAGCAACATGCTGTCAGTTTCAGCAGATTCTTGCCACAGGAATCCGCAACAAACTAGCCGCGTGAAAGGGACCTAACAGTCAACAGACAAAAAGGAACTTTGCAAATATAATCTGCAATTTTTAACCTGGGCTTTCAGGTTTGAATCACAGGCCCAGGTCAGCATAAACATTTCGATTTACATTGTTTGGAAGCAGTCGGCACAAAAATGCTGAAAAGGAGTAAGAAACATGGATGGACTTTGGTCCACATACCTTTTGGATTCAATGTCTTCACTGTAAGGCCTCCTTCACATGGCCATTTGAATGCAGACACCAGCGGATTCTTGTGGCTGGAATGATCGGGGCTTGCAAATAGCAGCAGCCACCCAGCCTATTTAAACTAATGGCAGGCTACCAGCGGTCACCACTGCTCTCATGTAGCCACACACAGAGCTGTTAGGGACAGATGTCTGAGCCTGGACACAGCTGACTGCATCTATCCCTAACCACAGGTAACCACTCTGAGTGTGGCAACATATGAACAGTGGAAGCCACTGTCAGCCTGTCATTATTTTAAATAAGCTGAGCAGCCACTGATATTCGCATGTCCCGGTGAATTCAGCCGCAAGAATCCACCGATTCTTACCTCTGGAATCCAGTAGCTGCCTGCAAGCGGCCGTGTGAATGTGGCCTTAGGAGTCGAACCACTACCTCTGTGTTACAATGTACAGTAAGTCCCATACATATGAACATTCAAGTTGTGACCTTTCAAAGATGCAGTGTTTGCGCAATTTGTTTTTTTTTCAACCCAGAGGGCCGAACGAAAAAAAAACTGACAAATCGCCATACTAACACAAGCAATGTTGGTGCAGCGATCTCCCTGGCTGTGCTATTGTGTTCCGACAAGAGGACTCTGCCTGCCAGAACACACCGATGAGTGCTCACAACCTTTGTCTGCAAGCACTGATCTTTGTTGGACTTACGAACAAGCTCCCGGAAAGGAACTCGTTCATAAGTAGGCAAGTATACTTACTGTACAATGTAATCAGCGGAGATCACAGCAAATAAGTCACCATTTATGGCTCCCAACTGTGAAAACAGAGAACCAAATAGCTATGCAAGGCAGATCTCTTCCGTGTTCCAATGTCTTGTTTACAGTTACAGTGCAGAATGCAGACACGCAAAATGTGAAGAGGGTAATGTTTATAAGTGGACTGGGTCTGTGATGACACCTGTCAAAGCACAGCAAATTAAAAAAGTACTAATCGGTTAAATTTGCAAAATTATACCGATTTTAAACAGCAATAGTTTGAGCAGCACTATACAAAACAAAAAGCAGACAGTACATTTACAATACAATTCAGTAGAGAAGCGTTGGAAGGGCGCTGCGCATGAAAGCTTAGAATCGAAAGAGGGCCAATTATACAAATACAATAGGGAGGGATGAGCCGACAGAGAAAGTAAAAAGTACAGTTTTTAGGTGGGGGCATGATAGGTGGACAAAATAATATTATGAACTCTTTTTTGGACCGATTGAATTTGGGGAAGTGGTATGACATTAATGTCAATAGGTTAATCAGTGATGCGTGAGGAGAATAGAAAGATAGCTTTGGATGTTGTCCGCATATAATTGTTTGATATTCCTTTTTATATTTTAAAAGAGTTTATTTTAAAATTACAGCTATGCTTTAAAAGTGAGACTGAAAGTAGAGCGGTGTCCCATTGGGGATATTTGCCTTAATTTCATGTCCCATAATCAGAAGAGGAAATCCTTCGAAAAAAGGTAGCAACCAGGGTCATCAGAACTAGGGCACTCATTAAAAGATTTCCCCTCTATTCCGGTCTTGTTCAGTTGTACTTGAAGCATTGACCACAAAACTTCCATAAGAGAACAAAATGACCAGAAACTCACCTGCCCCATACGTACGGCCCAAATAGTTTTTCACCTACAGTTAGAAACTCCTCAATTACACCATTATATTCTTTTTTGGCTGCATCAATCAAGCATGGTTCTGCCCAAACTCTGCTCCTAAAAAACACAACAGACATATTTTCAAGGGAAAGCTATGAAAACTGAATGCAAAAAGGGCTCTGGTTAAATATTACTCCATACCTTGGCCCCACTTCTGCAGAAACAATATCCCCAACTACTAGAGCAACAAGATAAGAAGGAATAGGTTGCGTCATTTTGAAGATGAATGTATCGCCATTACGATCCCAGTTGTTGGCACTCATAATTGCGGTAAAACCCTCAGGAACCTGCACACACAAATAAAAAATAATCAACTGTGAGAGCTGAAATTATAGAATTTTCGTAAAAGCACAGGTTCAATGACTCAACATACACAAGCAATTTACTTTATACTTTGGTGCCTTTTTAGAAATCTTGCCCTGGCGTGTAGGCGTAAGCCCCATACACATGATCAGAATATCGTACAAAAAAAAAAAATACAACTTTTAATGAGTTCGTACGATAATCTGATTGTTAGTACACAGCGATTTTCCAAAATTTTCCAAAGGGACAAACACGAAAATTTCTCTCGTACGATTTTTGTTTAATCAGTACAGTTTTCATCCGAAAATACAATACATTACATCACTTCCGAATTTTTATTCTGCCTTACGGGAATTTTCGTACTAGGCTTAAGGGATAATTCAGAAAGGTGCCGAGTCCTATCCTCCATCTAAAGCCGCTTTTTACTGCATCTGCATCTACCTCGGAGCTAAAAGCAGGCAGCCAATAGAAGTGGATTAAAAATAAATAAATAAATAAAAATTATACCTGCCCCTTCGACAGTGCAAAAAAATTCCCCCCAGCAGCCACTCAAATGTGCTGACCACTTATTGCACACAAGTCTATAACCAATTCAACAAATATGAGTGGCTCTACTACAATAGTGACAAAATTCACACATGGTGGTACTTGAATACCCGTGCCACAAAATATATTAAAAATATATTGAAATCACATTGTAATCAATGTATTGAAAAACAGTATCATAAAAGTGACTAGTGCTCAAAAGTCCATGCTGTGTGTTCCAGTGCAAGTTGTCTTCCTAGTGCTTGTGACACCACATGCCCCATAAAGACTGAAACTCACCAGAAGCTTAGGACCCTTAATACTATAGTGGGTCAATAAGCGCTTGTAGAACCAAAGGATTCCATCTTTAAAATGTCAGTGTCAGGGTCTGAGACTCTCCGCAACAACCTCCAACTCCAAAACACTCATATGTAGGGATAGAAGAACCGCAAATACAAGATCATAGCATAACCAGTATTTATTCTATGATGTATTACAATAGCCACAAAAAAACACCTTTAAAAGCCATTCAGACGTACACTCACATAATATTGTGCCATAAACCAGCACCCAGATTATCCAGCAATATTGTAGTGACTGGCCACCGCTGTTCCGAATCCTGGAACCAGCATGTGCCACCGATCAGTAGCATATGAGTCATCCAATCCCACCTCAACACATTTCACCCTTGCCAGGCATCTTCATAAGACAGCTGTTTCTGGGCCTTAGAAATAAAATAGAGTACTTGCACATGGTATTGATGTAGGAACATTAGATTCATGGCAGAAAATTCTTGCACAAAAAACGTGAGCGAGCGTTTTCATGCATTTTTGCACATACGCATACATGCGTGTAAAAATTCTTCTAGCTTTTTCTTGGGTTGTGTTGTTACCACATAAAATGCTGTCCAGGAACTGGTCCATACACAGTGCAGGTTCACGTTGTAAAGCTCTGCACAAACTGTCTGCGCTATATAAATCCTATATAATAAAAAATTCAAATTGTGCAGGAGTCCCAGGACAAATTGAAAGGTGTAAGGATGTCAGTAGATTATTACACAGGACAAATAAGGAGTGAAGACTGAACTTGGAACCAGGAAATAGCTGATATCCACAAGTCTGTATGAGATCGAGAAGCAGACGGGGAGTTGTAAATTACACAGATTGGGAAAAGCTGTGCTACAACACATAACTATGTAAAGCATACAAATAATTTGTGTGGACAATATTGCAAGAACTTTCTCTTTCCCAAAGAACCATTTTTTTTTTTTTAATTTGCAGACAGTGCACTTGTGACATGCAAGACTGATACATGCGTTATGGAAGTTATTCATTGTATTGTTTTGAGTGAAAAGAAACAGAAGAGCCTGAGTTTTATATGCGTATATCTAATAATGCAAAAGGAGATTATATCAGCTGTTCCTAGGGCTTCATGTACGCTGGTTATTTTTAACATCTGCCAAGAGTGTCTTGCCAGAAAAAAAAAATTACTTGACACATGTAAAACACATTACGCTAGGCACATTTAGTGTCTGAGACTGAGTGCAATTCATTTCAATGGTTAAGCGTTTTTGTTTCTGCCTAAAACACAGCTGCCAGGAGGAAAGGAGTCCAGGAGAGTTAGCAAGTGGCCAGTGTGCATAAGGCCTAAGAAGTGATCCTAGATTTATAGTTGCTTCTTTTTGGGAGCTATAAGACAGTTTGGTCTGGCTACATAAGATTTTGAAGAGGATCAATAAAGTAGAATTCCAGAATAAGGACCAGTTCATACCATAAACGCAGTGCGTGAAACCCAAATGTTGTGCAGGTTTACTGCACGGTGTTCAAAAAAGCAATGCAGTTGCAATCTGCCGCGGGTGTCAATATTAAGTTAATGACACCCAAAAAGCAGGCCACAAACACAGTGCATTTGCTGCCACTTGATCACATGGCACAGAAGTAGCAAGCGATGCAGTTGCAGCGAGTTTCCAAAAGTAGTGCGGGGCAATTTAATTCTACTCAAAATCAATGGGCTGAAATTGTACTGCATGTGTGTTCCTGTGCGATTCGCCTCAAAACTAATTTTAAAAATGCTCCCTCTTCCTCCTAACAACTATTCCAACACGTGAAAGAAAGACCCGTGTACCTACCTATACTCAGTCAAAAATAAAGTTAAAAAAATACTAAAAAATTAAAAGGGAAAACTTAATCCAGTGCCTCTCTGTGCAGACACAGCACCCTCTCATTGCAGCATTCAGCAGACTCCAGCTGTCCTCTGGTCCTTTTCCAGACCCTGCACTTTCTGCCTTCCAGCTCTGCCCCCAGCTTCTTCCTGGCAGCAGCACAAGGGGTGCACTGTGATGTAAGGAAGGGTAAGGGACTCTTGACAACTGATGTAAGGGGGGGGGGCTCTGGACATCTGCTTATAATTATAATAACACCATTCTATATAAGTTGAAAAAAGGGTCATACACTGCTGGTATCCAGAAGAAGTGTTATTGGAGAGTGCTCAGACGGAACACCATGGCAGAACCATGTTCCGTCGGAGCAGTCTCCAAAATGTTTCTTGTGGTTGATACCGACGGTGTGCGACCCTTCTTTTCAGACTTGCATCATTTGCTACAGGAGTGCGAGTGGGCTTTGTGCCGGTCTGCACATGCCCATCACAGCTTAAGTCTGAAGTTATTACTAAAACCAGTAACAATCAAATGCAGAGGCAATCATTTAATATGATAGAGAGTAGATACATTTATATAGTCTTGCAGATACAACCATAACGCTAATGTGGCCCGCAATGAAATTGAGATTGACACCACTGGTCCAGAATGTACTAACCTTTATATTTGCTGAATAGGTGCTTTTAACAGCAGGTGTATCAAAGCATGGAAAAAAGCAGCGGTTTAGAACAGCCTGACCCTGTGTATACATGTAAGGCTTCTTCTTTCCAGCTGTCTGCTCTGGATCCAACCAGCATACCTGTGGGGTAGGTTAATTGAACAATGTAACAAACAATAAAGAACACATTGGAATGCTGAGGAGGGAAAAATAAATAAAGGTTACTGATATGGCAGATTACATTTAAACAGTGGTTCTTGGGATTTATCAGCAGTTACAGCTAAACTGTCTTCTGTGGTGTTAGTGCCAATTTGCATGGCTACTATTATAAGTACAAGCCATTAAAACCAAGTCATGAGCACTTCAGCTTTGCTCTCTTCGATTACCCTGTATACTCCAAAAATATTTAGCATCTGATATCTAAACGGTTTAGTTCCAAATTAACCAGTACCAGCTAAACCCTAACATGTACTAGACCATTGCATGTTCAGTTGTTTGGTATTTAATAGTATGTACACTGGTTCTCAACCTTATGGCTATAAGTGGTATATTCTTAACGAACCCTATACAGTGCCCAATGATATGTTCTGCTTCCAATGTTCCATAGAATCAAGCCGACGCTAAAGCTGGCCATGAACCTAGGATGTCTTTTGAAGGCTGTTTTTAGGTCTACAGTACAGTCACGGATTGCGTTTCAGACAGAAAGTCTAAACGAGGCCTTAAAAGTATACCTTTATGAAAAAGAAAGCTGTAGGGTGCACTGCCAATTTCTCTTTTTGAAATTGCTAGCTGCTGGGCTGTCATTCCAATCCAAATACTTCAAGAACTTTCCGAGTCACCAACCAGAACAAGGGTGCAGAGAATGGGAGCCATGACTATTTGCTGCAAAATTATTCCTGACCAGTGACCCAAGAAGCCAGGGACAGCCAAGAAAATAGTACTTTCAAAAGGATGTCAGCAATAGTAACAAACCCATTTCTCTGAGCACTGTTTTTTTTTTCTTGAAATCTTGTCTGCTCACTATTCTTTTACCCAAAACAATCCATTGGAAGAACGTGTCTAGATATATGTTCCTTGCTGCTCCCAACTGTATTCACTAGTGATGCACTGGAATTTCGGGCACTGGATTTTCGGTCACTGGAAATAGGTTTTTCAGCGCTGTGCCGAAAGAAACAAAAGTCCCTATAAAAACCCCTGAAAACGCCCATGAGGCTGCTGCACTTTTACCTTGTGATTTTCATAGGTTATGATGCATGATATGCATTTTTGATGCGTTCTTGCTGCGTTTTAAATGCATTTCAATAGGGAGGTGTGTTTCTGCTGCAGTTTGCCAAATGTGCATCAAAAATGCAGCAAGCAGGATTTTAACACTACTTCAAAAAGGTGCCGATAATGGCCGACAATAAATGCATATGCATTTAAATTCATGATATTGAAGTGATACTAAAGTCTCTTTTTTTCATTTAAAAGTAACAAACATGTTTTACTTTCCTACTCCGTGCAGCAGTTTTGCACAAATTAGCCCTGTTACTCTTCTCGGGTCCCTCGCTGGCGCTCCTGGCCCCTCCCTCTTGCCGAGTGCCCCCACAGCAAGCAGCTTTCTATGGGGGCACCGGAGCCGAGCCGCCGATTGGTGTGTCCATTCAGACACAGAGCCGCAGTTTGGCCCCACATCCTCTTTCTCCTCATTGGCTTACTGACCTTGATTGAAAGCAGTGGGAGCCAATAAAGGAGGGAGAGTCTACGGCAGTTGAGACTCTTGTGCAACATCGCTGGATCGAGGTGGGCTCAGGTAAGTATTAGCGGAGCTGAGGGGGACTGCTGCACACAGAAGTTTTTTTGTTTTGTTTTTTTATCTTAAGGCATAGAATGCCTTAAGATAAAAAAAAAAAAAAAAAAAAAAAAAAACACACCTTTTGTCTTTAGAACCACTTTAATTTAAAAAAAAGTCAAATATACATTTATAAAAATGAATAAAAAAAAAAAAAAAAACCTCAAATTCGGTTTCAGCCAAGTGCATCCTGAATTTTCGGTACCAAAATAAAAAGGTGCACCACTTATATTTACGTAAAGATGTACACTCAGATGAACATACAGTACATGTGTATGCGACTACTGGCCTTAAGCATGCACATATATTATTTATGTACTTTCTAGCACACAGTATTAAGACTGTATACAAAAGAAAAAAACATCCCGTCCATAGCAGATCTATTCCATCACTTTGTACTGTAACTGTACTGTCACCATTGTTTTTTAAAGTGCTGCAGAAAGTGTTTGTGTTCTATATCTTGAATAATAATGGTAATAATGTATGCAGTGGCCAGAATGTGTGCATGTAGCAACACTGCTTCCCAGTAAAGTACTAGTATGACTTCAAAGTGAAATAAAAAAAAAAACTAAAATGTGCTAGTCATTGCTAAACACTGCTCTTAAAAAGATAAGGAGGAATGTACAAACGCCAAGCTGTGCGATAGAGAACTGTACATAACACCTGCCACAGCAAAAACGAGACTCAAAGGGCTTTACAAAGGTGATAAATTGTTGCAGAGTTAAGAAAATGCTACAAAATGTTTGACTATCAAAGCTTTTCAGATAGAGAACTTTGTACAAGTGTAAGCACTGTGACCTGAACAGGGAAAATAGCGTCTTACATAAATGGGCTAATGCAATAAAATACTACAAAGGAGCAAAGTGCCAAGTGTAAAGTACAAAACCCACAGCTACCTATCATAATCCAAACTCGTATTGTTCTAGGTTCAGTAAAACTGGAGTTAGACTTACCGGTAACTCCTTTTCCAGTGGTCTTCCAGGACAGCCCTTGAGAGATGGAGTCCCTCCCATCGACCCAGGAAACACATTGCCAAAACAGTTCAAAAGGCGGTCCCTCAGGTCCCTGGTCAGTCATTCACCAAGAACCGAAGGATGGAACTGCAAAAAACATAACCATAACAGGTAATAATGTTCGTACATTCACATAATCAAAAAAGGGTGGGATCGTGCTGTCCTGGAAGACCACTGGAAAAGGAGTTACCGGTAAGTCTAACTCCAGTTTTCCCCAGTTGTCTTCCAGGACAGCCCTTGAGAGGATCCCCAAGTACTCACCAGATTAGGGGGGACCACGGCTTGGAGAACTTTTCTCCCAAAAGCCTGATCCTGACTGGACATTAAGTCTAGTCGATAATGCCTTGTAAAGGTGGAAAAGCTTGACCACGTGGCTGCTTTACATATTTGCTCCGGGGTGGCACCAGCTCTTTCTGCCCAGGATGCTTATAATGCCCTTGTGGAGTGGGCTTTAATATCCCCAGGAGGATCTTTGTTTTCTGTCTTATAGCCCTCTGCTATAGCTAGCCTAATCCACCTAGCTATGGTGACTTTAGAAGCTTTTTGCCCCTTACGTTGTCCGGAAAAAAGAACAAAAAGTGAATCTGAGATTCTTAATGGATTGGTTACCCTAAGATACTCTAGGATACACCTCCTCACATCTAGTAAATGAAAACGCCTTTCTTTCTCGTTTGAAGCCTTTTGACAGAAAGAAGGGAGGACAATATCTTGTGACCTATGGAAATTAGATGCCACCTTTGGTAAGAACCCAGGGTCTGTCTTTAGGATGACTCTGTCTTCCAGAATTTGGAGGAATGGCTCTCTGACAGAGAGAGCTTGGATCTCACTAACTCTGCGTGCTGAAGTGATTGCCACAAGTAGTACTGTCTTGAAAGTGACCAGTCTTAGAGAGGCCTCTGAGATAGGTTCAAAAGGTGACCCCAAAAAAGCCCTTAGAACAACTGATAGATCCCAAGATGGGGCGATGTTAAGTCTAACCGGTTTGCGTCTGGAGATTGCTTTACAGAACCTAGCAATAAAAGGGGTCTTCCTGCAATCTTTTCTCTAAGTACACACTTAAGGCCGCTATCTGGACCTTAATAGTACTAGGAGTTAGCCCTTTGTCTATCCCCTCCTGGAGAAACTGCAGGATATTTGCTGTATCCGTATTTACCTCCCCTCGGCTGTTCAACCAGCTGTTAAATTTTCTCCAGACTTTCCTGTAAATGGCCTGAGTGACAGGTTTTCTACTTTGTAGCAGGGTCTGAATCACTCTGTCAGACAGGCCCTTGCTCCTCAAAATTTCCTCCTCAGTAACCACGCTGAGAGGTTCAGCTTGGATACTTGTGGATGAAAGAGAGGTCCCTGCGACAGCAGGTCTGGTCTGCAGGGAAGCCTCAGAGGAGGTTGGTCTGTCAACCGTAGCAACGTTGTGAACCATGGTCTCTTGGGCCAAAACGGTGCCACTAAGATTAGACACGTTTCCTCTACTAGAAACTTCGCCAAAACCCTCGGGATAAGGTGAAGCGGAGGAAACGCATACGCTAAACTGAAGGTCCATGGGGTCTGTAAGGCGTCTACTGCCCAGGGCTGATCTCCTGGGTGTAGCGAGGAAAAAATTTGGAACGTTTGCATTCTCCTTGCTTGCAAACAGGTCCATTACTGGATTTCCCCAGTAAGCTGCTATATATTTGAACACCTCTGGGTGTAGAGACCATTCTTGATTTGACACTCGCTGTCGACTCAAGAAATCTGCTGTGTTGTTGAGCTCCCCTTTCAGGTGAACTGCAGAGATGGAAGTCAGATTGGATTCTGCCCATAGAAACATGCGATTGGCCACCAGCATTAGTCGACGACTTCTGGTGCCCCCTTGCTTGTTTATATACGCTACAGCCGTCATATTGTCTGAACGGACCTGTAGATGATGACTTTGTATTGCATTCTGAAAGAATAACAGAGCCCTGAGGACCGCTGTTAGCTCTTTCCAATTGGACGAGAGGAGCTTCTCCTCTGCCGTCCACCTGCCTTGTGCCCAAGCTGAGTTGAGGTGGGCTCCCCACCCCCAGGCGTAAATTCAATATCTTCTCTTCTGGCAGGACTATCCTCTGCTCTACCGACAGGATCTTGTACCCCAAATACAAAATTTCCTGTGTTGGGGTAGTCTTGGACTTTTCCAGACTGACTATCCACCCCAACTGCCTCAGGTTGAGTTGTGTCAACTCTAGGTCCCGACGAAGTTGTTTCTCCGAATGGGCCGTGAGGAGTAAGTCGTCTAGATAAGGAATAATCGTGACTACTGACTGTAGTCTTAACGGAACTAATGCCTCCCCGAGAACCTTGGTAAAGATTCTCGGTGAGGACGACAGTCCGAAAGGGAGTGCTCTGCACTGGAAATGATAAACCTTGGTGTCCATCTGAATCGCCATCCGAAGAAATTTCTGGCATTCCTTCCTTATTGGGATATGCAGATAGGCGTCCCTTAAATCCAGGGTAGCCATGAACACCTCTTTTTGGAGTAGATTTCTTATTGAGTAGATAGACTCCATCCGGAATTTTTTGTATCGGATGGAGCGGTTCAGAGGTCGGAGGTTCATGATTAGTCTGAATCTCCCGGTCGGCTTTTTTACCACAAAAATGTGCGAGTAAAAACCGTCCCCCTGTTCCTGAATAGGGACTGGTGTCAATACCTCTTGATCCACCATTTCCCCTATTAACAGAGGCAAGGCCTTGGCCTTTTCTGAGTGTCTTGGAAGCTTTGTCACAAGAAACTTTGAGGGTGGGTCGCTGTGAAACTCCAGCGCATACCCCCTTTTTATAATGTTCAAGACAAACTCGTTTGAGGTTGTCTTTTCCCACTGCGGGAGAAAGTTCATTAATCTTCCTCCCACCGGGATCCTGATGTCACTGGGGTTTGGGGTTTGAATTGGGGCGGTTAAAAAGTATGCCCCCTTTTCCTTTCCCTTTTTGTCCTGTCCAATGCTTTTTGGGCTTGAACTCCTTCTCTGACTTAGAGGGTTCCTTTGAGGGCCGAAAAAAATTTTTTTGAAAATTTTTCTTTTTAATGGGAAAGGTTTTCTTTTTATCCGCCGTTCTTTCCAAGGCGGTATCTAGTTCAGGCCCGAAGACTAAGTCTCCTGTAAAGGGGACACTGCACAAACGTGTTTTAGACGCCGTGTCTCCCCCCCAAGTTTTCATCCAGACTGACCTCCTAGCTGCGACCGAAAGTGCTGCTGTTTTAGCCGTAAATTTAATGGCATCAGTGGAGGCGTCAGAGATGAAACTTGTCGCCTTAAAAAGCATAGGGAAGGTTTTTAAGATCTCCCCCCTAGGCGTGCCTGCCTTTAGATGTTCTTCTAGTTGGGCTAACCAGAACTCTAGGTTCCTGGCTACACAAGAAGTGGCCAGAGCTGGTTTTAAACCTGCCATAGAAGCATCCCAGGCCCTCTTTAAGACTATGTCTGTTTTCCTGTCCATGGGGTCCTTTAAATGACCCATATCCTCAAAGGCAAGGTCAGACTGCTTTGAGACTTTGGACAGGGGGGCGTCTAGTTTAGGATTTTTATTCCAGACCGCCTCTGGGCTCTCATCAAAAGGGGAATCTCCTTTTTAGGGAATTTGGGAAGAAGACTTTTTTATCTGGCTCGGCCCATTCCTTGCGGACAAGGTCAGAAAGCACATTATGTATAGGGAATACCTTAGCTTTCTTTTTCCCCAGAGCCTCATACATTTTATCATGTCTGGTCAATTGAGTTTCTTCCTCATCAATTTCCAGCGTATCATAAATGGCGCTCAACAGCTCGTCTACATCCTCCAGAGACAGCTTGTATTTTGCGACTTTGTTAGCTACAGCCTGATCCTCATCTGAATCTGCGTCAGAGGATTCAGGGCTAACTAACACAGGGCTATGCTCCCTGATTGTACGGTGCTCCCCAGAGCTGGGTGTTGTAAGGCATGGTGAGGAGGAAATCGCAGCTGCTTTACTGGTGGAAGCAGATGTGCCTACATCTGCGATTAACTCGCGGAGAGATTTAAAGGTTGATGCCATCTCATCTTTAAAGGAGCCAAAGAATTTTGCCAAAGGAGAGTCTGCCTCTGTTTTAAGTAAGCCTGCAATACATTGCTTGCATAAGGCTTTGTTAGAGCCTGAGGACAACCTATTTCCACAGTTAGGGCATTTTTTGCGGCCTGACTTGTCTACCCTTGGAGCTTCCTTCCCCTAAAATAAAGAATAGACTTTTTTAGCATCAGGAAACCTTTTAACTCTCAAAACACCTGTGCTGCAACCACCACTGCATCCACCCGGGACTGTGAGGAAACCACCACCATGGGGTACTACAAATCCCAGCCTTACAACAAAAACCCCAGAAAGAAACCACAGTAAGGGCTTGCCCAGCAGCCTACCTGGGTTTGGCTGGTGCCTGCCTCCACCGGAGTGTCCTGGGAAGTAGCCTCCATGGTCCCCCTCACGCTCCGGGTCCCGCCGCTAGTCCGGTATAGCTGGACGCTGGTCGGAACTTGCAGGCCTCAGCGTGGGCCTTCCCCTCCTCCTTGTGCCTGTAGAGACCCGGAACCGGAAGTCTCGGCACACAGGATGACGCGGTTCCGCCGGAAATGACGCTCGGCGTCTCCGACCCCCACCGCTGTGTATAGCAAGGAGCTGTGATGGGAAAATCCATCTGCA
Organism: Lithobates septentrionalis; assembly: GCA_037952835.1. Lineage (NCBI taxonomy): Eukaryota > Metazoa > Chordata > Amphibia > Anura > Ranidae > Lithobates > Lithobates septentrionalis. Next base: position 1,556,127 of record JBBDGP010000875.1, on the reverse strand, counting down.
CTGCTCCTGGGGAACCTGCGCCGACCTGTCCCTGGCACACCTCGGCACTGGAAGGAGGGGGGTAACGGGTCGGCTCCTAATCAGCTGGACGGTACCCGAGCCCCAATTTGAAAAGGTAGGACTAGATTGGAGCCGCTGGATAGGACCCGGTCCCCCTGTGCGGCTCCGCTCCCCTCAGGCAGCCCCTGAGAGATAGAGTCCTTCTCTGGTTCCTGGCAACATGTTCCTCCGACGGAGGAAACACAAATGACTGACCAGGGACCTGAGGGACCGCCTTTTGAACTGTTTTGGCAATGTGTTTCCTGGGTCGATGGGAGGGACTCCATCTCTCACGGGCTGTCCTGGAAGACAACTGGGGAAAAGGAGTTTTTGATGCATTTTAGAAACAAACCACGTGCTTCGCTTTAATCCTCATCCATTCACAGCATAAACGTACTTGTCCTTTGCTCAGGGCTACAAGCCTAATGCCGTGTACACACGACCGGACTTTCCGTCAGAATAGACTCTGATGGTCTTTCTGACAGTGTTCCGCTGAAACGGACTTGCCTACACACGATCACACCAAAGTCCGATCATTTAGAAGAAAAAGGAAAAAGGAAGTTTAATAGCCAGTAGCCAATAGTTGCCCTTGCGCCGTTTTTGGTCCGTCGGAATAGCATACAGACGAGCGGTTTTCCCGATAGAAACTGATTCTGTCGGAAAGATTTGAAACTTGTTCTATTTCTAGGTCCGTCAGAATTTTAGAAAGAAAAAGTCAGATGAAGCCCACAGACGATCGGAATGTCTGACGGAATGATTCTGTCTGACCTTTTCTGCCGGAAAGTCCGGTCATGTGTACGCGGCATAAGGGCTCATTCAGAAGGATGACTGCATCTGGACGCAGCAGCACACTGTGCTCTGATCACATATCAACAGGATTATTATCTGCATCCACTTTGTGTGCAGCCAGAACCACCAAACTGTCTGCGTCCGAGACTCAGATGAGTGCCTACATGTAAACAGAGGTAGTGCATTGATTTGTACAGAGTACGGCTCCTAACCAAGGCTGTTTGCAGACAGAAGCTTTTTTCCTTAATGCATAGAATTAATAAAGTTAAAAACCTTCAGCATTTGCAACCATTTCATGGAAATACTTGCCAATTCTGGGTATGGGAGAGCAGGTCATGGCCAATCAATGTCAAATAGGCAGCGACCTGCAACTTGTATCTTACAAAAGACCTTCCTTTGCTCCTAGCAGTTGAGTAGAGTGGCACTGACTAATTGCTGCAGCCACTAGTGTACAGCTGTCAGGCTGTAATGTTAGTATACAGGTGGTCAGCTGGTAAAACTGTGGCTCAGCCACCAGTCTTTACTGCCCCGGAGCCACCTGCATAAAAGAGCCCTCACTGTGCCATACTTCAGGTTGTAAACCCTCATGGTTTTTCACCCGAATGCATTCGGGTGAAAAACCTTCTGTAGTGCTGCAGCCCCCCACCTTTACTTACCTGAACGCTATCATCCTCCGGCCGGGAACAAGCACACCAGCTCTCGTGTCCTGATTGGATAGATTTATAGTAGTGCAGCCATTGGCTCCCGCTGCTGTCAATCAAATCCAATGAGGCAGCGCAGAGTCCAGCATTCTGTGTGAATGGACACAGATGCGGGACTCGGGAGCGTGCCTGCACGGGTGTCCACCTTAGGAGAGCGCCTCTCCAACGTGGACAATCGATGCAGGGAGGAGCCACCAGCGCCACTGAGGGACCCCAGGAGAGGAGGATCGGGGCCACTCTGCGCAAAGCGAACTGCACAGTGGAGGTAAGTGTGACATTTTTTTTTTTTTATTAAATAACAAACACCAAGGGTTTACAGTCCCTTTAAGGATCCTTCCAACCAAGTCTTGTGTTGTGTTGTGTTGATCTGCATAAATCAATGCAAGTGCACCAAAACCTCATACACACGGTACGATTGTTGGCCAACTGAGCATCTGATTTTTGTCAAAAGGGCGTGTGCCAGGATCTTGTCTTGCATATTAACGGTACACAATTGTCGTGCCACAAACACGAACGTAGTGATGTACCACAAGGAATTTCAGCTCTTGAGTGTCACCCTTTGGGCCCCTTCTGCTAATTTTGTGTTTGGTGAGCACTGATTCCGAGCATGCATGTTTGTAAGTTCGACTTTTGAAAATCTGACGTCAAACCAGTGTCCGCCGAAAATTTACTAGCTGTCATCCAAGATTTGTTCGCCGAAAGTTGGACAATTGTCAAAAGGAGCATACTAAGTAAGATTTTATGACAACAGTCTGTCAATAGACAATCCCCTGCCAACAATCGTACCGTGTACGAGGCTTTAGAAATCAACTGTTTTCCATGTGCCCTGTTCACACTATACATGTGTGGTGGTGTGTGCTGTGTAAAAATGTAGCATGTAATCATTTTTGTGCAACACATGGCATCCAAGGCCCTGCAATGTAAATTGTGCATTTTCCCCACCTGGAAAGCTGCAGGTGCACAAAACAGCTGCCCATAGACATGAACGTACCCGAGTACAGTGGTACACGTATGCAGCACTTGGGCCTTCTGGGTGGGGAAACATGTAGAGATTTATGTTGCAGGGCTCAGATGCCATGTGCCAGAGACACAACTCACTGTGGCATGTCACTGCAATGCCTCACAACTCGCTGCACAATAAAGTGTCATTATGTGACACTTCAATAAAGTTAAAAATAAAAGTCAACAGTGCAGTGCATAGTAGCAATGCATTGCACCGTCCCTACAAAATATAGACCAGCGTGCACACGTTTTAGTGCATGGACTGATTTGAACAAGCCGTTTTTTTTTTTTTTCGGTAAAACATGAAGGGAAATAGGGAACTGTGTTTTCCTGTCTGGTTAAAATTGTGGAATCATCAACATGTACATGGAAGTGAAATGGCCGAGTCAGCAAAGCTAGAGATGAGAAGGCAAAGTACACACAATTAAAGAGGTTGTAAAGGCTGATGGTTTTAAACCTTCATGTATTCTATGCATGAAGGTAAAAAACGTGTGCTCAGCTCCCCCAACAGCCCCCCTTATACTCTCCTGAGTCCCCTCTTGATTCATCGATGTACACGAGAGCCTCGGTTGTCCTGGGTCGCTCTCTCCTCATTGGCTGAGACAATAGCAGGAGCCATTAGCTCCCACTGCTGTCAATCACAGCCAGTAAGCCAACGAGGAGAGAGTGGGGAGCAGGGCCGAGCCATGGCTCTGTTTCTTAAAGCGGAGGTCCAATTAACAAAAAAAAAATTTAAAAAGTCAGCAGCTACAAATACTGCAGCTGCTGACTTTTAATAATCAGACACTCACCTTTCCCAGGGCTCAGCAATGCGAGGGAACAAAGCTCCACTCGTCTCCCCCTCCTCTCTGCGGCGCCGGCATTGTCACTGTGGACGCCCGCCTGTGGCTTCACAGCCGGGCACGCACTGCGCATACACGAGCCACGCTGCGACTGGCCGGGCAATCATCTGGGACCTGTGACATGTCCCAGATGATTGCCGAGAGGGAGGGGGGAGAGGTGATCTCCCTTCCAGTGCTGCGGGTGCGCCAGGAGGAAGTGGAAGCTGGAACCCTCTAAAAAGAGGGTTTCCGCTTCCCCTCCCCCCAAAAAATGACATGCCAAATGTGGCATGTCAGGGGGTCACCTTCCCTTAAAGTGGAAGTTCTATTTTTGGGTGGAACTCTGCTTTAACTGCTTCAGATCCGGGCCATTGCCAAATGACGGCAACAGCGCGGATCTGAATTGCCGGGACTACGTCCATTGACGTCGTCCCGTGCACGAGCGGCCTGCGCGCCCCCTGCAGGGCGCGCGCGGCGCGCTCGGTGATCAGCGAGTCTATGAGACTCGCCTGATCACAGATCAGAGTAAGGGGTTGGTCCCAACCCCTTACCACATGATCAGCTGTCAGCCAATGACAGCTGATCATGTGATGTAAACAGAGCCGGTAATCGGCTATTTTTCCTCCTCGCGCTGACAGCGTGAGGAGGAAAAAAAAACCCGATCACCGGCGGCCGTGATCGGGACATCAGTCCCGATCACGGCGATCTTACAACAAAAAGCAATAGGCAGCAGTGCTGCCTACCAGTGCCCACCATATTAACCCATCAGTGCCCACAGTGCCATCAATCAGCGCCACCCATCAGTGCCCACAGTGCCACCCATCAGTGCCCACAGTGCCACCCATCAGTGCCCACAGTGCCACCCATCAGCACCCACATCAGTGCCACCCATCAGCACCCACATTAGTGCCACCCATCAGCACCCACATCAGTGCAACCTATCAGTGCCCATCAGTGTCACCTACCAGTGCCCATCAGTGCCACCCATCACTGCCCATCAGTGCCACCCATCACTGCCCATCAGTGCCACCCATCAGTGCCACCTATCTGTGCCACCTATCTGTGCCACCTATCTGTGCCACCTATCCGTGCCACCTATCCGTGCCACCTATCCGTGCTGCCCATCTGTGGCCATCAGTGCCGCCTTATCTGTGCCCATCAGTACCGCCTTAACTGTCCCCATCAGTGCCGCCTTAACTGTGCCTATCAGTGCCGCCTTAACTGTGCCTATCAGTGCCGCCTTAACTGTGCCTATCAGTGCCGCCTTAACTGTGCCTATCAGTGCCGCCTTAACTGTGCCTATCAGTGCCGCCTTATCTGTGCCTATCCGTGCCCATCAGTGCAGCCTATCAGTGCCCACCAGTGCCGCCTCATCAGTGCATATCAATGAAGGAGAAAAATTACCTGTTTGCAAAATTTTATAACAAACTATTAAACATGATTTTTTTTTTTTCAAAATTTTCCATCTTTTTTTGTTTGTTTAGCAAAAAATAAAAACCCCAGCTGTGATTAAATACCACCAAAAGAAAGCTCTATTTGTGGGAAAAAAATGATAAAAATTTCATTTGGGTACAGTGTTGTATGACCGCGCAATTGTCATTCAAAGTGCGACAGCGCTGGAAGCTCAAAATTGGTCTGGGCAGGAGGGGGGTTTAAGTGCCCAGTAAGCAAGTGGTTAAGGAGCGAGCACCCACCAGTGTCCCTATATCAAGCAGCTTGCTTTTGGGAATACTAGTTAAGGGAGAGAAGCCAGGAGCGCTGGCGGGGGACTTGAGAAGTGGAGGATCTGAGTTGCTCTGTGCAAAACCACTACACAGAGCAGGTAAAAATAACATGTTTACTTTTTATTTTTTTAAAGCCCCAAATTTTTAATATCATGTTAAATCCTAGGTATAAAAAAAAAAAAATAAAAAATAAAAAAACACCACACACAACAGCACAAGAGACATGACTTACTATCAGTGTGATGTGTCCTTTGTGCTGCAGGCTCCTGCTTTTGTCGAAATCTTCCTTCTGAGATCCCCTGCCACCCCTGTAATCTTCCAGTTAGCACTTGTCAAGAATACTGAATATAGCTGCCCTTTCTGCCCACCTCCTCCATTTATAGAAACTCTACCATCTATGAATGGAGGGCAGATGGATGAATGAAAGATCTGCCTCCTCCATTCATATATTTTGTTTCCATCCATAGAAGCTATAGTATGGTTTCTACGAATGGAGGAGGGCGGAAAGAGGGGCATAGTTGGCACTCTTGATGCCTGTCACAACACAGGTCCCTTGGCTCTATTAACCCCACACAGCACCAGAATATTATATTACAGGAGGTGGAGGATTTTAACTAAACCAGGAGCCAGCAGTAAAAAAGGAGGACTTTACACTGATAGTAAAAGTCATGTCCATTGTGCTTGTTTTTATTTATTTTTTTCAATTCTTTATCTCAACTTAGTATGTAAAACTGAATTCTGGCGCAGAAAAAGTGTAATTTAAAAATATTCATCAATAGGCACAAAGGATATAAAATAGGAATGCACAATAACAGTTTAACCCCTACCCGCCTCCCAGCCCTTTAAGGGTTCTAAACACTGGGAGGCTAGTATGCATCGGGAGAATTACAGTAACTGTCAGCTATCGTGCTGGGAGCGTGTGGTTTACACAGTGCCGCATACATGTGGCCGCTTGGCGTAAGGGGCCCACACGACGAGAAGCCAGATATGTGCATTCGGCTGGTGGTTAAGAGGTTAATACCGAGTACCAATACTTTTTCTCAAGTACTCGCTTATACCAATTACTGATACCCATTTTGTTGTTACGTGACCGTCTTGTTTACACCAGAGTGATTTGTCATGAGATTTGTCAGTTCAAGTCGCACTCCATTGCTGGCAATGGAACCGTTCAAATCGTTGCGATGACTAAAAGGCTCCTGCACTACTTTTTTACAATTTCATTGCGAATTGCACCGAGTTGTGTTAAATGAAGTAGCAATGAAATCGGAGGTCCAACTTACACTGATCTGTGGCTTTGAAATCATTGCTACTTCAGCGTGATTTTAAAGCAGCAGATCAGTGCGATTTGGACCTCAGAATTTATTGCGGCTTGCAACTTTATTTAACAGAACTTGATGCAAATTGTAATGAAATTGCAGACTTGAAGGTATCGGTTTTAGTACGAGTACTCGTGCAAATGCATAGTATCAGCACCGATACGGGTATTGGTATCAGTGCAACTCGAATATAAATAGTGACATCATAGCCTGGGTAGAGAGTAGAGCTGTGGGAGGGACCCAGCTTGTGGCAGCTGGTGGTATATTCTTTGTGGGGGGCCAGCTCAAATTGCACCCGCAGCCAACAACCCCCCGCTGGTCGGGTCACCCGCAACCCACCCCCCCGTGATTCATTCGGGTCATCAGCACAACTCAGATGGATGAGCCCAACACTTACCCATGGGCAGCGCTTCTTGACAGGCAGCGCCTTCGTCCCACAACTGGGTGGGCTTCAGGCACAGTGCTCTATGCCCTGAGCCCACCCTTGTTATGAAGCCAATTAGAGCCCCTGGCTCTAAGCACGTGCTTCAAACAAACCCACCCCCCAATTGAAATCCATGCAGGGGGCCTGCACCCCTAATGGACGGACTGCCACTGGATTTTTGCACAGATCTGAAAGATACACACACAGCACAATTATCACACACAGAGGATATTGGTTACTCCCAGAGCGGTGGGTGACCAGACGTGGAGGGGACGACGGTGGGTAACCAGACATGGAGGGGACGACGGTGGGTGACCAGACGTGGAGGGGACAGTAGGTGACCAGATGGAGGGGACAGTAGGTGACCAGATGGAGGGGACAGTAGGTGACAAGATGGAGGGGACAGTAGGTGACAAGATGGAGGGGACAGTAGGTGACAAGATGGAGGGGACAGTAGGTGACAAGATGGAGGGGACTTACCCCCGGGTTGTTGCCGACATGGTAATCTATAGTGATGACAGTGGGTGACCAGACGTGGAGGGGACGACGGTGGGCGACCAGACGTGGAGGGGACGACGGTGGGTGACCAGATGGAGGGGACAGTAGGTGACCAGATGGAGGGGACAGTAGGTGACCAGATGGAGGGGACAGTAGGTGACCAGATGGAGAGGACAGTAGGTGACCAGATGGAGAGGACTTACCCCCGGGTTGTTGCCGACATGGTAATCTATAGTGATGGCAGTGGGTGACCAGACGTGGAGGGGACTGTGGGTGACCAGACGTGGAGGGGACTGTGGGTGACCAGACGTGGAGGGGACTGTGGGTGACCAGACGTGGAGGGGACTGTGGGTGACCAGACGTGGAGGGGACTGTGGGTGACCAGACGTGGAGGGGACTGTGGGTGACCAGACGTGGAGGGGACTGTGGGTGACCAGACGTGGAGGGGACTGTGGGTGACCAGACGTGGAGGGGACTGTGGGTGACCAGACGTGGAGGGGACTGTGGGTGACCAGACGTGGAGGGGACTGTGGGTGACCAGACGTGGAGGGGACAGTGGGTGACCAGATGGAGGGGACAGTGGGTGACCAGATGGAGGGGACAGTAGGTGACAAGATGGAGGGGACAGTAGGTGACAAGACGGAGGGGACTTACCCCCGGGTTGTTGCCGACATGGTAATCTATAGTGATGACAGTGGGTGACCAGACGTGGAGGGGACGACGGTGGGTGACCAGACATGGAGGGGACGACGGTGGGTGACCAGATGGAGGGGACAGTAGGTGACCAGATGGAGGGGACAGTAGGTGATCAGATGGAGGGGACAGTAGGTGATCAGATGGAGGGGACAGTAGGTGATCAGATGGAGGGGACAGTAGGTGATCAGATGGAGGGGACAGTAGGTGATCAGATGGAGGGGACAGTAGGTGACCAGATGGAGAGGACAGTAGGTGACCAGATGGAGAGGACAGTAGGTGACCAGATGGAGAGGACTTACCCCCGGGTTGTTGCCGACATGGTAATCTATAGTGATGGCAGTGGGTGACCAGATGTGGAGGGGACAGCAGGTGACCAGATGTGGAGGGGACAGCAGGTGACCAGATGTGGAGGGGACAGCAGGTGACCAGATGTGGAGGGGACAGCAGGTGACCAGATGTGGAGGGGACAGCAGGTGACCAGATGTGGAGGGGACAGCAGGTGACCAGATGTGGAGGGGACAGCAGGTGACCAGATGTGGAGGGGACAGCAGGTGACCAGATGTGGAGGGGACAGCAGGTGACCAGATGTGGAGGGGACAGCAGGTGACCAGATGTGGAGGGGACAGCAGGTGACCAGATGTGGAGGGGACAGCAGGTGACCAGATGTGGAGGGGACAGCAGGTGACCAGATGTGGAGGGGACAGCAGGTGACCAGATGTGGAGGGGACAGCAGGTGACCAGATGTGGAGGGGACAGCAGGTGACCAGATGTGGAGGGGACAGCAGGTGACCAGATGTGGAGGGGACAGCAGGTGACCAGATGTGGAGGGGACAGCAGGTGACCAGATGTGGAGGGGACAGCAGGTGACCAGATGGAGGGGACAGCAGGTGACCAGATGGAGGGGACAGCAGGTGACCAGATGGAGGGGACAGCAGGTGACCAGATGGAGGGGACAGCAGGTGACCAGATGGAGGGGACAGCAGGTGACCAGATGGAGGGGACAGTAGGTGACCAGATGGAGGGGACAGTAGGTGACCAGATGGAGGGGACAGTAGGTGACCAGATGGAGGGGACAGTAGGTGATCAGATGGAGGGGACAGTAGGTGACCAAATGGAGAGGACAGTAGGTGATCAGATGGAGAGGACAGTAGGTGATCAGATGGAGAGGACTTACCCCCGGGTTGTTGCCGACATGGTAATCTATAGTGATGTAGATGTTGCTCCCCGCTGGGACAGGCTCAGGCAGGGTGATGACAAGGACGGTGCCATAGCTGGTGAAGGGTCGGTTCTCCCAGGTCAGCTCCTTCCTATCCCCGGCACTCAGCTCTCCCCACACCCGCTCTATAGTCATATCATGGTAGGAGTCCAGCCGGAGCTCTCTGCTCTCCGCCATCACCCGCACCTCCAGCCTCTCCCAGCCGCTCAGCTTCCTGGCCTGGGTGTCCACACTGAGCTCCAGGTGGAAATGCTCCACATGGAAGTCCTGATAACTGGAGGCCGTGGCCGCATCTTCTACCAGCCTCTGTCCGCTCATGGTGCCGGCCGGGAGATGACTGGCAACTTGTGGGACAGAGAGAACACTGACTGAGGGGGTGTGTTCTACAGGGTGAGCCCGCCCATTACATCCGGGTCCTAATGTCTGTCTGAGGCTGGGTTAACTGATATAGGCTGCATTCACTATTGAAAATAGTCCACTCTTCAATGTTCTGCAATAGTTCTCTAATCAGAACACATTTTACTATGGTATCCACAGTACCATCCTGTGGTGATACTGATCCAATTTTGTATTGTTTGTTACATTGTTTTTGTATATACAAGCGTTTTAGGAGTATATTGGGCCGTTAAATCCTTCCCGTAGAAGGAACATGGGTTCTTACTCATGGGGATTTTTTTTTTGTGCGCGTTTTCGTAGGTTGCATTCAAGTGAATGGGCCAAAAAAGCTCCAGAACCTTTTTGGGTGCGTTTGTAGCGCAGCGAAAGACACATTCGCTAACCATGTTTTGGTGTGCCATTAAGAATTAAACGATAGGCAAACCTTTTTTTATTTTAATTTTGGATAGAACAAGGGAGGGTTATATCTCCTGTCAGATTTTTTTTACCCTCAGTTCCTGTACCATAACCAAACAGGAAGTGAAAGGAAATCCCTGAAAACTAAGGGAATTACCTTGGGGACCCCCAGGTCACCAGAACTAGTGACCCCATTGGAAGATTTCTCCTCTAATACACCCCTTTCACACTGAGGCGTTTTTGCGCTAAAATAGCACCTGAAAAGCACCTGTACACTGCCTCTTCTACAGCCCCAGTGTGAAAGCCCGAGTGCTTTCACACTGGGGTTGTGCGCTTGCAGGACAGGAAAAAAAGTCCTCCAAGCAGCATCTTTGGGGTGGTGCAGGAGTGATGTATACACCGCTCTTTCACCACCCCTGCCCATTGAAATGAATGGGCAGCGCCTGCAAAGCTCTTTGGCAGCGCCGCAGAATGCGCGCTATTAACCCTTTCCTCTGCCGCTAGCGGGGGTTAAAAGCGCTCCGCTAGCGGCCGAAAAGCACCGCTATAACAGCGGTAAAGCGCCGCCAAAACTAGCGTTGCTTTACCGCTAACGCCCGCACCGCTCCAGTGTGAAAGGGGTCTTACTTTTCTGGGGACAATTCAAAATTTGGGGTTTTCTTTTACTTTCACTTTTAATGATAATCGTAAACAGGACAAATAGAGTACTAAATCATCCACTATGTTGGAGGCAGCTTTTGTTGGATCTCTAGAGGCTTTCCAAGTCCTAGTATTTCGTGGTCCTAAGGCTCCGTATTTTTTAACCCTAGCTATGCCTCCAACCATCGGAGCCTGGAAGACTGGTTTAACTAGTGAAAACTACCCTGACACTTCATTGTCACCCAATGCACTAGAGCTGCGCATCTTCACTGGTCTCACAATTTGATTTGATTACGATTACCATGTCATCCATTCAATTCGATTCTGTGATGCATCACGATGCATAACGATTACTGCCCAATGCCCATGGTTTTCATCAAAAACCCATCAGTGCAGCTTCACCGGTGCTCATCAAATGCAGCCTCACTGTGCCCATCAATTGCAGTCTTACTGTGAACATCAAATGCAGCCTCACTGTGACCGTCAAATGCAGCCTCACCAGTGCCCGTCAAATGCAGCCTCACTGTGCCTGTCGATTGCAGCCTCATTGTGCCCGTCAATTGCAGCCTCATTGTGCCCATCAATTGCAGCCTCACTGTGACCATCAAATGCAGCCTCACCAGTGCTCATCAAATGCAGCCTCACCAGTGCCCATCAAATGCAGCCTCACTGTGCCCATCAATAAATGCAGCCTCACTGTGCCCATCAAATGCAGCCTCACTGTGCCCATCAATTGCAGCCTCACTGTGCCCATCAATTGCAGCCTTACTGTGACCATGAAACGCAGCCTCACCAGTGCCCATCAAATGCAGCCTCACTGTGCCCATCAAATGCAGCCGGACTGCCCTTTAAATACAGTCTCACTGTGCCTGCCAATTGCAGCCACACTGTGACCATCAAACGCAGCTTTGCTGTGCCCATCAAATGCAGCCTCACTGTGCCCATCAAATGCAGCTTCAGTGTGCCCATCAAATGCAGCCTGATTGCCCTTTAAATGCAGCCTCACTGTGCCCGTCAATTTCAGCCTCACTGTGCCCCTCAAACGCAGCCTCACTGTAACCATCAAATACAGCCTCACTGTGCCCATCAATTGCAGCCTCACTGTGACCATCAATTGCAGCCTCACTGTGACCATCAAACGCAGCCTCAACGTGCCCATCAAATGCAGCCTCACTGTGCCCATCAAATGCAGCCTAACCAGTGCTTATCAAATGCAGCCTCACCAGTGCCCATGAAATGCAGCCTCACTGTACCATCAATAAATGCAGCCTGACTGTGCCCATCAAATGCAGCCTCACTGTGTCCATCTATTGCAGCCTCACTGTGACCATCAAACGCAGCCTCACTGTGCCCATCAAATTCAGCCTCACTGTGCCCATTAAATGCAGCCTAACCAGTGCTCATCAAATGCAGCCTCACTGTGCCCATCAATAAATGCAGCCTCACTGTGCCCATCAAATGCAGCCTCACTGTGCCCATCAATTGCAGCCTCACTGTGCCCATCAATTTCAGCTTTACTGTGACCATCAAACGCAGCCTCACCAGTGCCCATCAAATGCAGCCTCACCAGTGCCCATTAAATGCAGCCTCACTGTGCCCATCAAATGCAGCCGGACTGCACTTTAAATACAGCCTCACTGTGCATGTCAATTGCAGCCTCACTGTGCCCATCAAATGCAGCTTCAGTGTGCCCATCAAATGCAGCCTGATTGCCCTTTAAATGCAGCTTCACTGTGCCCGTCAATTTCAGCCTCACTGTGCCCATCAAACGCAGACTCACTGTGACCATCAAATGCAGCCTCACTGTAACCATCAAATACAGCCTCACTGTGCCCATCAATTGCAGCCTCACTGTGACCATCAAACGCAGCCTCACTGTGACCATCAAATGCAGCCTCACTGTGCCCATCAAATGCAGCCTCACTGTGACCATCAAATGCAGCCTCACCAGTGCCCGTCAAATGCAGCCTCACTGTGCCTGTCAATTGCAGCCTCATTGTGCCCGTCAATTGCAGCCTCATTGTGCCCATCAATTGCAGCCTCACTGTGACCATCAAATGCAGCCTCACCAGTGCTCATCAAATGCAGCCTCACCAGTGCCCATCAAATGCAGCCTCACTGTGCCCATCAATAAATGCAGCCTCACTGTGCCCATCAAATGCAGCCTCACTGTGCCCATCAATTGCAGCCTCACTGTGCCCATCAATTGCAGCCTTACTGTGACCATGAAACGCAGCCTCACCAGTGCCCATCAAATGCAGCCTCACTGTGCCCATCAAATGCAGCCGGACTGCCCTTTAAATACAGCCTCACTGTGCCTGCCAATTGCAGCCACACTGTGACCATCAAACGCAGCTTCGCTGTGCCCATCAAATGCAGCTTCAGTGTGTCCATCAAATGCAGCCTGATTGCCCTTTAAATGCAGCCTCACTGTGCCCGTCAATTTCAGCCTCACTGTGCCCCTCAAACGCAGCCTCACTGTAACCATCAAATACAGCCTCACTGTGCCTATCAATTGCAGCCTCACTGTGACCATAAATTGCAGCCTCACTGTGACCATCAAACGCAGCCTCACTGTGCCCATCAAATGCAGCCTCACTGTGCCCATCAAATGCAGCCTAACCAGTGCTTATCAAATGCAGCCTCACCAGTGCCCATGAAATGCAGCCTCACTGTACCATCAATAAATGCAGCCTGACTGTGCCCATCAAATGCAGCCTCACTGTGTCCATCTATTGCAGCCTCACTGTGACCATCAAACGCAGCCTCACTGTGCCCATCAAATTCAGCCTCACTGTGCCCATTAAATGCAGCCTAACCAGTGCTCATCAAACGCAGCCTCACTGTGCCCAACAATAAATGCAGCCTCACTGTGCCCATCAAATGCAGCCTCACTGTGCCCATCAATTGCAGCCTCACTGTGCCCATCAATTTCAGCCTTACTGTGACCATCAAACGCAGCCTCACCAGTGCCCATCAAATGCAGCCTCACCAGTGCCCATCAAATGCAGCCTCACCAGTTCCCATTAAATGCAGCCTCACTGTGCCCATCAAATGCAGCCGGACTGCACTTTAAATACAGCCTCACTGTGCATGTCAATTGCAGCCTCACTGTGCCCATCAAATGCAGCTTCAGTATGCCCATCAAATGCAGCCTGATTGCCCTTTAAATGCAGCTTCACTGTGCCCGTCAATTTCAGCCTCACTGTGCCCATCAAACGCAGCCTCACTGTGACCATCAAATGCAGCCTCAGCCTCACTGTAACCATCAAATACAGCCTCACTGTGCCCATCAATTGCAGCCTCACTGTGACCATCAAACGCAGCCTCACTGTGACCATCAAACGCAGCCTCACTGTGCCCATCAAATGCAGCCTCACTGTGCCCATCAAATGCAGCCTAACCAGTGCTTATCAAATGCAGCCTCATCAGTGCCCATGAAATGCAGCCTCACTGTACCATCAATAAATGCAGCCTGACTGTGCCCATCAAATGCAGCCTCACTGTGTCCATCTATTGCAGCCTCACTGTGACCATCAAACGCAGCCTCACTGTGCCCATCAAATGCAGCCTCACTGTGCCCATCAAATGCAGCCTCACCAGTGCTAATGAAAGGCAACCTCACTGTGCCCATCAATCAATGCAGCCTGACTGTGCTCAATAAATGCAGCCTCACTGTGCCCATCAATTGCAGCCTCACTGTGACCATCAAACACAGCCTCACTGTGCCCATCAAACGCAGCCTCAGCCTCACTGTGACCATCAAATACAGCCTCACTGTACCCATCAATTGCAGCCTCACTGTGACCATCAAACGCAGCCTCACTGAGACCATGAAACGCAGCCTCACTGAGACCATCAAACGCAGTCTCATTGTGCCCATCAAATGCAGCTTCATCAGTGCCCATCAAATGCAGCCTGACTGCCCTTAAAATGCAGGCTCACTGTGCCTGTCAAATGAAGCCTCACTGTGCCCATCAAACGCAGCCTCACTGTGTCTATCAAATGTAGCCTCAGCCTCACTGTGACCATCAAATACAGCCTCACTGTGCCCATCAATTGCAGCCTCACTGTGACCATCAAAGGCAGCCTCACTGTGACCATCAAACGCAGCCTCACGGTGCCCATCAAATGCAGCCTCACGGTGCCCATCAAATGCAGCCTCACGGTGCCCATCAAATGCAGCCTCACTGTGCCCATCAAATGCAGCCTCACTGTACCCATTAAATGCAGCCTCACCAGTGCTCATCAAACGCAGCCTCATTGTGCCCATCAATTGAAGCCTCACTATGCCCATCAATTGCAGCCTCACTGTGACCATCAAACGCAGCTTCACTCTGCCCATCAAATGCAGCCTCACCAGTGCCCATCAAATGCAGCCTGACTGCCCTTTAAATGCAGCCTCACTGTGCCCATCAATTGCAGCCTCACTGTGCCCATCAAACGCAGCCTCATTGTGACCATCTAACGCAGCCTCAGCCTCACTCTGACCATCAAATACATCTCACTGTGCCCATCAAACGCAGCCTCACTGTGACCGTTAAATGCAGTCTCACTGTGCCCATCAAATGCAGCCTGACTGTCCTTTAAATGCAGCCTCACTGTGCCCATCAAATGCAGCCTCATTGTGCCCGTCAATTGCAGCCTCACTATGCCCGTCAAATGCAGCCTCACTCTGGCCATCAAATGCAGTCTCACTGTGCCCATCAATAAATGCAGCCTCACTATGCCCATCAAATGCAGCCTCACTGTGCCCGTCAATTGCAGCCTCACTGTGCCCATCAATTGCAGCCTCACTGTGCCCATCAAATGCAGCCTCACTATGCTCATCAAATGCAGCCTCACTTTGCCCATCAATTGCAGCCTCACTGTGGCCCTCAATTGTAGCCTTACTGACTGTGCCCATCAATAGTAGCCTCACTGACTGTGCCCATCAATTTCAGACTCAAATGCAGACTGACCATTGCCTGGATCACACACAGTGGGCATCTCCCACTGTGTCACTGAGCATTTGAGATGCAAGCTCTGTGACGGCGGGATGACGTAATTGATACGATCGCAATTCAGCCGTTCTCCGCATCGATGCGGAATCGTTGAAGGCTGTTTCGATTCTACAATTTTTTTCAACACCCCTATAATACACCCCTCTGGAGCAACCCTTGCCTGCCTCACTTTTTTATGTTACCTGATTCGCCTATGTGGACTAAATATGGAATCAAATGTATCTCTCATATAGTGGATCAGTGATCCCTATGACCCTTAGCCAGTCTATCCGAGGACTTCAGCATGCCCCTCACACGTCATTTTTAATAATGGCAGCTTATCCATGCCTTTCATAGTCATTTTCCACGGGCATCTCTTGGGTTGGTGGAGTCAGAACTAGAGCATGTACTCAGAACAGATTACTTTGAAAAGCTCACATCTCACATCTATGCCCATTTAATGTCAGTAGCCCTACCCCCCTAATGCCTCGTACACACGATCGCACATTCCGACTACAAAATCTATGTTTTTTTTCCAACGGATGTTGGCTCAAACTTGTCTTGCATACACGGTCACACAAAGTTGGTCGGAAATTCCGAACGTCAGGAACGCGGTGATGTACAATACGTACAACGAGCCGAGAAAAATTAAGTTCAATAGCCAGTGCGGCTCTTCTGCTTGATTCTGAGCATGCGTGGCACTTTGTGCGTCAGAATTGTGTACACACGATTGGAATTTACGCGAACAGATTTTGTTGTCCGAAAATTTGAGAACCAGAACCTTCCTCTGCTCGCGCTGACAAAGCCGATCACCCCCATCAAATCATTCTTTGCAGCTATTACCCTTTGTACCACCACCCCCTCTACGAGCAGGGCCCTCCTGTACCTTTTGTATTGAACTGTACTGTAATTGTGTTGTCCCCCTTATACATTGTAAAGCGCTGCGTAAACTGTATAAATCTCGTATAATAATAATAATAATTAGTGACTCCTCATCAGTGCCCATCAGTGAAGCAGAAAACGTACTTGTTTTCAAAATTTTATAACAGAAACAACATTTTTGGTCTTTTGTTATTTGTAGCGCAGAAATAATTTTTTATTTTTTTTTTGCATAAAAACATATATAATGGAAACATTTATTTTAAAAACAAATGATCCTTTGACTGAGATTTATTTGTGTCTGTGGGATTATCAGTTGCGATACACCACTAGTTAGAATTTTATGGGTACAAGGACTGTGGTATTTTTGCATTGTATACAGCAGATGCAGATTCTGTTCAATCCTCCTTTAAGACTCTCCCACTGGCCATGCCCTGGTTCGCCATGGTGCACTATGCGTGCCGCAGGTTTGCATCTCCGTGGTAGGGGTCCCAGTGCATTATTTTGCCCAGGGGCCCATGATGCTGTTAAGGTGGCATTGCCCATGAGAGCTCCTGGTGCCTTTACTGGGTCGTCAGTTTTAAGCCCTCTGCCACTCTGCATGTCGCCCAGCATGGTGCCCCTCCGCATGGGTATGCCCACATTAATGTTGCGTCAAAAAGTTAGCTGCCGCGTGGCGGCCGTCTGTAAGCCCGGGGGCCCATAATCTCCTATTGCCCAGGGCCCCCATGAGTTGTCAATCCGCCCCTGGACCTGACTCTGCCTTTTATTTATTTTCTGGTGCCTTCTCTGTTGATCTGATACCGTGCCTCGCTTAGCCTTGACTCTGCTCTGGATCCGATTCTGTACCTCTGCTGCATGGCCGTTACCGACTTTTGCCTGCCTGACCACCCGAGATCCTGCATCCACCTGCTCACCAGCTTGGTTGCTGCCTGCTGTTTTGCACCTTCCGCTGTGTACCTGCATCTGCCAGCCCACCAGTCTGCCTGCTGTCCTGCATCTGCATCCATGTATCCGCATCTGCGGTAAATGTGTACAGATATGGTTCAAAAACTGGATGAAGAAAATGACACCTGGTCTGAAGAATCACATGATCTTCTTATGCCGTGTACACACAGGATTTCGTCGGACAATTCGATTGTGTGTGGGCTCCAGCGGACTTTGTTTTCTTAAAAGTTGGACGGACTTAGATTTGAAACATGTTTTAAATCAATCCGTCGAAATCGAGTCCGGTCGAAAAGTCCGCTCGTCTGTATGCTAGTTCGACGGACAAAAAGCCACGCTAGGGCAGCTATTGGCTACTGGCTATGAACTTCCTTTTTTTAGTCCGGTCGTACGTCATCACGTACGAATTCGACGGATTTTGGTGGATTGTGTGTAGGCAAGTCCGTTCATTCAGAAAGTCCGTCATAAAGTCCGGCGAAAAGTCCGCCGGGCAAAGTCTGCCGTAAAGTCCGACCGTGTGTACGCGGCATTAGAGATGCAGATAGCAAGACTAGAATTTGGTGTACTTTGCTTGAATCTTTTGTGATGAAGCAGAATTAAAGGGTTGCAGCACAAACGTGTGAACAACAAATAATGTGCTGGAACTGAAATATGCGATCAATTCAGCATGGACTATAAAATTAGCCATCATTGATGACTTACCCAATGCCCCAGACAATTTAGGTTGTTCTAGGTATTCAGGTTATTCTGAAGTCAAAAGGAATCCTGTCTGACACTAGATAGGTGTACCTTATAAAATAGTGACCGACTGTATATGCCCATTTTTTGCATGTTTCAGTATTAAAAACCCTGCACGATTTTACCGATGTTGCTGTTGATCAATTTATGATTTCATAGGATTTTTGTACAAATAACATTTTTTGTATAGTTATGATTATATTTATAAAAATAGCTGGTATTATAATTAAGAGACATTGGTAATCTTATCCATACACATACCGGTAGTTTTATTTCCACAACTTTATTCTTTGCAAAATTTTACTTGCTCAGCATCACAACATCCTGGAACTATCATGTCGCCTCAATTCCTGAGTCAGTAGTACATTGTATTTGGAAATTCCTATAGCCTGCCCCCCTTGAATCAAAACTGACCCTGCAAATACCACTTCTACACATCCTCAGCTCAGTACAAAAATGATATTGAAAATGTCTCCGTGCAATCATTCTTGGATCAGAATTTTATTGTAACTTACCATCTTTATCTCCCCCTACTCAGCAATGCAATGCCCCTGCAAATATTAGTGCGCATGCCTTGCTCATCTAAACATTGTTCATGAAAAAGTACCTTTTTCCTGACTCATAACATATTGTACCTACATGAACTTTGCCCCATCTCCCTGGGAATATCACTCCTTCCTACCTCTGACTCCATTAAACTGAAAATTACACTGCCCCTAATCCCTAGCTCGGGAACTTAGTGTCCCTGTCCCTGGAAATCTTTATAGCAATTATTTTACTTTGATGGTATAGTGCAGCCATTCTCAACCAGTGTCCCATGGAACCTTATGGTTCCTCTAGAGCAGGGGTCTCCAAACTATGGCCCTCCAGTTGTTCAGGAACTACAATTCCCATCATGCCTAGGCAAGTCTGTGGATGTCAGAGTTTTACAATGCCTCATGGAACGTGTAGTTCTGCAACAGCTGGAGGGCTGTAGTTTGGAGATTCCTGCTCTAGAGGCTTCCAGGGGTTCCTTGAGCTGTGGCTTATTGACCATCCATCTGATTGTGGGTACATAGCTCTGCAATTGCATGAACCCAAGGATATTGTTATCTTTTTGAATGGGTGGCATTCTGACCATCACTGTAAAAAAAAAAAGGCATTCACTCCATTCACCACCAATGTAAGGGATGTTCTTTCCCTTGACCACCAATTAATTGGATTTATAATGGGTTCCATGAGACATGAAAATTATTTCAAAGGTTCCTGTAAGATAAATAGGCTGAGAAAGGGTGGTGTAGTGTATCTGACTGTTTCTTATCTGTGACTTAGTAACAAACTTAGTGGCTCCTTGCAAATACAACTACCCTCATTCCCAATGGCTGCATAAATGTCAGTTTTCTTGTTCAGCAATGTAGCATTGCTCCCACTTCAACTATGCAGTGCGCTTGCCAACCTCTATATCCAAGTCAGTCTTTTAAAATATAATTACCTATGCATTCCTAGCTCCGCATTCAATGTCAGTGCCAATTCCACCCCAATCTCTTTATGGACCTTGATTTGTGCACTGGTCCAAATCATTTAATGGAGGGGGGGGGGGGGGTGATCATGGTGTGGGATTGTTTTCAGGGGTTGGGCTTGGCCCCTTCGTTCCAGTGAAGGGTACTCTTAAGGCATCAGCATACCAAGACATTTTGGCCAATTTCATGCTCCCAACTTTGTGGGAACAGTTTGGGGATGGAATCTTCCTGTTCCAACATAAGTGCACAAAGCAAGGTCCATAAAGACACGGATGAGCGAGTTTGGGGTGGAGGAACTTGACTGGCTTGCACAGAGTCCTGACCTCAACCCGATAGAACACCTTTGGGATGAATTTGAGCAGAGACTGCGAGCCAGTCCTTCTCGTCCACATCAGTGCATTACTTCACAAATGCGCTTCTGGAAGAATGGTCAAACAATCCCATAAACACACTCCTAAACCTTGTGGACAGGCTTCCCAGCAGATTTGAAGCTGTTACACTTGCAAAGGGTGGGCCAACACAATATTGAACCCCACAGACTAAGGCTGGGGTGCCATTAAAGTTAATGTATGTGTCACGTACCAGGTGCGAGGCCAAGGTGCTGAGAGGGCTCCCCTTGCGGCTAAGTGCAGTGCACCCCTGAAAGCGGCACAGGGAGTGCAGTGCCCAAAGAAGCACGGTTTGCCATTTGCTGTGGTTTGATGCGCTGATCACCGGAAGGTTGCTGGAACAAGCAAGATGCACTGTAGGGCAGGTGTACTTGCGGAGTACCAGGCGAAATTGGCAGATGGACAATCTTGAAACAGAACCAGGAGCCAGGCCGGGGGTCATGCACGGTAAATCAGTCAATGTGAGATTCAGGTAGCAGAACTGGAACAAGCCGGGGTTATACACGGTGAGACAGGTTGCGGCAGAGTCAGTGAGCCAAGCCGAGATCAAACACAGTGGAGCAGACAAGAGCAGGGTCAGTAGTACAAGCCAGAGGTCAAACCAGGAGATCAGCATAACAGGTTAAGCAAGCCGGGTCTGTAACAGAAGGTCAAAGATCAGGATACACAGGAGCACAGGAACACAGGGGAACTGACGATAATCCAGCAATGCACAGGTCTCAGCAGCAGGTTTATCTAGGCCAGGAGATGCCATCACGCATCTGCGTACGCTCGTTAGCGTCATCGCTCATCTGCGTACGCCCGATCGCACAGCCGCGCATCTGCTTGCGCCAATATGCACGGGAGCGCGCCTGATGTGGCCATGATGGGTGTTCGCAAGATTGCCAATTCTTTGGATATTTCCATGACAGCGTGTAAAGGCAGGCAACCCAATACTTTTGGTTAAATATATAAATATATATAAATATATAAATATATATATATATATATATATATATATATATATATATATATATATATATATATATACACAGTATCTCACAAAAGTGAGTACACCCCTCACATCTTATTTTATTATGTCTTTTCATGTGACAACACTGAAGAAATGACACTTTGCTACAATGTAAAGTAGTGAGTGTACAGCTTGTATAACAGTTGTATATTTTATCCGACCTAAGCAAACACATGGCATCCGGCACCTCATCCCGAAAAGTCAAATATAGAATGAGGAGTGGGGTGGGATTATAGCGGGGCCAACAGATAATAATAGAAACCAATAGTACTTAAAAAATTCAATTTATTATAAACATAGTTAAAAACCAATCAGATCTGATCATTGTGTTTCATTGTACATCTTCATTAGCTAGTCACACAAGTGGATTTCCAGTTGTACAAAGGTTATATGTTCGTATGATATCCCAACATGTTTCGCTTTTGGCTTCATCAGGGGTTTAACAAACCAACCAGAAGACACAAAGGACTATATATATACAGTATCTCACAAAGGTGAGTACACCCCTCACATTTTTGAAAATATTGACACTTTGGGCCCAATTTGGACATTTTCACTTAGGGGTGTACTCACTTTTGTTGAAAGCGATTTAGATATTAATGGCTGTGTGTTGAGTTATTTTGAGGGAATAGCAAATTTACACTGTTATACAAGTATAGAGAGAGAACTGGGGTGGGATTATAGTGGTGCCAACAGATAATAATTCCAAAGACCTGTGAAAACTTCTTTCAGTTGTGCACTGAACAACCAGGATTTGGTTACAAAGGCTCTTGCTTCCACAGAGTCATCCCTGACTTTATGTGCCAGGGTGGAGACTTTACCCATCACAATGGAACTGGTGGAAAATATATCTAAGCAAACAAGTTTGCAGATGAGAACTTTACTCTGAAGCACACTGGACCAGGAATTCTGTCTATGGCCAATGCTGGCCCTAACACAAACGGTTCCCAGTTCTTCATCTGTACTACCTTAACCAGTTGGCTTGATAAAAAGCATGTCGTGTTTGGTTCAGTGGTACAGTGCTAATAGGAGTGACTGAAGCCACAGCAACATTGGAGATCCAGAACCAATTTCATGCATGTGGAAGGGGGTTATCAGTAGGTGGAGAAGACTTGTCAAGAATTCTCATGTCACGGCAATGTAGCACAGGCTCTTTTCCCAAGCACATCTGGTAGACAAAGATGTATACTTTTTGTTGTGGCTCCACAGTGAGTGTTATTGTCTCTTCAGCTTCAGTGACCTCATTCCAATTCTCTTTCTCTGTGTTTGTACTAGAGCCACCGTATTCAGCTGTAAGGGAAAACTGTTCCTTAGTGATCAAAGCAGCCAATCCCTCTGTCTCAGCCAGGACAGTTGCTGCTACTTTCCACACACACACACAGTAATACCTTGGATTACGGGCATAAATCATTCTGGAAGAATGCTTGTAATCCAAAGCACTCTTATATCAAAGCGAGTTTCCCCATAGGAAATAATGGAAACTACGATAATCCGTTCCACATCCACTGCTTGTCTATGCAGTACCGCATGTGGCCAGAGGTGCGGGGGTGCCGGAGACACTCGGAAACACTCAGAGACGTCTTAAGACCACTTGGATACGCTCAGAGCGAACCGAGTGTTTCCGAGTGTCTCTGAGCGTCTCCGAGTGTCTCCAAGCATCTCCGAGTATTTCCGAGTGTCTCCTGGCAAGTGACAATCCGCTACATGTGGCAGGTGACTTGGCAAGTGACAATCCGCTACGTGTGGCAGGTGATGTGGCAAGTGACAATCCACAACATGTGGCAGGTGACGTTGTGGCAAGTGACAATCCGCTACGTGTGGCAGGTGACGTGGCAATCCGCTATGTGTGGCAGGTGACGTGGCAAATGACAATTCGCTACATGTGGCAGGTGACGTAGTGGCAAGTGATAATCTGCTACTTGTGGCAGGTGATGTCGCAAGTGACAATCCGCTACATGAGGCAGGTGTCGTCATTGAAAGTGACAATCCACTATGTGTGACAGGTGACATCGTGGCAAGTGACAATCCGCAATGTGTGGCAGGTGACGGTGGCAAGTGACACGCTCAGGACTCCAACAGATTCTGCATTATGGTGAGTTGAACTATTTCATTTTATATAACAATAATAATGATTAGTTTGCGCAAAAGTTATAGCGTCGACAAAATAGGGGATAGATTTATGGCATTTTTATTATTATTATTTTTTTTACTAGTAATGGCGGTGATCAGCGATTTTTAGCAGGACTGCGACATTGCAGTGGACAGATTTGACACTTTTGACACATTTTTGGGACCATTGACATTTATACAGTGATCTGTGCTATAAAAATGCACTGATTACTGTGTAAATGTCACTGGCAGGGAAGGAGATAAATGTGTTCCCTGGGAGGTGTTTCTAACTGTGGGGGAATGGGACAGAATGGAGGAGGAGAGAGGTCTGCTCCTTATCACTAGGAACAGCAGATCTGTCTCTCCTCCCCTGTCAGAATGGGGATCTGTCTGTTTATATTGACAGATCACCATTCTGGCTCTCTGTGGAGAGATCGCGGGTGGTTGGCGGACATCGCGGCCGCTTTTATACTCCTATATACATGTATAGAGCCCTGACAGGTCCTTTTATACTCCTATATACATGTATAGAGCCATGACAGGTCCTCTTTATACTTCTATATACATGTGTAGAGTCATGACAGGTCCTCTTTATATTCCTTTACATGTATAGAGCCATGACAGGTTTTCTTTCTACCCCTATATACATGTATAGAGCCATGACAGGTTCTCTTTCTACCCCTATATACATGTATAGAGGCATGACAGGTTCTCTTTCTACCCCTATATACCTGTATAGAGCCATGACAGGTCCTCTTTATTCACCTATATACATGTATAGTGCCATGACTGGTCTTCTTTTTTACTCCTTTATACATGTATAGAGCCATGACAGGTCCTCTTTATACTCCTATACATGTAAACAACCATGACAGGTCCTCAAGTGATCTCAAGCAGTGTGCTGGAGGAGATGTGCAGAGGAAAAGACTGTCAGATTTGGATTCAAACTACATTTATTTCCATTGCTAAAGATTCATTATCTGGGCATCCCATGTCCCTTTTCCCCATCCAAGTTTAATCCCCTAATAAAAACAACAAGAACAAGCATGAGACTGTTCATTGTTTGGGAAAGTGTGCCAAAATGAATATCTGACCAGCAGGGTGAAACATGTGAATGCTAGAACACGTAGTGACCCTATGAGGGCACTGCTACACCTATATACATGTATAGAGCCATGACAGATCCTCTTTATACTTATATATACATGTATAGTGCCATGACCGGTCCTCTTTATACTCCTTTATACATGTATAGAGCCATGACAGGTCCTCTTTATACTCCTTTATACATGTATAGAGCCATGACAGGTCCTCTTTATTCTCCTATATACATGTATAGTGCCATGACAGGTCCTCTTTATACCCCCATACATGTAAACAACCATGACAGGTGGTCCTCTTTATACTCCTATATACATGTATAGAGCCATGCCAGGTCTTCTTTATACTCCTATATACATGTATAGAGCCATAACAGGTTCTCTTTCTACTCCTCTATACATGTATAGTGCCATGACAGGTTCTCTTTATACTCCTATACATGTAAACAACCATGACAGGTCCTTTTTATACTCTTATATACACATATAGAGCCATGCCAGGTCCTCTTTATACTCCTTTATACATGTATAGAGCTATAACAGGTTCTTTTTATACTTCTATATACATGTATAGAGCCATGACAGGTCCTCTTTATACTCCTATACATGTAAACAACCATGACAGGTCCTCTTTATACTCCTCTATACATGTGTAGTGCCATGACAGGTCCTCTTTATACTCCTATACATGTAGACCGCCATGACCGGTTCACTTTGTACTCCTATATACATGTATAGAGCCATGACAGGTCCACTTTATACATCTATAGAGCCATGACAGGTCCTCTTTTTACTCCTACATACATGTATAGAGCGATGACAGGTCCTCTTTATACTTCTATATACATGTATAGAGCCATGACAGGTCCTCTTTATACTCTTATATACATGTATAGAGCCATGACAGGTCCACTTTCTACCCCTATATACATGTAAAGAGCCATGACAGGTCCTCTTTATACTCTTATATACATGTATAGAACCATAACAGGTCCTCTTTATACTCCTATATACATGTATTGAGCCATAACAGGTCCACTTTATACATGTATGGAGCCATCACAGGTCCTCTATATACTCCTATATACATGTATAGTGCCATGACAGGTCCTCTTTATACGGCTATATACAAGTATAGTGCCATGATAGGGTCTCTTTATTTGCCTATATACGTGTATAGAGCCCTGGCAGGTCCTCTTTATACTCCTATACATGTATAGAGCCATGACAGGTCCTCTTTATACTCCTATATACGTGTATAGAGCCATGACAGGTCCTCTTTATACTCCTATATACATGTATAGAGCCATGACAGGTCCGCTTTATACTCCTATATACATGTATAGAGCCATTAAAGGTCCTCTTTATACTCCTATACATGTATAGAGCCATGACAGGTCCTCTTTATACTCCTATATACGTGTATAGTGCCATGACAGGTCCTCTTTATACTCCTATATACATGTATAGAGCCATGACAGGTCCTCTTTATACTCCTATACATGTATAGAGCCATGACAGGTCCTCTTTATACTCCTATATACACGTGTATAGAGCCATGACAGGTCCTCTTTATACTCCTATATACATGTATAGAGCCATTAAAAGTCCTCTTTATACTCCTATATACGTGTATAGTGCCATGACAGGTCCTCTTTATACTCCTATATACGTGTATAGAGCCATTAAAGGTCCTCTTTATACTCCTATATACATGTATAGTGCCATGACAGGTCCTCTTTATACTCCTATATACATGTATAGTGCCATGACAGGTCCTCTTTATACTCCTATATACAGTTGTATTAAGGGGGGCAGCATTTCATTTTTGGTCCCAGGCAGCACAATGTCTTGGGCCGGTGTCTTGTCGAATACAGTCCCCTATCCAAAAGTGTCCGCCCTGTACTGCGCAGACGCCGAAAGTCTCCGAAGTTCAACAGCTGATCGTCAGCTGTACACGGCGCCTGCGCATTTATTCTTACCCTATGTCCAGGATCTTTCCCTACTATCCAAGTGGATATAGAGTTACAATAAATAGTTGCCGAGCGCAGCGAGGCCGTGCCCGAAGCGTGGCGAGCGAAGCGAGCCCGCGAGGGGCCCTCTTGCAAAGCCATCACTAACAAGTGTCCGAGCGCCGTGTACAGCTGATGGTCAGCTGATCAACTTCGGACATTTTCGGCATCTCCTTCTGCTCCGTACTGCACAAGCGCTGCGCCTGCGCAGTACGGGGCGGACACTATCTGATAGGAGGACAGTATATGTCAGAACACCGGCCCTGAAAAGGTGTATACGCTTCTTTGCCACCTTTGTCACGTATAGGACAGCCCATTGAAATGGATGACATACTTATGTATGAGCCCCCGTTCTCACTATGTTGTGCAGCATTGGGTGTCATGTATATGTGCATTTTTTGGTGCGTTGTCATTTCAATGGGCTACCCGCACACACAAAAACATGGAAAAGAAGCTTTTTGACCCTTTGACCTGAAGCGCTACAGCACCCAAGAGTTATGTCTGACATCATGGGTGAGATTTACTAAAACTGGTGCAGCTGTAAATAGAAACAAGTCAGCCTCTAGGTTTTATTGTCAAAGCTTAAAGTGGAACTTCAGTCATTTTTTCATCTTTCCATCTATTAAATCTTCTGCCCTTGTTGTGTTATCTTTGGATAGTAAAACATTTTTTATGCCAGTAAATACCTTATGCAGCCCACTTCCTGTTTCTTGTCTGGAAAAAAGCCTAGGAGTATGACATCATGCACAGCTCTCTCTCTCGCTCTCATGAGAGTTTGCCAGGAAGGGAGGGGGGGTGAGTTATAAGAGGGCAAATAAGAGCTGGAGATGGGCCTCTGTGTGTCTGTGTAAATCCAGGAAGTGAACAGGCAGCAGCTTCAGCTGCCCACAATTATAATGGATGCAGCCAGACTTAGTGGAGGGAGATTTCTGCAGCATATTTGGGAAGTACAGAATCACAGTATATATAAATAATATGCAAAGTGGTTGGAGGGAAGCTTCAGAATGGCAAATATGTTTTTATTACAAATTATATGAGCAGACTGAAGTTAGAAGCCATTTGGTTACTATGCACAGCTGCACTAGATTCTGTGTGCACAAGTTTTAGTAAATCTTACCCCCATGTGACGAGGTGTGAAAGGGATAAAGGAAGTATTAACAATGTCTGGAATTTCCTCTTGCTATTCTGATAACTGCTTTATTGCCATTTCAAGGTGGAGCTATCCTTTAAGCCTCACCAGTGCAATCCATCAACACATCAATCCATTGGTGTGTCTACACTTGTTCACACTGAAATTGAAAAACATGTATACTTACAGACTTGTACCCATGTATGTCTCAGGAGTAATATTAAAGCAGGATTGTTTATTGCTTCTCTTGGCACTGATCCCCACAAGGCCCCCTCTAGGCGCTCATCAATGTAGCTATAACTTAGAAATCCCAGAAAGTCTGATTCCAAACCAAGTGGCTTGGTCTCTATTGCTATACTCAGCTCTGCAGACATCAGAACTGGGATGAGCCATTAAGCCTGCAAGTTATGAATGTCAAAAAGAGAACCTTATAGATTGTGAAACATCAGCCACTCCAATGTAACAAAAGTAGTAGTAGTACAGAAACCTTTGCTCAAAAGATACATACAGTGAAAACTATATACAAATAGGAATAATTGAGAATATGTGCTTTGAGCCTTAGGCCCCTTTCACACGAGGCGGGCTCCGTTTCTACGGAGCCCGCCTCGTTTCGCCGGCTCAGCGGGAGATCTGTCCGTTGATCTCCGCTGAGCCGGCGGATGGCAGGTCCCTCTCTGCTCACTGAGCGGGGAGGGGCTTGTCAGGCGCCGCTGCCGCCTATGGAGGGATTGGACGAAAACGGACAGCGTGTCCGTTTTCGTCAGATCTCACCCGATCCAATCCGCCAGCGACGGATCTGGACGTAGAGCCATACGTCTGCTTTTAGCGGATCGGACGGGGTCGGATGTCAGCGGACATGTCTCTGCTGACATCCGACGCTCCATAGGCTAACATGGATCGCCCGTTCAGGTCCGCCGTCAAAACTGACAGGCGGACCTGAACGGTCCGATCGTGTGAAAGGGGCCTTAATCCTTGTAAGCTTTGAAAGGTTTCTTTAGCCACTAGCCGACATGCCGCCGTCATTATACTACGGTGGGTTGGCTCTCCTGGGCAAATCACTGTAGCTGTACGTCGACCCTTTAAATAGACTTAGCAGGCACACGTGCCCGCTGCGTGACGTAGGAGCTGATGCACGTGCCCGGTGGGCACTTGTGATTGCTCCTGAGAGAGAGAGAGAACGGGGGCTCTGTCAATGTAAACAGACAGATCCCCCGTTCTGTCAGGGAGAGGAGAGACATCTGCTGTTTCTAGCGATTAGAAACAGGATGTCTCTCTACTACCAGTCACTACACTGCCCCCACAGTTAGAAACACCCCCCTAGGACACCCTTAACCCCTTGATCGCCCCCTAGTGTTAACCCCTTCCCAGCCAGTGACATTTATGCAGTAATCAGTGGCTATTTTTAGCTCTGATCGTTGTATAAATGTCAATGGTCCCAAAAAAAATGTCAAAAGTGACTGATCTGTCCGCCGCAATGACGCAGTCCCGCAAAAAAAAATGGCAGATCACCGCCATTAGTAGTAAAAAAAAAAAATTACATAAATTTATCCCCTATTTTGTAGATGCTATTACTTTTGCTCAAATGAATCAATATACGCTTATTGTGATTTTTTTTTTTAACAAAAATATGTAGAAGAATACATATTGGCCTAAACTGATTAATACATTTAAAAAATATTTTTTTTTTGGATATTTATCATAGCAAAAAGTAAAAAATATTGTTTTTTTTTTTCAAAATTTTCACTCTTTTTTTTGTTTTGTTTTTTTATAGCACAAAAAAAAAGCTCCTTAAGCCTTGGTTTACATTGATGCGAATTTGAAATCGCACTACGTCACTTGAAGTAGTGCGATTTCAAAGTAGCAAGGTCAGCGCAATTTCAGCTGCTACTTGGTAAACATCTATGTGGCTTCATGCACAGATGCCGATTGAAGTCACACCTGAAATCGGCAAAAGTAGTAACTACTAGGAACTACTTTTGCAAATCGGTGCGGTGCCCCAAAATCGGTGTTGCACCGATTGGAACAGTGCCATTGCATCAAATAGGCTGAGCCTTGTCATGCAATTTGATCTCTCAAATCGCATGACAAATCACTCCAATGTGAACCTAGGCTAAAGTTGATGAGATTTATGCTCTTATGCCGCATACACACGGTCGGACTTTTCGTCTACAAAAGTCCAACGGACGCTGACGGACTAAAGCTGGCTGGTAATCCGATCGTGTGTGGGCTTCTCCGGACTTTCAACATACTTTTTTAGCCTCAAATCCGACGTACTTTAGATTTGAAACATGCTTCAAATCTTTACTTCGTAACTACGACGGACCCCGAAATCCGCTCGTCTGTGTGCTAGTCCGACGGACAAAAAGCCACGCTAGGGCACCTATTGGCTACTGGCTATGAACTTCCTTATTTTAGTCCGGTGTACGTCATCACGTAAGAATTCGACGGACTTTTGTGTGATCGTGTGTAGGCAAGTCTGTTCGTTAGAAAGTCCGCCGCAAGTCCGTCGAAAGTCCGCCGAAAGTCTGTCGGACAGGCTGTCGGACTTTTGTAGACGAAAAGTCCGACCGTGTGTACGCGGCATTAGAGAAAAAATGAATCCCTATAAAGGTAGTGATGATTATAATAGAAGATCAGACGCCTTAAGAAACATCTCGAGAAAGAGAAGATAGAACAAAGGAGTAAGAAAAAGAAGAAATATCTTAGGGATATTTCAGATTATAATAATAAATGTGTCTTTAAATGGCAAACTAAAGATAGCCCAGCATGCAATGCCTCACGGGTTTGGGGGGGGGGGGGGGTTGGTTGGTCGGGGGGAACCCCGTCACGCCTCACCCCCCCACAAGTGTACCCCATTTCTGTTTACCCTCAGCCCCCCGTACACCATCCAGAGGAGGTTTCCAAGGAAGGGGTAGGGGTAGGAAAAGGGGAGGTCAATTGGCCCCCCAAATCCATATTCCACCACCATTTACAACCGGTTTGACCCACTAGCAGGTGGAGATAATTTTCACAGTGATGAAAGATACATTACTGAACATCCAAACAATTGGATTCCTCAGTATAAATAACAGGACGATTATTCCCAGAGGGTGTCCTCGGGAGGTAATTATTGGCACCAACAGAACTGCGCTTCCGAGTTTAATTATGCTGGAAGAGGCGGCCCATCTGATGGTAATTACAATAACGATCATTTTTTTCCCAAGGCCCAAAACAACAAAAGGGGCATAGACCCAAAATCGGTTCCAGAGGGGGGAGGCAGATCCGCTCTAAAAAGAAGGCAGGTCTGAAGGATTCCGGCCTCTTCAATCTCAGTTCAGTTTGTTTGTCAGTTGAAGAAAAACATGTACTCAATCATTGTTTAAAGTTTGCTCCTTCTTGGGCATTGAATACATTTGAGACTTTCATTGACATTCAAAAATACATAGGAAAAGTTAACATTCAGCTGTATATGATTTTGAATCCATTTTGTTCTAATACCATAGTTTTCACTAGTGTGAGGAATTCATTTCTATTCAATGCTTCGTTGTTTAATCCCCCAGCCCATTTGGCCGCTGCAATTTCAGTCTTTAAGGATTTGGTCAATAAAGATCTGCAGCAGTTACAGATTAAAAAAAACAGGGGCACAATTGGGGCACAATTATTTTTGGTTTGATGGTTCTTAATATTTGCGTATTAGGGGTGTGGCCATGGGTGCAAAATTTGCTCCAAGCATGGCTAACCTATTTTTGGCCAAGTGGGAGGAGGATGTCGTCTATCATGAGCCTAGACCAGAGTTGATCTTCTGGAAAAGGTATATAGACGACATCCTCCTCCTATGGGATGGAGACTTTGAATCCCTTGATGATTTCATGTCTATGCTGAAAAGTAACGATAGAGGCATCATCTTACAGCATGAGGCAAGTAAATCTGAGATACACTTCCTCGATTTGAAACTCAGAGTTGTCGATGATGGTATTAATACATCAACCTATTTTAAAGAAACAGCTAGCAATGAATACATTAACACCAACAGTTGCCACCATAAAGTTTGGTTAAAATCCATTCCTAAAAGCCAATTTCTGAGATTACGGAGGAACTGTACAAATCAAGAAGATTTTTTGTGTGAAGCCTCCATTCTAAAAAATACATTTTTGGAGAAAGGCTATGAGACAGATGAATAGGAAAGAGTACTGAAACTAGCTCTTGATAGGAACAGGGATGACCTGTTAATAACTAGGCCAAAGAACCAGGACGACGGCTTTAAGTTTGCCTTCCTTGCTACTTACTCAAATCAGCATTATGAGATTAAACAAAATTTTCTGAGACACTGGAAAGTTCTAAAGGATGACAGAGTTTTAGGGCCAAATCTTCCCAATAACCCTCGGGAAGTTTATAGGGGGGGTTCCCCCATTGAAACTACAGATAACACTCAATGTTGTTGACCCACACAAACGCCTCTTGTTTTTTCAAAATATGTTTTTCTTTTTCCCTGTAGGAAATGTCCAATCTGCCAAATAAATGCACATAATTGCAGGAGGACTGAGTCATTTCAGTCCACCTCCACTCAAGAAACATTTCCCATGAAACCTTTCATTACATGCGCGACCAAAAATGTTGTATACGTTATTTGTTGTTCATGTGGGCTTCAGTTCATAGAATGCACTGTCTGTATGCTGCAGACAAGATTAGCTGAGCATGTAGCTAATATTAAGAAGGGATTTCCCAAACACAGCCTGTCCAAGCATTATGCTTTGCAATATGGCTGTAATCCTGAGAGTACCACCTTCCTAGAGATAGATAAATTTACTGTCCATTGGAGTGGCAGTAATACTGTCAGGGAGATTTCCCGATTAGAAATGAGATGGATCTATCAAGCCCAAACTTATGCCCCATTTGGAATGAACATTGAGTGGGACATGAATTCCTTGATAAATAATAGTTAATATGATGCTAATGTTATTATTCTATTCTGAGATCTATTTCATATAAGATGCGTCTATTTGTCTAGTTTTAGATTTATTGTTATCTCTTTATGAGTTTTATATATCTATATTGCTTTGTCTCATCATCATATTAGTTTTATGTATCGTTTTTGATGTATTATTATTTTTTACCACAAGATGGCGCTGCTTTCTGTTCCCATTTGCTCATTATAGGAACAGATTGCTTTTAATTACTAATATTGTCTCGCACGCTCAATAGTGTTTTTTATTCAATTTGTATAGACATTTTTATATGTTACAAATGAGAATTTTATGTATATGAGCCGCCCTTAAGTGTGAGTGGCCTGTGGTTGTGGTTCTGGTTCCCTGGAATGCAGCCAATATCCGGAATTCACGTAAGTCGTACCCTTTATAGACAGCAGCATTACATGCCTAAGCCAACGCCCCTGACAAAGTCATTTAAGGAGGAAACACGTGGGGAGGAGCTGGAGCATGTGACACAAATGTGGACAGGGACGCAGCATCCATTTTGTTGGTTGGGAACGCGGCTCGTTTCCATTTGCTTGACTTACACGTGAGTTTTTATACATTTTTCACTAAATAAACACATTTACTGGATGTCTGCGAAATGAGTATTCCTCTCGTCATCCCTGGGAGTACTATTGCTGAAGTGAGGATCTTCTATTGCCATTCTTGGAGGTCGATGGTGAAGTTTGAATATTGATGTCCATACCTGTGTACTGTGATTAACATACCCCGGGTTAAATGGATCTAGTTGCTGTTGAGGCACGCTGGTATTATCATTTGGCTATCCATTGTGCATATCCCTCTATTTCAGGGTAAGTCAGTATTGTCGGGTGTTAGTGATGGCTTTTCTATCTAGAGTGCCAGTATTCACTTCAAGATTATTTTGACTCATCATGAACTTTATTTATTTTATTTTTATGGACTTTATTTAAATAAGCGCTGCACCTCTCTTTACATTTCTTGCATTGTACCCAGCAATATTGTGTTAGCTGCTATTTGTGTATTATAAAGCTCAAGCGCAACAGATTTGCAATTATTACTATGTATGTAATACGGCTCTGTATCAATAAGCAAGCTTAAAGGGGTTGTAAACCTTCGTGGTTTTTCACCTTAATGCATTCACGTCTTGCAGTGCAGCAACCCCCCAGTGCCCCCGTTTTACTTACCTGAACCCTCTTTTTCTTGTGCCGTGGACGAGCACAGCAGCTCTAACCAGTGTCTCGTGTCCTGATTGGCTAGATTGATAGCAGCGCAGCCATTAGCTCCTGCTGCTGTCAATCAAATCCAATGACACGGGCACCGGGGGCGGGGCCGAGTCTGGCATTCGTGTCTGTGGACGCAAATGCTGGACTCGGGAGCGCGCCCGCAAGGTAACCCCCTTGGGAGAGCACTTCTCCTAGAGTGTTATCTAATGCGGGGAGAGCTGCCGGGGGACCCCAGAAGAGGATGTTCGGGGCCACTCTGTGCAAAATGAGCTGCACAGTGGAGGTAAGTATGACATGTTTGTTATTTTAAAAAAACAAAAAAAACGATCCTTTACAATTACTTTAACTCCCAAAAGCTGTACCATCAATACACCAGGTGGTGGCAGCCATGTACTTATTTGCAGAAGCAGAAAAAAAGCTGCAAGACATTCATAATGTAACACCATCAAACTGCAGATTCACTGCTCATTACTCAAGACTGCATTCACACTACAGAAGTGCATGAACAAAAAAAAAAAAAAAGTGTGCCTTGCTTGCAGTACCATTTATAGTTAATGGCACCCCAAATGTGGCAAATAAGATGCCAAATTTATGAGCCCAAATTGCAAGTCAAAATGTGTGGTTAAAAATAAACACAAAGCTTAAAGCTCCATAAGGTGCCACCTTTGTCACGTATAGGACAGCCCACTGAAATGGATGACATGCTTATGCATGAGCCCCCATTCTCACTATGTTGTGCAGCATTGGGTGTCATGTACATGCGCATTTGTTTGTTGTCATCCCGATGGGCTACCCGCACACAAAAAAACATGGTAAATAAGCTTTTTGACCCTTTGACCTGAAGCACTACAGCACCCAAAAAATGTGCATATGAGTTATGTCTGACATCATGGGTGAGATTTATTAAAACTGGTGCACACAGAATCTGGTGCAGCTGTGAATAGAAACCAGTCAGCTTCTAGGTTTTGTTGTCAAAGCTTAAAGCGGAACTTCAGTCATTGTTTCATCTTTCCATCTATTAAATCTTCTACCCTTGTTGTTTTACCTTTGGATAGTAAAACATTTTTTTCTGCCAGTAAATACCTTATTGTCAGGGCTGGGCTCAGCCCTTCCTTCTCAAAGCTGGCCGCTCAGCTGTCGGCTAATTGCCAGCTCCTCTCTCTCCACAGTGACTCACCTGTTGATGATATCCTGCTCGTCCGTCCTGCCTACTTAAGCCGTCCAGTCCAGATGATCTCTGCCTTCGTCTTGGTCACCAATCAACATGGGGGCAAGGTGCTCTGGCGGTGGGGGGCACAGACCCCCCCCATGTTGAGGGCATGTGGTCTGGTATGGTTCAGGAGGGGGCACTCACTCGTCCCCTCCCTTTCATGACCTGCATGCTCGGATAAGGGTCTAGTATGGATTTTGGGGGGACCCCACGCCATTTAATAAAAAAAAAAAATTGGCACGGGGGTCCCCTCTGAATCCATACTAGACACAAAGGCCTGATATGGACCTGGGGGGGACCGCACGCAGTTTTTTTTTGTTTTTCACAATTTTTTTCTTAGCCGGCAATTTTTTTTTTTTTTTTGCAATCAGCTGTTAGCGGGAAAGCCCGCTGACAGCTGATGACTCATCAGTTAAGAATGCGGCGGCCGGCTTGCCAGCCCCCTCCTTAGCAACCAGTTATATACAGCGTAAAAATAAAAAAAAATTGGTAAAAACACGGTACTTGCATTTTGGATGCGAGTCTATTACATGCAAAACACTGCATTTTGCAGGGGAAAAAAAAGTCCCTGACCCTTTCCAAAAACGCAGAGGCACAAAAATGCAGTGATGTAATCTTGTTCCATAGGAAGCCATGCTAGGGCCAGTTCACACCAGATGCAGTTCCGTGCGCTTTTTTCTGCACTAAAAATGCATGTACAGTGTTTTTCACGTATTCCAATGGCTCTAGTTCACACCAATGCAGTCAGTTTATGCACCGGAAGACACCCCAAGACAGGAAGTGTGTTACTGGCTGGACCACCAGGAGAAATAAAGAGAAAAAAAAAGCCTAAAAAAAGATAACAAATCCAGCCCAGTGGCGTCTCCAGCTTTCATATTTAGGGGGGGCACATGGGGGGACAGGGACAATAATAGTAATATAAAATGCAAATATATATCTCTATATATATTTTATCTATCCTGCGGCCTTTTACCCCTTTACTACGATCCCACCATGGCCCTTTCACATGTTCTGCAGTGAACTCCCTTCCTACTGGGGCCCCCCCAGGGTGACAGAGAACAAGAGATATATGTCACCAGCATACCAAGAAAATATAAGGGTCCAAAGCAGTGGGAGAACTATCAGGGTTGCAAAGGTTGTCTTGCCACCGGGCCCTGGTGTTCTGTCACTGTGGGGTTCCCCAGCCTCCTTTTTCTGTCCTGCCCCTGCTATTGACAGCGCTGGTCTGGCATTTCTTGGAATTTACAGGCTCATTCTCCTGTCCTAAGGACGGGAGAAATCAGTCTGTTTTTTCAGTAAGTGAGAGTCCTGGTGGAGTCCTTCCTGCAACTCGCTCTTCTCCCTGCCAATGAGGATGCAGGGGAAGGAGCAGATTGGGCGGCCGTGGTTGTGTGAGCGCTTGCATTATGCAGTGTCAGCGAGCAGAGGGAGGGGGGAGGAATCACCCGCAGGAGCTGACTGGGGACGTTCTCCCTCTCAATAGAGACTGTGTTAACCCAGCGGTGGCCCGAGTAAGATGCGGCACATCCGATATGAATACAAACAAAAAGAAATTGCCTTTTTGTAAAAAAAAAAAAAAAAATAAAAAAAAAAAAAAATTTTTTGGGGGGGCACATGGTGGGGCCCAGCATAATGTTGGGGGGTCAGGGCCCCCTCTGGCCCCCCCCTAGGGTCGCCATTGATCCAGCCACCTCATCTAAGGATTGGACAACTGGTTCTGTGTGAAGTAGTAAAGCAGACACCTATGGACAGCAACATTGTGGGGAGAAGTTGTTGTTAGACTGGCATATTTTGATGGACTTGACTAAAAAAAATATGACACTGAACTCCAAGTAACATTTATTAGGTAGTTATAAAAAAAACTGTTTTTTATCCCTTTGGGATAAAGGTTTTACATAAATGAATAAAAGCTGACCATTATAAGCACCCATGTCCATGTTAAATTGTTTGCCTCAACCATTTCAAAGGAGGGGGGGGCGGTGTAGGTATTTTTATCATTTTTTTTCTTTTATCTATTAGGTGGGCACATTGTGCACTACTCTGGAAGTGATATCTTTTTGGTGCCATATTATGCTGTATGTTTTTGTAGATACTTTTGATACTATTGTTGCTGCTAGTTTCTATTTTACATAAATGTAAATATGACAATTAAGAGAAAAAAAAAAGGTGAGAAATAACTTACTAGATGGAGGCTCCAGGTGAAATCAAAGTGAAATTAAAAAAAATAAATAAATAAAAAAAAAATAAAAAAGGAAGAAAAGCAGCCACCACATATCCAAGAATTAGCAATCTGCAATTTAAAGGGGTTGTAAACACTAGTGTTTTTTCACCTTAATGCATCCTATGCATTAAGGTGAAAAAACACCTGCCAGTGACCAGCCCCCCCATTTTACTTACCTGAGCCCTGCAATTTCACACGCCGGGGACGTGCTCATCCTTTGCCCGGGGTTCTCGGCTCTTCATTGAATAGATTGATAGCAACACAGCCATTGGCTCACGCTGCTGTCAACCAAATCCAATGATGTGGGCGGGGGAGAGCACTTCTCCTAGGGGGTTATCTGATGCAGGGAGGAGCGGCGAGAGCCGCCGAGGGACCCCAGAAGAGGATGTTCGGGCTATTTTGTGCAAAACGAGCTGCACAGTGGGAGGTAAGTAGATGTTTGTTATTTAAAAAAAAAAAAAAAAACAAGCCTTTACAATAACTTTAATTAAAAGGTTATTAAACCCACAACAGTAAAATCAGTCTGTATATGCAGTAAAGCATGCTGGTTATACTCACAGTGGAACCTAAGGGGTTAATCCTCCACATTGTATACAAAGGCTGTTTGATCCGGTCTTCTCTGATCTTTACCTTCTTCCAGTGTCTCAAAGTTCTCCAACTCCTCTCCAGATATTATAAATGGAAGGAGTCAGGCTGCACATGCTCAGTTTGGTGTGTATTGCTAGAGAGGTTTTTTTTATTCCTTGGGAGGGTGCATGTGACCAGCACAGAGCAAATCAGCACTGTCCAGACAGAGGGTCAGGGGTCCTGAAGTTTTTATAGGACAGTGAGAGCAGAATGAAAACTCATTCTACAAGCTTTAACCACACACTGATAGAAGTCACAAGACTGCTCTAACTGCTTATAGGAAAAGGTACTTAGAAGTATTTACTAAAACTATTGCATTTCCATGTTCGGTGTACTGTGGGAGACCAGATATAGTGAATGCAGGGTTCTGGGTTTAGTAACACTTTAATTTTTGATAATTTTTAATACCACCGTAACTGTAGAATTTTCCTAATTATGTTGGGCCATTTGTTTTGTTTTTTTAGACACTGCCTGGACCCCTTGACCTCTTTTTATTGTAAGAGAAAGCTGTTTGGCATACATCAGCCAGGGGCTCTCAAAGTGCTGATTTCGGTGGAGGGGGGGGGGGGGGGGGGGACAGCTAGTGGAAGGTGTTTTTTTTCTACCCTAATGGAACTTCTTTCCAACCCCATTGGGGAGATGAATTTCCAAATTCCAATTCAGTCACTAAGGAAGAGAAAGGGGATAGAAAATTTAACAGTCTCCAGGTTCAGATGAGCCAGGCCTTTTTTCCTGGTGTAGTAAGGTATGAACCACTGAGATCCAAGTAGCCACATGCAGACCATCACTTATAGAATTCCTATGCCTTTGCTTGGCTGTGAGGAGCATGTGGAACATATAAATCTGTTTTAACATT
Source organism: Lithobates septentrionalis (assembly GCA_037952835.1). NCBI lineage: Eukaryota > Metazoa > Chordata > Amphibia > Anura > Ranidae > Lithobates > Lithobates septentrionalis. The sequence continues at coordinate 1,517,608 of JBBDGP010000875.1, read as the reverse complement.
AATACTTCATTGTGGCTATGTGATTATAGCCAGTTGCAAACTGTGCTTAATGCATTAATTTTTTTATTTTTTTTTAGAGCTGGATCACTAATATAGAGTCTTAAAGTGGAACTAAACCCTTCTTTTATCCTATACAGGGAAGGAAGCTGACATCTTAGCCTCTGTTTGATCTGCAGTTGCCATGGTGCTGCACATGTGACGACTCCAGTCTTTGATAGCTTAACAGTTTAGTTGAGAGCCAACACATAAGCACACTAGTAACTAACAGTTATCATTCAAGGCATGCCCCGAATATACCACTTTTAGGAAACCATCAAATCTGTGGAACTAGATCCAGCATATTTAAATTGTTGGACATTTTTGCGCAGAGGCCTAACGACAGTCACTTTCCCACAACTTAGCAAATACCAGTGGTAAGAACCAGAAGGTGTAAACTAAAATATATAGAGTTCTTTAAATGTATTTACGTTCTAAACATTAATAGTATTGTTGAACAGCTGCCACCAAAGCAGGAGACAATGGGAAATACATGCGATAGAGTGTCTTAGCTTTGTGCACTTTATGTAACAAAGTAAGACAAATAAATATATTTTTATTGCTGCATCCCCATTGGAGATTGTTCTTCACTTCCTGAAAATGGGCACTAAATATTTTATGTACACAGCATGCTTTGAAATTAAGAATATCATAATATGAAAAAACGGAGTTACTTACCGGTAACATCCTTTTCCAGGAATCTTTCAGGACAGCACCATAGAGAGACACCGGCTCCTCCTCTCTTAGGAAACACCGCCTTCCAATTCGATATTTAGACCTCATCCTCCCACCGGCCCCTCAGTTCTTCAAGAGTTCCCCCGGCCAGCTGGGGAGACACAAGAATACGTCATACAAATCTTTATCTTACCCGACGCTCTCATGCGATGAGTTCTCATGGACAATCAATAACCTGGGTGGGTACTAGTGCTGTCCTGAAAGATTCCTGGAAAAGGATGTTACCGGTAAGTAACTCCGTTTTTCCCCATTCATCTTTCAGGACAGCACCATAGAGAGGATAAGCGAGCACATTACCTTAGGGAGGGACCACTGCCTGCAGCACCTTACACCCAAAAGCTTGGTCTTTGGCTGAAAGCAGGTCCAATCTGTAATGCTTCACAAACGTGGAAAAACTGGACCACGTTGCTGCCCTACAGATCTGCTCCGGAGAAGCACCAGCCCACTCTGCTTGAGAAGTTGCCACTGCCCTGGTGGAATGTGCTTTAATACCCTCCGGGGGTTGTCGGGCCCTCTTCCTTCAGCATTTTTCTGCTCAGAAAATCTGCCACTTGGTTCTGCTCCCCCTTCAGATGTATTGCAGAAAGAGAGAGAATGCTCCCTTCGGCCCACCTGAGGGTGGATTCTGCCAGACCCCACAAGGATCTGCTCCTGGTTCCCCCTTGCCTGTTGATGTAGGCCACTGCTGATGAGTTGTCCGAACAGACCCTCACATGCTGCCCCAGGAGTTCTCTCTGAAAAGCTCTGAGAGCCAACTCTATTGCTCTCAGTTCCCTCCAGTTCGAGGACTTCTTTGCGTCTTCTTTTTCCCAGGTGCCTTGCATCATCTTGGAATCTAGGTGTGCTCCCCACCCTGTGCCGCTTGCATCGGTCGTAACCGTTCTGGACACTGGAAGGACCCACTCCAGGCCCTGTGAGAGATTGGACCCTTTCCTCCACCAGAGGGACCTCTTGACCTGACTTGGCACAGATATAAGGGAGTCCAGAGATGCTGGACTGTGGTCCCAGACACTCAGAATAAACAGCTGTAGGGGGCGAAAGTGCAGCCCTGCCCACTGAACTGCCGGAAGCGTGGAAGTCAGTAAGCTCAGTGCTGACATTGCTTTTCTTACTGAGATCTGACTGCTGCCCTGGAGCAGTAATATTGCTCTGTCCACCTTCTGGATTTTTTTCTACTGGAAGGAACACTTTTTGTTTTGTCGAATCCAATACATAGCCCAGGAAGGTGACCTTTTGGGCCGGAACCAAACTGGATTTTTCCAGGTTCAAGAGCCACCCCAAGTTTTCTAAGCTGTCTCTTGCTACCTGAAGATCCTGGGACAACTGCTCCGGGGAAGGAGCAAACAGGAGTAGGTCGTCTAGGTATGAGACTACAGAGATGCCTCTGAGTCGCAAGAAAGCCAGGACCTCCACCATCACTTTGGTGAAGATGCGGGGGGGAAGAGGATAGTCCAAAGGGGAGTGCTCTGAACTGTAGATGAAACGTTCCTTCCCCGGTTTTTACCGCTAGCCTGAGAAACCTCTGGTAATTTTCTGCGATTGGAATGTGCAGATAAGCGTCCTTTAAGTCTATTGACGCCATGAAGCAATTTGGGGGAAGAAGCGCTTTCACCGAATAGATAGAATCCATCCGGAATTTCCTGTAGGTAATTGAGACATTCAGAGGCTTCAGATTCATGATAAGCCTGAATTTTCCCGAAAGCTTGCGGACCACAAAGATGTGGGAGTAAAAGCCTCTGCCTGTCTCCTCTACAGGAACCCTCACTATCACCTCTTGTTCCTCTAACTCCTGTAGGGAGGATAGAAGAGCTGACGATTTCTCTGCACACTTTGGCAGCTCGGTGACCAGAAGCCTGTGCTGAGGAGGTACCGAGAACTCTAGCTGGTAACCTCTTCTTATGATCCCTAACACAAACTGGTTGGAGGTGATCATCTCCCACTGTGGGAGGAAGGCCCCCAATCTTCCTCCCACCGTGGTTACCCCGTCATTGGGTCTTCTTGGGCTGTTCAGGAGGGCGAAAAATCGCCCCTCCCGCCCCTTGCCCTTCTGCCCCCAAGCTTTTTTTTGCCGCTCACCTTTTGGGGCTTCGAACTTTCTCTGAGGACGAAACTTTCTTTTAGCCTGCTCCCCAAACTTTTTTTTTTAATGGGAAAGGCCTTTTTCTTATCGGCCGTCCGATCCAAAACGGCCTCTAACCCTGGGCCAAACAAGAGATCCCCTGTGAGTGGGATTCCACAGAGTTTAACTTTAGACGTGCTGTCTCCTTGCCACGTCTTAAGCCATAAGGCCCTTCGAGCTGAATTAGTGAGGGCTGAAGACCTTGCGGACATGCGCACTGATTCGGCGGAAGCGTCCGCAATATACGCAACACCCTTAAGTAGCATGGGGAAGGAAGCCAAAATAGTCTCTTTTGGCGTTCCTGCCTCAATGTGCGCTTTTATTTGAGTAAACCAATATTCCATGTTGCGGGCCACTACTGTGACCGCCATGGCAGGCTTAAGGTTTCCCTGTGATGAATCCCAGGACTTCAAGAGAGAGTCCATCCTTCTGTCCATGTGGTCTGCAAGAACCCCCATGTCCTCGAAGGCCAGATCCGTTTGCCTGGAAACTTGAGAAAAAGCAGCATCCAGCCTAGGGGTCTTATTCCAGACTAGAGACTCCCCTTCTGCAAAAGGAAACCTTCGCTTCAAAGCCCTTGTAAAGAAAAGGTTTTCTCTCAGGATCTTTCCATTCACTCTTTATGGCCTCAACCAATACATCATGGACTGGGAAATCCCTCCTTTTTTGTTCCCCAAGACCTTTGTACATTTGGTCATGGAGCGATAACACCTTCTTTTCTTCCTGAATTCCCAAAGTGGTGTGAATAGCTCCCAAGAGCTCCTCCACTTCGTCCAGGGAAAGTTTATAGCGAGAGGTTTTTGTGGATTCCCCATCCACCTCCTCCACATCCGATTCCCTTTGAGAATCTGAAGCGGTGCTATCTGGCTCCTCCTCAATTTCCACTCTGGAGCCCCCTGGTCTCTCTCCACTAACAGAGGGAGTATCCACTGGGCTAGGTGCAACACTCTGCTGCACTGGTAAAGGACTGCTTTGGGCTTGCGGCAACTGGAAGCTAGAAAAGAGTGCTTTAAAGGACTGAAAGGTGCTAGAAAGCTCCTTGACGGATGCAGCAAGATCTCTACCCTGTTCTGCTGCCTGTTCCCTGACTAATCCATCAATGCACTCCTTGCAAAGTGCCTTGGTCCAGAATTCCCCCATACTAACTCTACAAGAGGGGCATTTTTTCTTTGAACCATGAGGCGACTTGCTTTTCTCTGTGGCTTTCTGAAAAACAAAGAGAGAGAGAGAGTCGCCATAAATGCCCAATCCTACCAGTGCTTTAACAGAGGACCACCAGGAGTGCCCTCCCCAGGACCAACCACCACCAGGGTCCCAGACACACTCCCCTTCCCCCCGACCACCAGTGAGGGGAGAACACCCGTGAAGCTATCGGGATTAGGTAAGGGAACACGACCCCAGGGTTCCACTTACCTTAGCATGGCTGGTGCTACTGTCTCCTGGAGCAGTTCTAGATACCTCTGTCTCCGACATGTCCGCTGAGGATGGTGGTCGAACGCTTCCCCCGACAGCTGACTCTACAGCAAACAAGAGGGTCGCACCAGCCGAGCGCTCGGTCCGTTTTCTCTCCCGCGTCCGGAACACGCGGAATCGTCGGAAGTGCCCGTCCTCGCCGGAACTGACGTCACACTTCATCCGACCCGGCCATAGAGCTTCAAACGCTGGCTGCTTGAAATAACAGGAGAGACTCAGGCACTTCCCACAGCGCCCCCCTGGGCAGAAGAAACGCGGACCTCCTCAGCTGGCCCTTTCCCCAAGAGAGGCTGAGGCGCGCCAATTCAGTTTTTAAAAACAGGCAAGTATGGCTTCCCCAGCCTTTACCTGACTGAATAAAAATACAGTAGAGGAAAAGAGCTAGAGAGACCCGACTCCCCCTCTTCCTCAGAAAGATTCTTTGGCTTCAGCCTCCCTGACTGATCCGCCACGGCTCCCAAGCAGTGTCTCCCCACCGGAGGAAACACCTGAACTGAGGGGCCGGTGGGAGGATGAGATTTAAATATCGAATTGGAAGGCGGTGTTTCCTAAGAGGGGAGGAGCCGGTGTCTCTCTATGGTGCTGTCCTGAAAGATGAATGGGGAAAGCTTTGTATACAGACTACATAGCTAAAATGTGTTCAAAATAATAGCGGTCCAACATCATTAACCAGATCAATAACCGTTTATGGTATAAATTATATTTCCACATGGTAAATACTTTACTAGTAGGTGTAGTAGAGTAATAGAAAACCAACGGACCCAACAGTCATGACATGCATGCTGCTGATTCTGTGTAATTGAATTATTAATTCAAAGGGAAGTGTTCAAAATCGCAGTGTGGAGTTCAATTAATGAGGTAATTCATTCTGAAGAAAAAAATAAATAATAAAAAAAAAAAAAAAAGGGTGTCAAACAGGTGGCTCCACTCCCCCCCCAACAAAAGACACATTCCATTGCTGATGCACCTGCAGGGTTCTGGTGAGGAAAATTGCAGGGACCTGGGAAAAGTGTGTGGGCTGCTCAGGATTCATAGGAAGGGGGGTATGTGGGCAGTGCATCCGCAGCTGCTGCTAGTGTGCTGACAGGAGATGGAGCCCGTCCTGGCTCATGCTTTAAAGAAGGAATGGTAAACCCTGGAAGTTGCACATCTATGGTGTTCTACTGCAATGAATGGAGTGGTAACCTCAGCCTGGACTCTGACCAGTACACATCCAACGCGTTTCACTCCACCCCCGAAGCTTGGACATGGGGAAAATTGCCGGGTCGGCTTGCCTTTAGATGTAATTTCTTATTGGGAGTATCTCACTATGAATTACATTTTTGTTGTAGGGAATGCCAGAAATCTGACTTGGTGTAGACTTCTGGGAAAATTAGTGAGCCAATCACACAAGAATATTTCTGGGGGGGAATTCTGTACATATTCTGTGTACAGAACACCTCCAGGTAGCCATATTGCATTGCATTTTACAGAGCTGCAGATTGAAAAGGAAAGGAAATTTTTAATAACATTCAATTACAAAATGACTTGAGTTGCAATTGCATATGCTATATATTACTATATATAGCTTTCTTTTGGTGGTATTCAATCACCTCTGCGGTTTTTATTTTTGCGCCAGAAAAAAAGCACTTTTGTAAAAAAAAATTAAAAAATCAATATGTTTTACTTACAGCTATAAAACATAGCCAATAAAAAATATGTATTCTGCTACATATTTTTGGTAAAAAAAAAAAAAAATACCAATAAGTGTTTGATTGTAGATGCGATAACATTTTTGCTCAAACCAAACTATGGGATACTTTTATGGCTGTGGCCAGTAGACAAGTGGTTAAGGACAAAGGCAGCAAATGTACATTTCTCTCTGAAAATCTGAGTAAAATGGGTCCAGACTTTGTTCAGAAGAACAACATACTTTAAATTAAGAAGTTGGTTGGAGAGGGGGAGGAAAAAAAAAAAAAAAAAAAAAAAAAAGACTCAATGATCAGCTCCAGGGTGATCAAAGAAGGTGTAAAGTTACCTGTGAGTACTGTAACAATTAGAAGACGTCTATGTGAAGCCAAGCTTTTGGCAAGAAGCCCCCTGTAAAGTCCCATTGTTGAAAAAACTATATGTGCTAGAAGAGGTTTCCCAATGAACACCTTGACTGGCCTAAAGAAAATTGGCGCAACATTTTGTGGACTGATGAAAGCAAGATTGTTCTTTTTGGGTCTAGGGGCCGCAGTTTGTCAGACAACCCCAAACACTTAATTCAAGCCACAATACATTGTGAAGACATGGTGGCACAAGCATCAGGATATGGGGATTTTCTCATACTATGGTGTTGGGCGCATGCATATCTATCTATATATATATATATATATATATATATATATATATATATATATATATATATATATATATATATATATATATATATATATATATATATATATATATATATATATATATATATATATATATATAATACCAGGGATCATAGCTCAGTTTGAATACATCAAAATACTCAAAGAGGTCATGTTGCCTAATGCGGAAGAGGAAAGGTCTTGTTGAAACACCCATTTCAAAAGGCAACAACCCCAAACACACCAGTAAGCGAGCTGAAACTTGGTTCTAGGCCAGGGGTCTCAAACTGGTGGCCCTCCAGCTGTTGAAAAACTACTAGTCCCATCATGCCTCTGCCCGTGGGAGTCATGCTTGTAACTGTCAGCCTTGCAATGCCTCATGGGAGTGGAAGTTTCGCAAGAGCTGAAGTGCCACCAGTTTGAGACCCCTGTTCTAGACCAACAAGATTAACGTTATGGAGTGGCCAGTCCAATCCCTGGACCTTAATCTAATAGACAACATCTGGGGTGACATCAAAAATGCTGCTTCTCAGGAAGAAACCAAGTTATGCAGAGGAATTGTGGAATATAGTACAATCATCCTGGGCTGGAATACCTGTTCACAGGTGCCAGAAGTTGGTCAACTCCATGCAACACAGATGTGAAGCATTTCTCAGAAACAGCAGTTATACAACTAAATTATTAGCTCAGCGATTCACAGGAAAGCTAAAACTTGAAGCATTTTTCAGTTTATTCAGTAAATGTTTGAGTTTGTAAATGAAAAATGCAGGACACTGCTATTTTTTTTGGAAAAGCCCAATATTCCTTTTTCTTCACTTTCTGTAAAGTAATAACGAAAATTTGAAAACCTTTTCTTCATGTTTTGATTTGGAATAGACTGCAATGTTCCCAATGCATTTGTGTGTGTGGAAATAAAGGCTATTATAAGGATTTTGAGCTTTACTCACTTTTTTATACACACTGCTGTTATATTTAATGCAACTGTACAGCACCCTACAGAAGGGAATTCTTGATCATCTTATAATTAAGACCTCTTACACACAAGAAGCAGGGCTCCATTGAAGTCTGCCTGCTCATCTGGGAATCTGTCCGATTATCCCTGCTGAGCAGGCGGGTGGCTGGTACAGGTCTGCTCCGCTTATGCAGAGCAGACACAGACTGCTCTCCTCTATAGGTGATCGGATGTAAACAGACCGCCTGTCCGTTTATACCCGACTGCCATCCGAACCGATAGATGGGGGAACGGATCCTCATCCGTCTGTTTTTAGAAAACAGGATCCGATGTCAGCGGGTGTCCGTTGACACCTGCGGCTCCATAGGAGAGACTGGAGGGTGTCCAATCAGGTGGATCTGATTGGTTTCCTGTGTGAAAGGGCCCTAAACTGTATGTTTGCAGCTGGAATACTGTAAACGTATCTGTCGACAGAGGCATCTGAAACCTCTATTTAATACTAGAGAATCTAATCTTCAAAAAATAATCTTGCCACTGTTAAAAGTTAAGTTTATTAATTTAAGGAGTAACATCAAGGTTTATAAAAATCAGTCCAACAAACCATTTAGTATTTTACCAGTACACATAGAACACTTTGTTGTGCGTCAAAACAGCAAAATGTTTGGCTAAACTGATAACCCATCCATTGCTTGTCTTCTTAGATATTAAAATGACTTGTAGGCAAAATTGTTCAAGGCTCTGCTTTCTTTTGTTCTTCATTGGCACCTGATTGTTGATGGTACCTAAAAAGAGGAAATAAGGGAAAACAAATGGAGTAAATTTAACACACCATCCCCTTGGAATCCTGTAGTGTACGTACATAGTACATCATTTTGTAAAAACGTATCATGCAGCGTGTATGTCTACAAGGGACAGTAACTAGATAATGCAAAAACTGTGTTATTAACAGATAGAACTACACATAATATCTTAATATAAATGAACAGGAACAGAAAGAAATAACACCAATCTTTGTATTGATCACAAAAAAAAAAAAATGCGAAAAAGCCGTAACCTCCAAGGCCCCAATCACACCTGAGCGTTTTGTAGCTCAAAGCGCTTTCTGTCGGGAGAAAAGTCACATAGGATACAGAGTCCGTTACTACATTGTTAAATGAGGAGTAGATAAGAGGCTAGCATCTAACTAGGGTCCCTTAGTGATGCGATATGTGGAACAATGCAAAGCTGCTTGGCAAAAGTTAAAATATATCAGATATTTCACCTTATTTAACCACTTCAGCCCCGGAAGGATTTACCCCCTTCCTGACCAGAGCACTTTTTACAATTTGGCACTGCGTCGCTTTAACTGCTAATTGCGCGGTCATGCAATGGTGTACCCAAACGAAATTTGCGTCCTTTTCTTCCCACAAATAGAGCTTTCTTTTGATGGTATTTGATCACCTCTGCCATTTTTATTTTTTGCGCTATAAACGGAAAAAGACCGAAAATTTTGAAAAAAAATGATATTTTCTACTTTTTGTTCTAAAAAAAATCCAATAAACTCAATTTTAGTCATACATTTAGGCCAAAATGTATTCGGCCACATGTCTTTGGTAAAAAAAAAGTCAATAAGCGTATATTTATTGGTTTGCGCAAAAGTTATAGCGCCTACAAACTAGGGTACATTTTCTGGAATTTACACAGCTTTTAGTTTATGACTGCCTATGTCATTTCATGAGGTGCTAAAATGGCAGGGCAGTACAAAACCCCCCCAAATGACCCCATTTTGGAAAGTAGACACCCCAAGGAAATTGCTGAGAGGCATGTTGAACCCATTGAATATTTATTTTTTTTGTCCCAGGTGATTGAATAATGACAAAAAAAAAAAAATTTACAAAAAGTTGTCACTAAATGATATATTGCTCACACAGGCCATGGGCATATGTGGAATTGCACCCCAAAATACATTCAGCTGCTTCTCCTGAGTATGGGGATACCACATGTGTGGGACTTTTTGGGAGCCTAGCCGCGTATGGGGCCCCGAAAAGCAAGCACCGCCTTCAGGATTTCTAAGGGCATAGATTTTTGATTACACTCCTCACTACCTATCAGAGTTTTGAAGGCCATAAAATGCCAAGATGGCACAAAACCCCCCCAAATGACCCCATTTTGGAAAGTAGACACCCCAAGCTATTTGCTGAGAGGCATGTTGAGTCCATGGAATATTTTATTTTTTGACACAAGTTGCGGGAATGTGAGAATTTTTTTTTTTTTGCACAAAGTTGTCACTAAATGATATATTGCTCACACAGGCCATGGGCATATGTGGAATTACACCCCAAAATATATTCTGCTGCTTCTCCTGAGTACGGGGATACCACATGTGTGGGACTTTTTGGGAGCCTAGCTGCGTACGGGGCCCCGAAAACCCAGCACCGCCTTCAGGATTTCTAAGGGCGTAAAGTTGTAATTTCACTCCCCACTACCTATCACATTTTTGAAGGCCATAAAATGCCCAGATGGCACAACCCCCCCCCCAATTGACCCCATTTTGGAAAGTAGACACCCCAAGCTATTTGCTGAGAGGCATGTTGAGTCCATGGAATATTTTATATTTTGACACAAGTTGCGGGAAAGTGACAATTTTTTATTTATTTATTTTTTTTTTGCACAAAGTTGTCACTAAATGATATATTGTTCAAACATGCCATGGGCATATGTGGAATTACACCCCAAAATATATTCTGCTGCTTCTCCTGAGTACGGGGATACCACATGTGTGGGACTTTTTGGGAGCCTAGCCGCGCACGGGGCCCCGAAAACCAAGCACCGCCTTCAGGATTTCTAAGGACATACATTTTTGATTTTACTCCTCACTACCTATCACACTTTTGAAGGCCATAAAATGCCAAGATGGCACAAAACCCCCCCAAATGACCCCATTTTGGAAAGTAGACACCCCAAGCTATTTGCTGAGAGGCATGGTGAGTATTTTGCAGCTCTCATTTGTTTTTGAAAATGAAGAAAGGCAAGAAAAACGTATTTTTTTTTTCTTTTTTCAATTTTCAAAACTTTGTGACAAAAAGTGAGGTCTGCAAAATACTCACTATACCGCTCAGCAAATAGCTTTGGGTGTCTATTTTCCAAAATGGGGTCATTTGGGGGGGGGGGTTGTGCCATCTGGGCATTCCATGGCCTCCGAAACTGTGATAGGCAGTGAAGAGTGAAATCAAAAATTTACGCCCTTAGAAAGCCTGAAGGCGGGGCTTGGTTTTCGGGGTCCCGTACGCGGCTAGGCTCCCAAAAAGTCTCACACATGTGGTATCTGCGTACTCAGGAGAAGCAACAGAATGTATTTTGGGGTGTAATTTCACATATTCCCATGGCATGTTTGAGCAATATATCATTTAGTGACAACTTTGTGCAAAAAAAAAAAAATAAAAAAAAAATTTGTCTTTTTCCCGCAACTTGTGTCACAATATAAAATATTCCATGGACTCGACATGCCTCTCAGCAAATAGCTTGGGGTGTCTACTTTCCAAAATGGGGTCATTTGGGGGGGTTTTGAACTGTCCTGGCATTTTATGCACAACATTTAGAAGCTTATATCACACATCATCCACTCTTCTAACCACTTGAAGACAAAGCCCTTTCTGACACTTATTGTTTACATGAAAAAATTATTTTTTTTTGCAAAAAAATTACTTTGAACCCCCAAACATTATATATTTTTTCAAAGCAAATGCCCTACAGATTAAAATGGTGGGTGTTTATTTTTTTTTTTTCACACAGTATTTGCGCAGCGATTTTTCAAACGCATTTTTTGGGGAAAAAACACACTTTTTTAAATTTTAATACACTAAAACACACTATTTTGTCAAAATGTTTGATAAAATAAAAAAGATGATCTTAGGCCGAGTACATGGATACCAAACATGACATGCTTTAAAATTGCGCACAAACGTGCAATGGCGACAAACTAAATACATTTTTAAAAGCCTTTAAAAGCCTTTACAGGTTACCACTTTAGATTTACAGAGGAGGTCTACTGCTAAAATTACTGCCCTCGGTCTGACCTTCGCGGTGATACCTCACATGCATGGTGCAATTGCTGTTTACATTTGACGCCAGACCGACGCTTGCGTTCGCCTTTGTGCGAGAGCAGGGGGGGGGGGGCAGGGGTGCTTTTTTTTTTATTTTTTTTTTTATTATTTTTTTTGCTTTTTTATCTTATTTTTAAACTGTTCCTTTCATTTTTTTATTTTTTTTATCATTTTTATTGTTATCTCAGGGAATGTAAATATCCCCCATGATAGCAATAGGTAGTGACAGGTACTCTTTTTAGAAAAAATTGGGGTCTATTAGACCCTAGATCTCTCCTCTGCCCTCAAAGCATCTGACCACACCAAGATCGGTGTGATAAAATGCTTTCCCAATTTCCCAATGGCGCTGTTTACATCCGGCGAAATCTAAGTCATGAAATGCTTGTAGCTTCCAGTTTCTTAGGCCATAGAGATGTTTGGAGCCATTCTGGTCTCTGATCAGCTCTATGGTCAGCTGGCTGAATCACCGGCTGCATTCTCAAGTTCCCTGTTGGGACAGGAGAGCCAGAGAAAAACATGGACGACGGTGTGGGGGGGGGGGGCATTCCCTCCCACTGCTTGTAAAAGCAGTCTAGAGGCTAATTAGCCGCTAGGATTGCTTTTACAAGAAAGCCGACCACTGGCTGAAAAGAATGATACCAAGATGATACCTAAACCTGCAGGCATCATTCTGGTATAACCACTCAAAGTCCAGCAACATACCAGTACGTTGCTGGTCCTTGTTGGGCATACATTGTAAACTTTTTTTCATGCAGCCTGTGGGCTGAACGAAAAAAAGATATTGATCGGTGGGTATGCCCACCATTAGAATACCTCCCTTCATCCACCCACTTCTAATGATGGGCATACATGCACCGTATATATATGCCGAAGCATGGGGGCATCCTCCCGCAAAAGGCAGGAGCAAATCGCTCCTCCACCCACTGCTGCCCCCACGCTTCGGCATATATGCTGAAGTATGTAACTGTGGTGGTGAAATCACCTCCGACAGCGCTGGAGTCACGGCTTTATGTATCGTGGGAGCAAACGCTGTTGCTGTCAAGATAAATAAATCCGCTCTGCAGCTGAATGGCGTACCTGAAAACACAAAGGTGGTTAACAATAAAAAAAACAAAGTATAAAAAAATTGCATACCTATAAAGCAAACATGATAAAAACATAATAAAACATTGCAGTATAGAATGCAGAACAATAGAAAGAGAACAATAAAACAACAACTATTTTTGGTTTTTTTATTTTATATTTTTTTTGTGTTTTTTTCTTTTTTTTACTTTTTTTTGTTTTTTTTACACTTTTTTTTGTAACTTTAACTTTTTTAACTGGTACCAGGTTTGGGTCTCTCAAAATGCGACAGCATCTTGGGAGACCCTGTGGAAGTGTGCCTAGTCTGTGCAGTGCTGTACCCTACGCTAATACTCCACTAGTGTGTGGTAGCGTTCAAAACATTCACCAATGCAAAGACCAGGAATGCCAGGACAGAGGGGACAACAATACCGGGTGTCACGCCTAAATCCGCGCTTGCTGCAGACACGACATCTTTTTTGGGGGGTTTGTTGGGTAGGGGTACTCGGGAGGGCATAAAGAAAATGCCTCTCATGCAGCCGGCTTACTGCATTCGGTTGGGGATGGTGAGGTGGAGCACCGTCTGGATACAGAAGGGCTCTGACGATCTCTTCCTGGAATGTAAGGAAGGATCCAGTCCGTCCTGAAGCTCTGTATAGCACATGAGCGTTCAGCAAAGCCAATTGAAATAAACAGACACTTTTTTGTACCAGCGTCTGGCCTTACGGGCAACTAGGTACGGCGCCAACAACTGGTCGTTGAGGTCCACCCCTCCCATATTAAGGTTGTATTCGTGGACACAGAGGGGTTTCTCCACAACACCAGTCGCCGTAGGAATTTGGACCGTCGTGTCTGCATGAAGGGAGGTGAGAACGAAAACATTCTTCTTATGCCTCCACTTCATAGCGAGCAAATTATTATACTTCAAGCAGGCTCTCTCCCCCAGCCTAAGACGGGAATCTACAAGCCGCTGGGGAAAGCCCCGGCGATTAGGTCGCACGGTGCCACATGCTCCAATCGGATGATCAAAAAGGTGGCTAAAAAGTGGCACGCTCGTATAATAATTGTCCACGTACAAGTGGTACCCCTTTCCGAATAAGGGTGACACCAAGTCCCACACTATCTTGCCAGCGCTTCCTATGTAGTCAGGGCAGTTTGTCGGCTCTACGTGACTATCTTTTCCCTCGTAAACCATAAATCTACATGTATAGCCTGTGGCCCTGTCACAGAGCTTATACATCTTGACCCCGTATCTGGCACGCTTGCTGGGAAGGTACTGTTTGAATGACAAGCGGCCAGAAAATTTAACCAGGGACTCATCAACGCAGACAACTTGATGGGGGGTAAACAAGTCTGCAAAACGTTGGTTGAAGTGGTTTACGAGGGGCCGAATTTTGTAGAGCCGATCGTATCCAGGGTCTCCACGAGGACGACAGAGTTCATTGTTGTTGAAGTGCATGAACCGCAAAATCTGCTCGTATCGTGCCCTGGCCATGGAAGCAGAGAACAAGGGTGAATGGTAAATTGGGTCAGTGGACCAATATGACCGCAACTCACTCTTTTTATTCAACCCCATGAGGAGGGAAAGGCCCAGAAAGATCTTAAATTCGGAGACCGTAATTGGTCTCCAATCTCTGGCAAGGGTGGACTGGGGCATAGTGGCGATGTGTTGACCAGCGTATAAATTGCTTTGGTCCACAATAGATCTATAGAGATCTTCGGTGAAAAACAGCGAATAAAAATCCAGTGGCATAAAGTCAACTGTTTCCACCTGAATTCCAGGTTGGCCAGTGAAAGGGGGAAGTACGGGTGCTGCAGAAGTGGTGGGTACCCAATTCGGATTGGCCAATGCAGCAGGAAGGGCACTATGGGCACGACGGGCCTGTGTTCGTCTTCTTGGTGGCAGCGGGACACTACTAGTGCTTGCCACCTCGCCAGCTTGAACTGCACTTATGGGACTCGCCACGTCACCACGTGATACTGCAGTGCTGGATGTACGACCAGGGTGTACTAGGCCGCTGGTGCTTGCCAGTTCACCAGAAGGAGTAGCGGCGCTAGTACTTCTCTGCTCCATACGAGAGCCCTGCGGTTCTTGCACTTCAAGGACAGCATAAGTTCGGGGTCTGGTACGCCTGACCTTAGCAGGGACCACAACTCCGTCGTCAGAGCTATCTGTCATGGAGCCGCTGTCCTCTACAGGATTGTATTCTGAGCCTGAATCTGACAGATGAGTGACTTCCTCTTCACTATCTGTCATGCTCAGAATCCTGTAGGCCTCTTCACTAGTGTACCTTCGATTTGCCATTTTGGCCTCTAAATTTAGGGGTACACTAGTGAGACTCACAGGCAAAAAAGCTCCCGACTGTCAGCGACTGATTCAAAACGCTACCAAAAAACTGTTAGCGATCGCAGGGATCAGGCCTGACTCTGCGACCGCTGCAGTTATGTGTGCTTAGTGTTTTGTAAGTGTCAGTAATCGATCGATACTGCACTTGGGTGGGCTGGGCCGAGGAGCAAAACGCAGGTGCTAGCAGGTATCTGGGCTGATCCCGCTAACACTGCGTTTCAGGGAACCCTAAACTGCTGGGGAGTATAGATCTGATCGGATCAGATATCGATCCGTTCAGATACTATAGCACTAAGGGAGGTGTATGCCTCATCTGATCCTAAAAACTTAACTTCTATCACCGCCGGGCAATTAGGGGGTTAAACCTTTATAAGGTAATAAACGGCGGGTGCCGTAAAACTATAATAAACTGTAATAAACTATAATAAACTACAAAAAACAAACTATCTAACCAGCGTCACCCGTAACACTTATACGGTGATCGCTGGTGAAAGGGTTAACTAGGGGGCAATCAGGGGGTTAAAACCTTTAGCAGGTAGTATATGGGGGTCCCTGTCGCTATAAAACACTGACAGCGAACCTATATACTTACCTCCCTAACTAGCGTCACCTGTGTCACTAATACAGCGATCAGAAAAACGATCGCTTAGTGACACTGGTGACGGGGGGTAATCAAGGGGTTAACTTTTATTAGGGGGGGTTAGGGGGTACCCTGGACCTAAGGGGGGTACCCTAGACCTAAAGGGGGCTAACCTAACTGCCCTAACACTTATAACTGACAAACTGACACCAATGCAAAAAAAACAAAACACTGCTATTGGTGTCAGAGTGACAGTGGGTACAGGGGGGTGATCGGGGGGTGACAGGGGGGTGAAAAGTGTGCCTGGCGTGTTCTACTGAGCGTGTGGTGTTGGTGCACTTACTTGGATGTCTTCTCTCCTCGGCGTCGGATCAAAAAGACCGGCTCCAGGAGAGACGACATCACTTCCTCTCCCTCTGTTTACATTACAGAGGGAGAGGAAGCATTTGATTCGTGGGAGCGATCGGGAGGGGGTGGCAATCAATGGATGGCCTCCCCCTGACCCCCAATCGCCCGCGAACAAGACCCGACCACCCAGGGCACCGGGGGGGGGTCCGATCGGACCCCCCGCCCGCGGGAAGGCATCACGTTTCAGGTACGTGATTTTGCCTGCCCGTGCCGACCTGCTCACGTATATAGGCGTGAGGCGGTCGGCAAGTGGTTAAACTATATGCTACATAAATAGTTTATAAAACCATCTGTGACTACTTTTTACCTGTGTGGATCCTCCCGAGCGTTGGTTCCCCATTATTGGGAATCCACTTGTTGTTTTATCCCCCTTTGGGGTCTGGCCTGACCTTCCCAATCTTGATCTGCATCCAGGCCACCATCCCATCACAGACTTCCATGGTGGATGTTATGAAGATAAAGCATTGCTGGGACTGATAGTTCCAGGAGGAAAACTTACCCTGAGATTCATATAGGACAAGACAAAGTTTGTTTTACCTGGAGAAGGTTTATATTTCCATACGGGAAGAAAACCTTTTTTGGGCTCCCGGTGGTGAGCTTTTTTATACAGCTTAAAGTAATTGTAAAGTCTATTTTTTCCCCTATAAAGATAACAAACTTGTTATACTTGCCTGCTCTGTTGCAGTGGCTTTGCACAGAACAGCCCGGATCTTCCAGTTCTCCAGGTCCCTATTCTGTGATCCTGGCCCCTCCCTCCTGGTCAATGCCCCCACAGCAAGCAGCTTGCTATGGGGGCATCCGAGCCAAGTTACAGCTTCTTGTGTCCATTCAGACATGGAGCCCGGACCCAGCCCTGCCCCCTCTCCCCGATTGGCTAGCTGAATTTGATTGACAGCAGCGGCAGCCAATGGCACCTCTGCTGTCTCTCAGCCAATCAGGAGGGAGAATCTCAGATGGCCGAGACACTCCTGGACATCGCTGGACAGAGATGGACCCCGGGTAAGTTTTAGGGGGGCTGCGGCACACAAAAGGTTTGTCATCTTAATGCATTAAGATAAAAACCTTCTGCCTTTACAACCACTTTAATAGCTTTCCGGATTCCTCTATCTAATTGGCAAGAAAGGCTGAGAGATTCCCCAGAGCAGAGAGATGCATATTTTTTTTCCTTGCTTCTAGTGAGTGTATATACAGTGCCTTGCAAATGTATTCACCCCCTTGGCTTTCTACCTATTTTGTTACATTACAGGCTTTAGTTCAATGTTTTTTTAATCTGAATTATATGTGATGGATCAGAATAGATCAGATCAATAGTCTAAGTTGGTGAAGTAAAATTAGAAAATCTATACATAAAACTAATTTTCAGAAAAAAATGATAATTGGCATGTGAGTATGTATTCACCCCCTTTGTTATGAAGCCCATAAAAACCTCTGGTGCAACCAATTACCTTCAGAAGTCACATAATTAGTGAAATTATGTCAACCTGCGTGCGCGCAATCTAAGCGTCACATGATCTGTCATATATACACACCTTTTTGAAAGGCCCCAGAGGCTACAACACCCAAGCAAGAGGCACCGCTAACCACACACTGCCATGAAGACCAAGGAACTCTCCAAACAAGTAAGGGACAATGTTGTTGAGAAGTACAAGTAAGGTTATAAAAAAATATCCAAATTTTTGATGATCCCTAGGAGCACCATCAAATCTATCATAACCAAATGGAAAGAATATGGCACAACAGCAAACCTGCCAAGAGACGGCCGCACACCAAAACTCACGGACCAGGCAAGGAGGGCATTAATCAGAGAGGCAGCACAGAGACCTAAGGTAACCCTGAAGGAGCTGCTGAGTTCCACAGGCAGACTGGAGTATCTGTACATAGGACGACAATAAGCCGTATGCTCCATAGAGTTAGTCTTTATGGCAGAGTGGCCAGAAGAAAGCCATTACTTACAGCAAAAAAACAAAATGGCACATTTTGAGTTTGCAAAAAGGCAAGTGGGAGACTCCCAAATCATATGGAGGAAGGTGCTCTGGTCTATTGAGACTAAAATTGAACTTTTTGGCCAAAGAAAACGCTAAGTCTGGCGCAAACCCAAAACATCACATCACCCAAAGAACACCATCCCCACAGTGAAACATGGTGGTGGCAGCATCATGCTGTGGGGATGTTTTTCAGCAGTCGGGACTGGGAAACTGGTCAGAGTTGAGAGAAAGATGGATGGTGCTAAATACAGGGATATTCTTGAGCAAAACCTGTACCACTCTGTGTGATTTGAGGCTAGAACGGAGGTTCACCTTCCAGCAGGACAATGACCCCAAACACACTGCTAAAGCAACACTTGAGTGGTTTAAGGGGAAACATGTAAATGTGTTGGAAGGGCCTAGTCAAAGCCCAGACCTCAATCCAATAGAAAATCTGTGGTCAGACAAAGATTGTTTTTCACAGGTGCAAACCATCCAACTTGAAGGAGCTGGAGCAGTTTTGCAAGGAGGAATGGGCAAAAATCCCAGTGGTAAGATGTGGCAAGCTCATAGAGACTTATCCAAAGCGACTTGGGAGCTGAAAAAGGTGGCTCTAAAAAAGTATTGACTTTAGGGGGTGAATAGTTATGCACATTGACTTTTTCTGTTATTTTGTGTTTTGTGGTTTGCTTCGCAATAAAAAAACAAAACAAAAACAACACACCACACATCTTCAAAATGGGCATGTTCTGTAAATGAAATGATACAAATCCTCAAACAATCCATGTTAATTTCAGGTTGTGAGGCAACAAAACAAAAAAATGCCAAGGGGGTTGAATACTTTTGCAAGGCACTGTATTGGTGGGGGCTCATGGATGTTAATTCAATTTTTCCAATACTGGGTGGAGCGCAATGGTAGTTTAAGGCTGTACATTTACTTATTTCTGGTGAGCGAATAGATGTACTACATTGAACCACTGGATGTCCTTTTACACACGGTGGATACTGTTTTTGCACTAATATTTTGGGACTATATTATCTTACTTTGGACTTTTACGCATACATTTTCGTATATACTGTTCGATATTTATATAGAGCGCTGCACACCATTGGTGCCATTTGTTACTTGAAGGAGTTGTATAATCACTCTTGTGTGCTAGCTGCTGCTGTTCACATAGTGCTCACTTTCTATTTTGCTTTACCCAAATTAGTAAGACCATAAAAAAGGCTATTAAAAAAAAAAAAAAAAAAAGGAAGCTTATGAAGGTCCTGCATACAATTGAAATAAAGTTTCTCCACTGTTCAAAAGTAGTTTCTGGTTGTGTCATTATGGTAAAGATTGGGTCTTTGTGAAGTTTATGTCAGTCCAGTACTAATTGTGGCACTGCAAACATGTTTTTGGCGTTGTCAGTACATCACCGTTTGTGTCTCTGTGGAGAGTTCTGGTTGTGTCAGTAGGGCACCAATGGTGTCTCTGTGGAGGCTTCTGGTTATTATGGCAGTACAGCACCAATGGTGTCTCTGTGGAGGCTTCTGGGTGTGTCAGTACAGCACCAATGGTGTCTCTGTGGAGGCTTCTGGTTGTGTCAGTACAGCACCAATGGTGTCTCTGTGGAGGCGTCTGGTTGTGTCAGTACAGCACCAATGGTGTCTCTGTGGAGGCTTCTGGTTGTGTCAGTACAGCACCAATGGTGTCTCTGTGGAGGCTTCTGGTTGTGTCAGTACAGCACCAATGGTGTCTCTGTGGAGGCTTCTGGTTGTGTCAGTACAGCACCAATGGTGTCACTGTGGAGGAGTCTGGTTGTGTAAGTACAGCACCAATGGTGTCTCTGTGGAGGCGTCTGGTTGTGTCAGTACAGCACCAATGGTGTCTCTGTGGAGGCATCTGGTTGTGTAAGTACAGCACCAATGGTGTCTGTGGAGGCGTCTGGTTGTGTCAGTACAGCACCAATGGTGTCTCTGTGGAGGCGTCTGGTTGTGTCAGTACGGCACCGATTGTGTCTCTGTGGAGGCATCTGGGTGTGTCAGTATGTCACCGATGGTGTCTCTGTGGAGGCGTCTGGATGTGTCAGTATGGCACCGATGGTGTCTCTGTGGAGGCATCTGGGTGTGTCAGTACGGCACTGATTGTGTCTCTGTGGAGGCATCTGGGTGTGTCAGTATGGCACCGATGGTGTCTCTGTGGAGGCGTCTGGGTGTGTCAGTATGGCACCGATGGTGTCTCTGTGGAGGCTTCTGGTTGTGTCAGTACGGCACTGATGGTGTCTTTGTGGAGCCTTCTGGTTGTGTCAGTACATTACTTATGTTGTTATCTCTGCAGTTATCTTGTAGAAGACTTGTCAGATCTCTCACCCAGTCTTCCTCAGAAAGAGATTTGCCTATTTTTCTGGCACTCTAACAGAAACTTACTGACAGAACTTTTTAGAAGCAATGTATTAGAATATTTATATTATGCAGAGATAGCTTTGGTAAATTCTGTTCTTGTTGATTCCAAATAAATCGAAATTCAGTGCATTTAAAATTCATAGGAATGGTAAATCATTTTAAGGTAACTGTTAAAATGCTTGATGAGTGTAAAAAGGATGATTAGCATCATTCAGTTTCAGATTAAACACACACAACAAATACATGCTAATGAAGCACCACGACTACTATGATTACAGTGCAGTAACTTATGGCAACCACATTTTAGATTATCGCTGGCCAAACCCTTTGTGAATTTCCGCTGGTTCCTGATGAACCAGACACAATTTGCTTCATGGGTGGCCTTGTCAGCCCACACTTCAACTAAAATATCAAAAGAGTCAGGCAGAAAACTGTCAGCCATATCCAATCAGATGCAGCCGCTGTTTAGGTATTCCGGCAGCTGCCAAAATACAATAACCTAGTGGGAGCAATTCATCCACACAAGGTTAGCGTGGATGGAGGAATCTTCTAGATTCCTATAAAAAAAAAAGAATCAGTGTCGAGTCAGCTATAATAAAAGTACAGTACAATCTGGTTACTTAATTTAATCTCTAGCCTAAGAAGAACTGTTTACATTGGTGCAAAAGAAAGCAGCAAGTCGCTCTACCACTACAGTGAAAAGGTGCCCTGGATACACTGAAATACTATATATTTACAACCAGAAAGCCAATTACAATAGTGTATCACATGACAGGTAAGCAAACACTCCATCCAGTTTTTAAAAGGATTAGTAATGATACTTTAACTATACCAATTGATTTGAATACATACCTCCATATTCTAAACAGCTGGGTACCTCCTGCACAGCCAACAAAGAAGTTAACAGCGAACAGAGACCAGTTTTTCGGTATAATCACTAGAGAATATCGTGACCATATCAGCCCTGTCAGAACATTTTAAAATATACAGAAAAATGTCAGTATGAGGAAACTAAACCTTTACACATAAGCAAAAAATGTTCTCATAACTGCAAGTAACAGGTTTAGGTTGATATGATTTATAACCGTTTTACAAAAAGTAACTTTTTTTTTTTTTTTATAGAAGATGCAAGAGAGTGCTGAAAAACAAACAAAAAAAAAACAAAAACAAACAAAAAAAAAAAAAAAAAACAAAAAACACACAGTGTCTAGGGTCCAGCAATGTTTTCCCACACTCGGTCCTTGTTACAGCTGTGGGTGCCGCCATCTTGGATATGGGAATTGGCTGTGGCTTCCTGAGGAACCACAGCCAGTTCCCCACTGCATGACATGGCACTTTCTTAATGGCTCTGCAGCCTCCTGAGCATATGCCCTATCCCAGGGGGCTCTGGGGTGAGACATCATCCTCACCTAAGCGGACCTTGTTCCTCTCCTTCCCCCCCAAAAAAATCTGGGGGGGGGGGGGGGCTGAGGGAGGAGCGAACCAGCATGACTTAACTTTTGGAGTGAAGTTCCACTTTAATTCCTTCCTACCCTAGCCCTCTTCCCAACTTATTCTTTAAAGAGGAACTGCAGTCTGCACACATAATTTGTAATAAAAACATCTTTGCCATTCTGAAGCTGATTCTGTACTTGCCAAATATGCTGCAGAAATCTCCTTCCTCTCAGTCTGGCTGCATCCATTTTAAATG
The DNA here is from genome assembly GCA_037952835.1 of Lithobates septentrionalis. NCBI lineage: Eukaryota > Metazoa > Chordata > Amphibia > Anura > Ranidae > Lithobates > Lithobates septentrionalis. The sequence goes on along the minus strand of JBBDGP010000875.1, from coordinate 1,495,433 downwards.
AACCCTTTACAACCACTTTTGCCTGCAGGTAAGCCTATAATAAGGCTTACCTGTAGGTACCGTGAATTCCCCCTAAACTTGCACAGTTTAGGAGATATTCACTGTATACACATGTGCCAATGTCATCGGCACGTACGCACTGAAGAAATGGCTCGTTTGTGCAGTGTACGGGGAGCGCTGCAACAGCTTCGTTCTAAAGCGAGTATTTCATAATGAACTAGTATTCGATGCATATTAGCTCATCATGTCTGTCTTGCAGGTTGTTTTTTTTTTTTTTTACGAGAGTTTAAAACCACTTTAACTGTGGGCAGCTAAAGCTGCTGTCTGTTCACTTCCTGGATTTACACAGAGGCACGCCTCCAGCTCTTAAGCTCTCATTGGCCCTCTTATGACTCTTCCCCCCTCCCTGGCAAACTCTCACAAGAGAGTGAGAGAGCTGTGCATGATGTCATAAGCCAAGGCTTTTTACCAGACAAGAAACAGGAAGTGGCCTGTATAAGGTATTTACTGGCAGAAAAAAAAAATGATTTTTTTCCAACGTTTAAACAAGGGCAGAGGATATAATAGACGGAAAGTTGAAAAATTACTTAGCTAGGACCTTAGACCTTTGCTATGTAATTTTAGTGGTATAAAATGCAAATAACCATTTGTCTGCCACCAAACTTTTAAAAAAGGGAGGAAGGGTGGACATAGTATTCTGTAATGCCATTTTAACTCCTTCCCACCACCACCTCTTGGCCCTTTATCCACTTCGGTACCGGGCACTTTCACCACCTTCCTGCCAAGGCCTATTTTCAGGTTTGAATGACAACTGCGTGGTCATGGAACACTGTAACCATATGAAATGTTAATCATTTTTTTCACACAAATAGGAGGTTTCTTCTGATGGTATTTAATCACCACTGGTTTTTGTTTTTTTATTTCTTGCTAAATAAAAACGAAAAGACTGATAATGTTGGAAAAAACTTGCAAATAAAGAATCTTTCTTCGTAAATGTAGGCCAAATTGTATTCTGCTTCATTTCTTTGGCAAAAATAACCCAAATCAGTGTTTATTTAGGAATTTCGTGAGACCCAAAAAAAACAAAAAAAAAAAAAAAAAACAAAAAACACCACACACCAGGACAGTACAAATATCCCCCCAAAATGACCAGCATCATATCTGGTGTGGCGGTGATCAGAGGCTGACTGGTCATTTCTTTATTACATTTTTTTTCAAACACGCTGTGACCAGAGCAATACAGCGTTACAAAAGTAACACTGTACTACTCTGGGGAAGTTATCAGGTTTTTATTTTCCTTTTTACATATTATAAATTACTTATACCAGTGAGTTTCACTGCTATAAGCAAACATTTTTAATGGAATAAATTGGATTCCTTGGTTTACTATTGAGGTTATCTGTGACTGGCCATAGCTAATCACATGGTATAGACGGGCTGAGATTGTCCTTGTACAATGTGATCACGGTGACAATCCACAGAGATAAAAACACAATAGTAGAGAATTGATGGCATGAATGAAACCCATCCATTGTGTACAATTGCCATGTGATCGGTTGTGATTGGTCATCCCAGGCAAAAATGAGCAGAGCCATTATGAGAGGCTCTGTGCCTTGTGGTCACAACAGCCAAATTACAGCAATCACAAAATATAAACACCACTATAGTCTACATATGAGAGTCCTCCCCTTCCTCCCACAACAGAGGAAGGAGAATTTCATAAATTAGATGGAATGATCTTAGAGAGGTAGCCAGCAGCATATTTAAGGTGGTGGGGGGGGGGGGGGGGTTAAAGGTTAACGTGGGATTTAAAAAAAAAAAAAAAAAAAAAAATTTCTACTCCATCATCCTCATTTTATCTCCCTCCTGTCTCTGTAGTGCCAGTATCCTATCACCTCCCTTATCCTGCACATTAACCACCTCATCCTTATCCCCCCCACTATAAGTGACCTGTAGATTACCCCTTCATCTCCTCCTCCTGTGTATGACCTGTACATTAAAGTGGAGATCCACCCATTTTATACACTTCCTCACTCTGGTATCCCCTTTGAGCATCCTTTTTGCCTTGGAAATGTTTTATTTATTTTTTTAAAGAAAGGGAAACACCTTAATTATCTTTTTTCTCCTGCATTTCCAGCAATCCCCGCCTAGGCGATTACGTCACTAGGCGATTCGAAAGGGCCCCTGGGATAGCGGCGTCATGTATCCCAGGGGTCCTTGCGAGTCTCCTAGTGACGAAATCTTGCGATGATTGATGATAACATCCGCCGACACTGCTATGGCAACGTGTCAGGACTAAAGAGGAAGGAACGCCGTGGCATTACTGCGCAGGCACGAGATCTGGGAGGTGCATGCTGGGTATCCAGCTGCACTGATTCCCGGAAATGGATAGAAGAGGGCTGCAGATGCCCACAGTGGAGATGGACCCTGCCAGCTTCTAAGATCCAGACCTTTTTATTTATGTTTGAGTTGAAAAAAAAAATCAAGTTAGACTTACCGGTAACTTGTTTTCCATGAGTCTTTCAGGACAGCACCTTGAGAGCGTGGCTCCACCCACTTGACAGGAAACACACCTCCACCAAACTTTAAAAGGAGGCTCCTTCCCACTTATCAGTAGTAGTAGAGAACCTCCGGCCCAAGCTGGAACACATAATCAGAATATGGTTAGTCACAGCATAGTAATTTAATACAATAAGGGCGGGTTGCTGCTGTCCTGAAAGACTCATGGAAAACAAGTTACCGGTAAGTCTAACTTGATTTTTCCCTTATTGTCTTTCAGGACAGCACCTTGAGAGGATAACAGAGACTTACCCACTTAGGGAGGGACCACAGCCTGCAGGACCTTTCTGCCAAAAGCCTGTTCACTGGCTGACAGAAGATCCAGTCTGTAATGACGGACAAACGTAAGGTAACTTGACCACGTAGCCGCCCTACAAATCTGATCTGGGGTGGCACCAGCCATTTCTGCCCATGTAGAGGCCTGAGCCCTGGTAGAATGCGCTTTAATTCCCAGCGGGGGAGATAGCCCCGACTGAGAGTAGGCTGCTAGAATAGCTGATTTAAGCCATCTAGCTATAGACCCCTTAGAAGCTTGTTGGCCCTTCTTTTTACCTGAAAAAAGTATAAATAGAGAATCCGAGGATCTAAAGTTACTTGTTACCTCCAGATACTGTAATAAAGTCCTTCTTACATCCAAATTGTGGAATTTGCCTTCTTTTTCCCCCGAAGGGTTAGAGCAAAAGGTTGGCAGGATGATTTCCTGCGACCTATTGTGTGCTGACGCTACCTTTGGCAAAAAACCTGGATCGGTTTTAAGTATAATCCTATCTGTGTAGATGGTTAAAAAGGGTCTCTTAACAGATAGGGCGTGCAGCTCACCAATTCTCCTTGCTGACGTTATTGCAACTAAGAACAAGGTCTTAAGAGTAAGATTCCTTAGAGAGATTCCTTGTAGTGGTTCAAAAGGTTCCTTTGTAAGGGCTTGCAGGACCACTGATAGATCCCAATTGGGAAAGTGCTTAGCCGGAGCTGGTCTAGATCTGGTAAGTGCCTTGAAAAATCTTATAACCAAGGGCTCAGAAGAGATTGGTCTTTCTAGAAATACTCTCAAAGCAGCTACTTGAACTTTAAGGGTGCTGACTGACAATCCCTTGTCTGCCCCTTCTTGAAGAAATTCCAAAATTGACACTAAATTTTTAACTTTTCTCTTAGTCAAATGACAAAAAGAGTTGAAGACCTTCCAATAATTTAGCATAGATTTTTCTGGTCACTATTTTCCTACTGGAAAGTAAGGTAGCTACCAAGGGTTGTGACAGACCTTTGTTTCTTAACAACTGCTCCTCAGAAACCAGGCCGTGAGGCTTAGACTGGCCACTCCCGGATGCTGTATTGGACCCTGTAGGAGCAGGTCCTGCCGGAGAGGCAGCCGCCAAAATGGTTTGACTGCCATCTGTAAAATGGTGGAAAACCATGCCCTTTTTGGCCAAAATGGAGTAATTAGGATTACTTCCACCTTCTCCCTCTGTATCTTCCTTAACACCAATGGGATAAGTTGGAAAGGAGGAAATGCGTAACCCAGATGGAAGTTCCAGGGCTGGATTAACGCATCTGTCCCCTGGGATTTGTCGTTTCTGTGAATAGAGAAAAATACTGGGAGTTGTGTACTTTCCTGTGATGCAAATAGGTCTATTTGCGGTTGACCCCAGGCCCTGGTAATCATTGCAAAGATTTCCGGAATTCAGGCTCCATTCTGATTCCTGAATCCGCCTTCTGCTTAGATAATCTGCCACTACATTTAAGGTGCCTTTGAGGTGGACTGCTGATAAGGACCGAACATGCTTTTCTGCCCAAACCAGGATCTTTGAAGCTAGCAACTGAAGTGTTTTGCTTCTTGTACCCCCCTGTTTGTTTAGGTAGGCTATGGTAGTGGCGTTGTCTGAGAGGACCCGGACATGAGAACCTTGAAGGATGGGAGAGAAGGCATCTAAAGCTAAGGCGACTGCCTTTAGTTCCCTCCAATTTGAGGACCTCCTTGCCTCTGTCCGAGACCACATTCCTTGCGCGAAGTCTTGGTCTAGGTGAGCTCCCCAACCCCATACACTGGCATCTGTCGTTACCACTTTTTCTATTGGAAATGACCAGAGCAGGCCTTCTGACAGATTCTCCTGTCTTCTCCACCACCAAAGTGATCTCTTGACTTTGGTGGGTATCTTTACCTTTGCTTCCAGAGATTCTGACCTGTGATTCCCTATTCTCAGGAGAAAGCTCTGGAGAGGCCTGAAATGTAACCTTGCCCATTGAATGGCTGGTATGGTTGCGGTTAGGGTTCCTAGGGATGACATCACTTGTCGGACTGATAATTGCTGGCTTGCCTGCAAGGACGCTACCACCCTCAGGACTTTCCCCTTCTTCTCTTCTGGGAGAAAAATCTTTTGTTCCCTTGAACAGATCTGATACCCCAGGAATAGTATTTTCTGGGCTGGAACGAAATTTGACTTCTGCAGATTTATGATCCAACCCAGGGTTTCTAGACGACCTCGGGTCCTTCCGAGGTTGTCTAGCAGTCTTTCCCTGGAGGGGGCAAAAAGGAGTAGGTCGTCCAAGTACGGAATTACCGCAATCCCCTGCATGCGAAGAGGAGCAAGCGCTTCTGCCATTATTTTTGTGAAAATTCGTGGGGCAGAAGACAGGCCAAAGGGGAGGGCCCTGAATTGCAAGTGCAGAACCTCTTTTCCCAAATTTATCGCCAATCTTAGGAATTTTTGGGACGGCGGGGCTATAGGGATATGCAGATAGGCATCTCGAAGGTCTATTGATGCCATAAAGCATTCCCTCGTCAATAGATTCTTGACCGTGAAGATGGAGTCCATACGAAACCTTTTGTATTGGACTGATCTGTTCAGCGGTTTCAGGTTTAGGATTAACCGAAAATCTCCGGATGGTTTCTTTATCAGGAATATACGGGAATAAAATCCCTGATAAAGCTCCCCCTGTGGGACGTAAGTCATAACCCCCTGATCTATCAGATCCTTTAATAGGCTCTTCATTGCCAGGGATTTTGTTACATCTCTTGGAAGATTTGTCACCAAGTACCTTTCTAGGGGGAGATCTGAAAATTCTATATTGTAACCCTGGGCTAGCATATTCAGAATGTACTGGTTTTCTGTTATGCTTGCCCAATAGGGGAGAAAGTCTTGTAGTCTTCCCCCTACTTGTAACCGACTGTCATTGCGTCTTGCTGGCTGACGCAGGAGGATGGAAAAGGACATTTCCTCTGCCCTTACCCCTCTGCCCTGACCAGCTTTTCTTTTTCTCTTGAGACTTGTTCTGTTCCTGAGCCCTTTGAGGACGAAAAAACCGTTTGACTGGTTGTTTCTTCTTTTTGACAGGAAAAGATTTCTTTTTATCTGCAGTCCTGTCCAGAACTGAATCCAAATCAGGGCCGAACAGTAAGTCTCCTAGAAAAGGGACCCCGCATAATTTGTTTTTAGATGCTGTGTCCCCTTGCCAAGTCTTTAGCCATAAAGCCCGTCTAACCGAATTAGCAAGGGCTGCCGCCTTAGCTGTCATCCTGATAGACTCTGCTGAGGCATCAGAGACATAGGCTACGGCTGCTGAGAGGGTAGAAAAGGAGTCAAGGATTTCTTGCTTAGGGGAATCTGCTATTATAGGAGCTTTAAGCTGATTTACCCAATACTCCAAGTTCCTGGAGATGCAAGTAGTTGCCATTGCTGGCTTAAGGTTGCCCATAATGGATTGCCAAGTCCGCTTGAGCTGTTGATCCATTTTTTTATCCATGGGGTCTTTTAAGATCCCCATGTCCTCAAATGCTAGATCAGTAGATCTTGACACCTGAGAAAAGGCTGCATCAAGTTTTGGAACCTTATTCCAAAGAGCTGCTGGGTCTTCATCAAAAGGGAACCTTCTCTTATGAGCCCTAGAGAAAAATGGTTTCCTATCAGGGTCAGCCCATTCTTTTCTGATTGTTTCAGAAATCACTGCATGGACTGGAAAGGTACGTGACTTAGACTCACTAAGCCCTGCATACATCTTGTCATGTAAAGACATCTTTTCCTTATGCTCTTCCTCAAGGCCTAGAGTAGCATAAATAGCCTTTAAAAGGCCATCCACCTGATCCAAAGACAATTTATACTTGGAAGACATATTTTCCAGCTCATCACTATCCTCATTCGATTCATTAGAATGGGATGGGGAAAGCCCTTCCCGGTTCAGAGGACCCATTTCCGCCTCTACTGCCGGGACTAACAGTGAGCCTTGAGAGGACTGTGAGGTAGTGGGCTGACTTGCAGATGGATAGGTGAGTGAGGATCTGAAGGATTGAATGGTAGCATCCAATTCCTTTTTGGCAGATGCGATTAGATCACTGCATGCGGAAGCGGTTTCTTCCCTCACCAAGGAGTCAATACATGCTTGACATAAAGCCTTTTTCCAGCCTTCATTTAACTTAATTTTGCATGAAGGGCATTTCTTTCTAATCCCAGGGTCAGAGCTCTTGGCCTGCCATAAGGGAAAAAAAGAGAGAGAAAAAAGACAAACCATCTTTTAGAGTCAGCCTGATTACTCAAGGTTGCTCACCACAGGTGCACAGTGAGAAAAGCTATCAGACTCATGTGCCCTGACAGGCCCCTCCGCCACCAGGGGGAAAAAATACCCTCAAACTTCACTAACACTTAGAGAGAAGAGGGCTAGAGAGAGACCCCACAGTAAAGCTGAGCAGAAACTACAGTCTGCTCCTTACCTGGGCCTTGCTGGTGCCTGTGCCTGTTCCACTCGCTGCGGTTCCTGAATCCATGCTGAGGCAGCAGCGTGATGCTTGTGGCGAAAACGCCGGTTCCGGACTCCAATAGCACCTGTGCGCCGGACCGGAACTGGCAATAAATAGGCACCAGACCTATTCCTCCCTCCTCCCCCTGCGCTTCCGGCGGAAATGACGCCTGGCGCCTGCTCCATGGATGCCGCCCCACTTCCGGATACCTCACATCCGGCGGATGCAGTCCTCTGACTGCCCTTCCCAAGATGGCGGCGGCGTCAGGGAAAAAACATGTGCAGGCAAGAAAAAACAAACAGAAATGCCTGACATGCCTGACGCCTCTGCCTGGGAGCAGCAATACCCGGAGCAGTCCTGGCTCTCCCCGAGCACTGACGAGGGAGAAGGAGCCCATCCACCCGGCACCCGTAAGCCTGTGGAAAATGGGAGGAATCGGCTCTCCTGAGGTAGGTAAAAATAGTGGAGTAGGGAGCCTGTTCTCTCAGGACAGAACCTTGAGAGCTCCAAACTCCCACATGTGTTCCCGCCGGAGGAAACACATAAACTGATGATAAGTGGGAAGGAGCCTCCTTTTAAAGTTTGGTGGAGGTGTGTTTCCTGTCAAGTGGGTGGAGCCACGCTCTCAAGGTGCTGTCCTGAAAGACGATAAGGGAAAAAGGGACTACTAGAATAACACTAAATATTGCAGTTAGAGTGGGTCAAGTTAGGGTTGAGTCTTAAAAAAAAAAAAAAAAAAAAAACTAACTAGGTGACTCGAACTCCGCTTTTAATAATGCCCTGCAAATTATGCACCAGTACCAGGTTCCACGTTCTAAAAAAACAAAACAAAACAAAAACAAAAAAAAACAAAAAAAGTGAAAAATCACCTTGTGGTGTCAAATTTCCATAAAATAAAAAGGGGTAATTTTGGGGTATTTGTAACGTCCTGGCGTTTGTAGATATTTTATAACAGATATTAAGAGAAACGTTTTGTATTTTATTTCCCTTCATATAGCACAAGAAAACCCAATGGTTATTAAATACTGTTTAAAGAGCATCATCTCAAAGAAAAATAATTTATCAATTTGGGTACAGTGTTGAGAGTAATTGTCAAACTATTACAGCACTAGAAAAAAAAAAAAGCCTGGTAAAGTAGGGGTTAAAAATGTCACTATTAACCATTTGGTGACCAGGAGTCATGGATGCCTAGATTTCCAGGCCAAATTTAGCATCATCAGCATGTACACCTAAACAATTCGTACATTTTTTTTTTTTTTTTTTTTGGGGGGGGATGTGTAAGGCTTTTATTGGATACACTGTTTTAATAAAATTAACTTTGTTCTGGTTCTATTACAGGCTGACAAATGTGCAAACAATAACTCTATATATTTGTACCTGACAATTTCAATATTAAATAAACTTTACAACAAGTAAACAATACAGCCTGAAGGTAGCAGTGTTCATTAGCAAGCTAAAGGCTTTCATTCTTTACTGTGAGGCTTCCTGGCTGTATGTGATCACCACAGAATGGAATATGGTTAATAAAAAAATGCATATGAATGGCTTTCATTTTAAAGTCACCAGGCAGATACATCATGAATACAATATATATATTTTAACAGAATGTACATTTCAGCAATGTCATTTACCTGTAGCCATTAGTACACCAGACTGGGCAGGACTTAATTTGTCTGCAGGTCTTGTCATGTCAGCTAATCCAGCAGCCACCAGCCCCTACAAGTCAATGGGATAAAAACACAAACTGACTAGAACAAAAATGGAAGTTACTGAAAACGTCCAAAGAGCACTTTTTCAGGCATTATTGCAGTGTGTTGCAGTTACTGTCAAATCAGCTACAATGAAAGCCTAAGGCTCGGTTCACACTGCTGCGACATGAGATCCGACTTGTGAGACCCCAAGTCATATGACAAGTCAAGATTAAATTTTTCCCTATGAGAGCCATCTTAACGGATACTACTTAAGTTGCTCCAATTTTAGAAAAGGTTCCTGCACTACATTGGTCCGAATTAGGTGCGATTTCAGCCCTTGGACAGGCTCCTAAGTAGCTTTCAAGTCAGATCAAGTCGCGGGTAAAGTCGTATGACTTTGCCATCCCCAGCAGTGTGAAACGAGCCTAAAGCCCCTTTCACACGGGCCGACCGTTCAGGTCCGCCTGTCAATTTTTTAGGCAGACCTGAACAACGCTCCATACAAGTATATTGAGTGACAGATGGCAGCAGTGACATGTCCGCTGACATCCCACCAGCTCCGATCCGCTAAAGTGTGACGGAGGAAAACCCTACTTTTCCATCGGTCTGGCGGATCGGATGAAAACGGACTCTACGGTCTGTCTTCATCCGATCCCCCATAGAGGAGAGCGGCGCTCTGACAGGACGTTCCCTGCACAGTGTGCAGAGACAGACCTATCATCTGCCTGCTCAGCGGGAATCGACGGAGCGATCCCCCGCTGAGCAAAGCGGAGTCCGTACACGTCTGTGTGAAAGGGCCCTAAAAAGAGTAATAAAAAAATTTAAAAAAAAAAAAAAAAAAAAAAAACACACTGAAGGTACAAAGCAAACAATAGGTCCCTAAAAGCTTGCACATACTTGTAGAAGGCTGCAGTACCCACCATTGCCAATTAGCACTTTATGGTAGTGTTGAAACTAGCCTGTGCCTTTCCGCCTCATACTCATTCCTGTTGGCCAGTCAATATAATGGGCTCTCTCACCGACTAATAGAAATGTTCAGTCAAGATAGCTTATGCAAGATTTAAGAGTGCTTTACACAACTGGAACCCCTTGGGGTCTACCCATAGGCAGGATGTAGAACATCAAAGTTCTGTACAGTCAATCATTACTGGCAAAATAAAGTACAACTTCAACCAAGACATTTCCTTTCATTCTAAATAGAATAAGAGAAAAAAGGGAAGGGTTAAACCCCTTTGGTTTTTTTTTCTGTCTGTGTTCCCTGTGGAAAAGTTTTGGCTGGAATTTCAACAGTTAAATGATTAAAATTAGACATAATGTTTTCATAAAGTAATTACATCTAGCATGAGTTAAAAGGTGATCATTTTGGAGGTGCATCCTGATTCCAATCTCAAGGAGGATATATAAAGCGGCTAGGCTGGAATCCCAGAGGATCAATACACCTAGGGTTTTCCCCACAGGACCAACAGATCAAGCCAGGTTAAACATTTCAGTCGATTGGCCAGGTGTTCTACTCAACACCCCAGTTTAAAGGAACACCTCACACTCCGGGGAATTAACTAAACTCCCTGCGCAGAAACTGTCTGAAATGGCATTTACCACTTTAACCAAGAAGAGAGAAATGTCTCAGGTCATCTCTCTCTGCTTGTGCAGCGATTACATTACATGAGCAGAGCCTGCAGGGTTAACACACCTCCTTCTCCTTTCTGCTCTGAGTTGAGCGGGGAAGTGAGGGTGGGCAGGGAGATTAGAGCATGCAGTTTAAGCTCTACGGTCTCTATGCTGTGTGTCACAGCCACAGAACAGAGAACTGATCACTGCTAACAAAAGGGTCTTGTGCCACTTTGTTAATTAGCAGCATCTGCTCCATTTATATTTGGAAGAGCATTGAGCTTCCACCCATACGGTCTAGAATACGTAAACTTTTGGCCCTTTGTCAAAATCCTTTATGTAAAAATGTATTTTCTGTTCTTCACCTTGATTAGTTAAACTAAGTGATCAATGAAGACAAGGCAACAATGTGGCATTCTAGAGGTTTAAACAGGATTGGCTTAATTTATTAACAAGCAACTGAGAAGGCCAGTAGGCCAGGTAGCAATTTGGACATCCAAATAAGAACTGGAGCATTACATAACCACAGATTTAGAGAAGTAAAAAGAGGGTTTCATTTTTTTACATTTCTTTTTTAAATTGGAGAGGAATTAGTTAGAGGGGGTTAGGGGGGGCCCAGAGTTCAGCTTTAATATGCAGATAGCAACAATCTGATGGTTGCCTTTTTTCATAATTTGCACACCACTGTCCTCAAATGTGCAAGCCTGCCAATTTATTCAAGCCCTGGGCATAGCTGAGTGGGGGAATATAGGTTCACCACCACACAAAATAATGAAATGGGTTGATACACTGGGTGGTGCTGTAGGGGGAACATGCAAAAGGCAAGGAGTAACTGTGGACAGTTAATGCTGGCAGCAGTCTCATTCAGCTGCCTCTTTAGTGCACCAACAATTCAGACTTTTATTTGAATTGCATGCAAATGCAATACTTTTTTTTTACCTCATGCTCTGGTAAGCTTGGCGTTTACAGTACATAATTTAGTGGACAAAATTAACAGCAATTAAAGCGGACCTTTATCATAAATGCAACTAGCCAGGTATGGTCTGCAGAATTCTAAATTCTTCTCTCTGCTGGACAATCCCTGATAAAGAATCAGCTGTCGATTGGCTGCCTCTCCTAAAGGTTGCCTCTCCTAAACCCCCAAGTCAGCTCATATAACCAATGTACCATCATTTAAAGATTCCGGGATAATTGTCTGTATTGACAATTTTCCTTTTTTCCTAATTACAGCGATGTGTTCTCATGCGACTTATACCTACAGTAGAGTGAATAATAAAAAGTTAAATATTCAGTACAGAGACTTACCCATTTCATTATGGGAGCCCAGAAAAACACAGTCTTGGGGCCTAAAAAAGAAAGGGGGGGGGGGGGGGTGGGAGAGAGAGAAGTTCAGTACGAGTCTATTATCACATCTGCCAATCCATCTTAAATCAAGCTTCTCTTGAAGTTTAATTAGGCTTTTGCTGTCAAATTTTAGAAACCCCCACTAAATATGTTATGTTCCCATTCACACAGCATACCTAGACATTATTTTCATTCTAGTTGTTTTTTTGGGGTTTTTTTTTTTTGGAGCAGTGTTATATATGACCCTATAGGCCAGGGATATGCAATTAGCAAACCTCTAGCTGTTGCAAAACTACAAGTCCCATCATGCCTCCGCCTCTGGGTGTCATGCTTGTGGTTGTCAGAGTCTTGCAATGCCTCATGGGACTTTTACTTCTGCAACAGCTGGAAGTCCGCTAATTGCACATCCCTGCTATAGGCAGTAAGGTAAGGTCAGTTTTTTTTGTTTTTTAAGTGCATTAACATACAATGTACCACCCAAACCTTCCAATCTTTAAACCTTTGTTAGGCGCTAGACAGTGTACACACCTAGTTTACAACGAATAGTAAAAATTTACCAGCAGAGTACAGACAAGGTTATTATGATAAAGCAAAGTTCTGCCGGAAAAAAAAAAAAAAAGTCAGCTGCTACAAAAAAAGTGCAGCTACTGACTTTTAATAATCAGTCACCTGTCCCACGGTCCAGCGATGCGGGCGTACGAAGCCCCGCTCCTCTACCCTTCCTCTTGGCGGCATCTGCATTCTTACTGTGAGCGCCCTGGCTGTGGCTTCACAGCTGGGCACGCACTGCGCATGCGTGAGCCACGCTGCGCGCTGTGAATGGCCGGGCACTCTTCTGGGACCTGTGAACAACAGAAGATTGCAGGGAGGGAGGGGGGAGAGGTTAACGCTTCTAAAAACGCAAACGCGACCAAACTGCTGCTTTTAAACATCAGTTACTAGCTCTCAAGTTGAATCGTTCAGGGGAGGTCGTAAAACGTCCCTTGTACATCAAGCCTAATACTGTAGCTTTGTTTTTAAGCATGCAGCAAATTTTGCAGGCTAATGAACCTCTTCATGACTGGGGTTATTTCATATTTTATGACCAGAATATATGCTTTGCAATGTTACATTCAACTACTAATAACTTTTGAGCTGCTTTATATATAAAAAACACAAAAATTACATTTTCATTCCCATGATTTGATAAACTAAAATATTATTTCTTGTGCTATTAAAAACTTTTTTATAATATAGAGAAGAAAAAAAAAAAAAAAAAAAATTCAAAAAAAATATTAAAAATGATATAATATACACACACACACACACACACACACACACACACACCCCTTAATGTGGTAGTAAACTCGGTTTCACTTGTACCTACAGGTAATCCTATAATAAAGCTTACCTGTAGGTACTGTGAATATCTCCTAAACTTGTACAGTGCCGGACCTTCAGCGCCCGTGCTGTAAACAGCAGCCACACGCATGCACGGGAGTGACATCACCACACCCCTGGGCACTCTTGTAGCCGGAGGCCGTGAACCCAGGAGGAAGATGTCAGCCCTCTCAGCGGTGACATTGCAGCACTGGAGGGCTTTGTTCTAAGGAAAGTCTCTCAAAATATGCTAGCATGTGATGCATACCAGCGCATTATGAGATTGCCTTGAAGGGAATTTTTTGTTTAACCACCTGCAGTTTACTACCACTTTAAAGAGGAAGTAAACCCTGATGGGTTTTACTTCCTCCTTTTCCCCTGCAAAGTAAAAGCATAATGGGCTAGTATGCATCGCATACTAGCCCATTAAGTGACACTTACCTGCAAAACGAAGCTCGCGATGTCCCTGCATCCATCTTCGCCCCTCTTCCTTCTGGGGCTGCAGACTCAGTTTCCGTGACTGTCCGGAGTCGCGTGATCACACTCCTGTGCATGGTCACGGCACTTGCTAGTTAAGAAACGGCACAGAGGTCTGTTTCCTCACAGCGCATGCACTGATGACGTTGGCGCACATGTATATGGTAAATATCTCCTAAACTTTAAGAGCTTTTTCTGTTAGCAACAATTTTATGGATACCAGACCTGTGTGGTTCCCCCCCCCCCCCCCCCCCCCCATTTCAGATTTAAAATTGAAAAGCAGGTTTAAATTTATGTATGTAATAAAAAAATAAAAAAACAAAAAAAATTTAAAAAAAAAAGCACACCACTTTTCTGTTCACACTTATTACAATATCCACACAAAGCAAAGAAACACATTAGAGATTTAAAAAAAAAAAAAAAAAAAAAAAAAAAAAAAAAAAAAACACACACACAACCTGCTATGGTAATGGCTCAAGCATTCATGAATAATCCCCATGTTTAGCCTAATTTATTTGTTGATCATCAGCTCCATCTAGAGGGGATGATGTGGTATTTTCTTGAATGAGGTATTTCACGTGGTCCCTAAATGGAGCTGATGATCATACCAAATAAACATATTACGCAAAATATGGGGATTATTTGTGAAGACTGTTATGCTTGAGATATCCACATGTTATAAAAGAATCCCATAGACCCCCCTCAGCTCTATGAATGAAGCGGCAGAAGCATAGAGAAAACTTTTTTTCGTAACATTTCTATATCATAAAAAATTGCTAGCCAGCTTGGTTCCCAGCAACTGCTCCAACTGGGTCCTAAAAAAAAATAAATTAAAAAAAAAAATATATATATATAGATGATTTCAGGGGCAAAGGTTGTCAGAAACGTCCTAGTCCTGACGCCAGAACTTCCACCCCGGGTGAAGGAGGTGTAGCCAATCTACAGCCTTTTGCAGGAACGCTTTTCTTTTTAGGCTGTAGATCCTTTGCCTGCAAGTCATTAGGAGATTAACCACTTGACAACTGGGCACTTAAACCCCCTTCCTAACCAGACCAATTTTCAGCTTTTGGTGCTCTCACATTTTGAATGACAATTACTCAGCCATGCAACACTGTATCTATATGAAATTTTTGTCCTTTTTTTCACACAAATGGAGCTTTCTTTTGGTGGTATTTAATCACCGCTGGGTTCTTTATTTTTTGCGCCGTAAAAGAAAAAAGACCGAAAAATCTGTAAAAAAATGCATTTTTCTTCATTTCTGTTATAATATTTTGCAAATTAGTAATTTTTCTTCATATATTTTGGCCAAAATTTATACCGCTACATATCTTTGGTTAACCCAAATCGGTGGATATTATTTGGTCTTTGTGAAAGTTATAGAGTCCAAAAGCTATGGTGCGAATATCTGAAAATTGATCACACCTGAAGTACTGACGGCCTATCTAATTTCTTGAGACCCTAACATTCCAGAAAAGTACAAATACCCCCCAAATGAAACCTTTTTGGAAAGAAGACATTCCAAGGTATTTAGAAAGATGCATGGTGAGATTTTTGAAGTTGTCATTTTTTCCCACAATTCTTTGCAAAATCAAGGTTTTTTTTTTACTTTTTTTTTTCCCCACAAAATTGTCATATTAGCAGGTTATTTCTCACACACCACATATGCATACCACAAATTACACCCCAAAACACATTCTGCTATTACTCCCGAGTACGGCGATACCACATGTGTGAGACTTTTACACAGCGTGGCCACATACAGAGGCCCAACATGCAGGGGAGCACCTTCAGGCGTTCTGTAGCTCCCAGGCCAATTCTGACATTTCTCTCCTACATGTAAAAATCATCATTTATTTGCTAGAAAATTACATAGAACCCCAAAACATTATATATGTTTTTTTAGCAAAGACCCTAGAGAATACAATGGCGGTCGTTGCAACTTTTTATCTCGCACGGTATTTGCGCAGCAATTTTTTTAACGCGTTTTTTTTGGGAACAAAACTGTTTTGTGCTTTACAAAAACCAAAACAGTAAAGTTAGCCTAATGTTTTTGCCTAATGTGAAAGATGAAGTTATACTGAGTAAATAGATACCCAACATGTCACCTTTCAAAATTGCACGCGCTTGTGGAATGGCGCCAAACTTTGCTACTCAAAAATCCCCATAGGCGACGCTTTAAAATTTTTTACTGGTTACATGTTTTGAGTTACAGAGGAGGTCTAGGGCCAAAATTATTACTCTCGCTCTACTGATCGAAGCGATACCTCACATGTGTGGTTTGAACACGGTTTTCATATGTGGGCGGGACTTACGTATGCGTTCGCTTCTGCATGCGAGCACGCAGGGACAGGGGCGCTTTAAAATTTTTTTATTTTTTTTTATTGTTCATTTTACTTTATTTATTTTAGTTTGATGCTTTTTTCCAAAAAAAAAAATTTTTGACCACTTTTATTCCTATTACAAGGAATATAAACATCCTTGTAATAGGAATATGGCATGACAGGTCCTCTTTACAGTGAGATATGGGGTCAATAAGACCCCACATCTCACCTCTAGGCTGGGAAGCCTGAAATAAAAAAAAAAAAGAAAACGATCCTGGCTTCGATCGTAGCGGTGAGTCGGTAGAAGCGCGGGAGGGGGGGACATCCCCTCTCGCCTCCCGTAAGAACGATCAAGCAGTGGAACAGCTGCTATGATCGTTCTCATGGTGTAGGGAATCGCCAGCTGAAAAAGCCGATATCTGAATGATGCCTGTAGCTGCAACCATCATTCAGATATCTCCGCACAAAGTCAAGGACGTTGTATGACGGCCGGTGGGCGGGAAGTGGTTAAAACGCATTTTTTTTTTAACACAAAGTTGTCCATTTATACAATATTTCTACCACATAACATGTACATACCAAAAATGACACCCCAAAATAGATTCCCCTGCTCCTCCTGAGTACGGCGATACCACATGTGTGAGACTTCCACAGCCTGGCCACATACAGAGGCCGAGTACAGCTGAGCATGGCTCGGTATGGCGGGGTATTGCGGAGTATGGCGGGGTATGGCGGGGTATTGCGGAGTATGGCGGAGTATGGCGGGGTATTGCGGAGTATGGCGGGGTATTGCAGAGTATTGCAGGGTATGGCAGAGTATGGCGGGGTATGGCAGAGTATGGCGGGGCATGGCAGAGTATGGCGGGGCATGGCAGAGTATGGCGGGGCATGGCAGAGTATGGCGGGGCATGGCAGAGTATGGCGGGGCATGGCAGAGTATGGCGGGGCATGGCAGAGTATGGCGGGGCATGGCAGAGTATGGCGGGGCATGGCAGAGTATGGCGGGGCATGGCAGAGTATGGCGGGGCATGGCAGAGTATGGCGGGGCATGGCAGAGTATGGCGGGGCATGGCAGAGTATGGCGGGGCATGGCAGAGTATGGCGGGGGCATGGCAGAGTATGGCGGGGGCATGGCAGGGTATGGCGGGGGCATGGCAGAGTATGGCGGGGGCATTGCAGAGTATGGCGGGGGCATTGCAGAGTATTGCGGGGGAATTGCAGAGTATTGCACAGCATTGCAGAGTATTGTGGGGCATTGCAGAGTATGGCGGGGGCATTGCAGAGTACTGCACAGCATTGCAGAGTATTGTGGGGGTATTGCAGAATATTGTGGGGGTATTGCAGAGTATTGTGGGGGTATTGCAGAGTATTGTGGGGGTATTGCAGAGTATTGTGGGGGTATTGCAGAGTACTGCACAGCATTGCAGAGTATTGTGGGGGTATTGCAGAGTATTGCACAGCATTGCAGAGTATTGTGGGGGTGTTGCAGAGTATTGTGGGGGTGTTGCAGAGTATTGTGGGGGTGTTGCAGAGTATTGTGGGGGTATTGCAGAGTATTGCACAGCATTGCAGAGTATTGTGGGGGTGTTGCAGAGTATTGTGGGGGTGTTGCAGAGTATTGTGGGGGTGTTGCAGAGTATTGTGGGGGTGTTGCAGAGTATTGTGGGGGTATTGCAGAGTATTGCACAGCATTGCAGAGTATTGTGGGGGTGTTGCAGAGTATTGTGGGGGTGTTGCAGAGTATTGTGGGGGTGTTGCAGAGTATTGTGGGGGTGTTGCAGAGTATTGCACAGCATTGAAGAGTATTGTGGGGGTATTGCAGAGTATTGTGGGGGTGTTGCAGAGTATTGCTCAGCATTGCAGTGTAGTGGGGATGGCTGAGCATGGATGGATGGATGCCTGGATGTCTCTGTGCAGCGCTGTGGGCACTACACATACAGCCCACAGCGCTGCAGACATCCATCCATCCCCCTCCCCGCTCACTGTGTACCGATCGGTACACAGGCGGGGAGGAGAGGAACCGGCGTCATCAGATGACGCCGGTCTGTTTACATGTGATCGCGCCGGATGTGTTCGGGTGCGCGCCCCAGGGGGCGCGTGAGAGGGGAATTCTGGGAGGACGTCATAGTACGCCCTCCCAGAGTTATCCAACCGCCCTGCAGCCGTCATTCGGCTATGGGCCGGTTGGTAAGTGGTTAAATAAAGCAACAAACAATACACAAACTAAAGGTAAAGTAAAGCAACAAAAAATCTGCATAATAAAGAAAACTTACTATTGTGAACTGTTAGCCTTTATTTAAAACCAACAAGTTGCTTGGCACTTCGCTCTGACATGCTGGGATCAACATAAATTAAAGAATGAAACAAAAAGAAGATCTGCCCTCAAGATGAAAGCTACAAGAAAAATAAATCTGGTCGGCAGCTGTCTTGCCGAGAAAGTTCCCCCAGCGGATAAGGACCCCCCTGTACTGCGCAGGCGCAGCGCTTGCGCAGTACGAACGACTAGGAGCCGCCGAAAATAGCCAAAGCTGAAAAATTTAAATCAGCTGTACACGGCGCCTGCGCCCTGGGTCCAGGTTGAAGCCCAACCATCCAAGTTGACCTAGAGGGGGAATAAAAAAGTGCCGAGCGAAGCGAGGCCCCGCCCGAAGCGTGGCGAGCGAAGCGTGGCGAGCCCGCGAGGGGCCCTCTTACAGGCGCCGTGCACAGCTGATTTCTATTCTATTCGGCTATTTCCGCCGGCTCCTACTGCGCCAGCGCTGCACCTGCGCAGTAGAGGGGGTCCTTATCTGCCGAGGAGAACTTTCTCGGCAGAACACCACCATTAGGTTCTTCACTTTGTACCTACTACATTATTAAAAGCTGAACTCTGAGCCAAAAAACACTCAAAATATTCCTCAAAAACCACAAAAGGAGTTTAATCCACATTGGGTGCACCAAATGCCTTTGCAAACCAAGGTATTACAAACAGACCTGTGGGAGGGGCCCAACAAGCCCACCCACTACAGGCTGCCTGCAGAAGGAAAGGGCGGAGACAAGACCAATCACCCTGCACTAGGAGAGGGAACAGCAGAGATGAGTCTTAATTATTACAGGACATTTTTGCACAGAGGCAAAGTTACACACTGCATAGATCTGGAAGAAATATACACAGCACAGAAAGATTCAATTATGAATACACATGCCTCTAGTAATTACATAGGATTTGCTTATCCCAGAGTTCAGCTTTAACAAGACAAAATTATAGAAATGCTGAACCTTAGCTATACTATACCTGTGCAGAATGGCCATGTAAACAGTTTATAAAACACAGTGGGGGGAGACTTACTAAAACTGGTGCACTCAGAATCTGAAGCCAGTTAGCTTCAAACTTCAGCTTGTTCCTTTAAAGTGGAAGTAAACCCTCCTATCATTTTCAGCCATGGAAGCTGCCATCTTGGTCTCTGTTTAATCTTCAACTGCCATGGTGCTGCACATGTGATCAGGACGCCTGCCATTGGATGGTTTGACAGTTGGGTTAAGAGCCACCCAATGTGACAGTTACATTTCCTGGACATGCCAGTAATGTAACAGTTTATTTATTTTTTACACTGTTTATGTGGAGTACACACTATAAGAAAATCAAGCGAAACGGAAACGATAAAAGAAAATTTGTACGAAAATGCTCGTACGACAAAGGCTTTTTTTTGTCATTTATGGTCTCTGACCATGCGCAGTCTTTCTTGTACGAAACGGTACACATTATAAACGAAAACAGTTTGTTCTGTCCCTGTATGAGAAAAAAAAATGTTGGAGTTTGTCCCTTCCAACTTTTCGTACAAAAATTCCCAAATTGGCTGTGGAAAGTTGTGTACACACTATACGAAAATCATACCAAAGCTCCTTGGACGAAAATGTTCGCCCGATTATCTTGTAGTGTGTACCGTCAGTATTCGGCCGCTAGCGGGGCAGTTTTACCCCCCGCTAGCGGCCGAGAAAGGGTTAAAAAAAAACACAGCTTTGCCGGCGGTATTGCCGCGGTGTCCCATTGATTTCAATGGCCAGGAGCGGTGGAGGAGCTGTATACACACCGCTCCAAAGATGCGGCTAGTAGGACTTTTTTTTACCATCCTACCAGCGCATCGCTCCAATGTGTAAGCCCTCGAGGCTTTCACATTGGAGACAAAGCAGCGGCACTTTCAGGTCGGTTTGCAGGCGCTATTTTTAGTGCAATAGCGCCTGCAAACCGCACCAGTGTGAAAGGGGCCTTAGTAAATAACCCCCAGTGTTTTTTCCTGGGTCTGTCTGAATTGCGGTAAGTTCCCTAGCTGTCCAGGCAGTGCCAGCTTTGAATTTCTATATGCCATTACAATGGGAAAATCAAGGTGGCAAAAAGTCAGCGGGACAGAAGTCATAAAATAGATATATTGACACAGACTTCACAACAACCAGGCTCAGACTCAGGACAGAGTGCACTACAGATGTTCACCACATGCACAGAATTGAGTAAACAACATCTGTTAACCAACTTTGCAATTTAATCATTTACAAACTCAAAATGAATGCAGCTCTGTATTTCTCCAAAAATGAAGTGTATTTTTTTTATCCAAGCATTGTATCGTAGTCTGACTTGGCATCAGCCTCTTGCAATCCACTGTAGAACAGAGCTCAGACTGGGAGGGGGGCACAAGGTGCCAATCAGTGGTGCACATACTGACAGAAAGGGAGCAGAATGTGAGGGAGCTAATCAGTCTGGTGCTTTGTCTTTTACTGTCCCAGTCACAGGCTAGGGGAGGAATAAGATCTTAAAAAAAAAGTGTAATTAAAAAAGGAGTGCAATTAGTTTTGCACTCCTGTGACCCGTTTTCAGAGAGTGGTCTGAAGTCTGCTCTCTGCTGACGTCACCAAGTTCAGTCCCGACAATAAAGTTTGACAACTGAGCCATCGGCCATGTTCGATCGCTCAGTTCGAGGCAGCGGGGTACAGATGCAGCATCGGACCATCGGAGGTCTCTTTCTCTGCCAGACAGGTCCACATTGTATTTCATTTATTTCGAGCCTACTCCTATTAATCTGAACAATTCTCAAGTTTTTAAACTAAGGCTCCATAGGGCAAATAATGGAGATAACGGACATCCCTGCCTAGTTCCCCTCCTAATATCAAGGAGTTGGGATGAATATCCTCTGAGCATCAAGGATGCCGTGGGGGTTTCATACAGCATTTGAAGGAGGGCCAGAAAGCGCTTGCCAAACCCTAAACGACATAACACATCAAATAAATAATCCCAAGATAGGGAGTCGAACGCCTTCTGGATGACCAATGAAAGCAGCATGCCCTGTCTAGGTCCCTCACTGTCCCAATCAGATTGGATAGCCAAAATTAAATCTATAATCCTACAGGTCTGGTCCGATGCTTGGTGGTTTGGGACAAAGCCTGCCTGGTCTGGCTGAATATATTGTGAGAGGAAAGAATTTAATCTAAGGGTTAGTACTTTAGTCATTATTTTTAGATCTATGTTAATCAGGGAGATTGGGTGGTAATTTCTTGCACTTCTTTTGGGCGCCGAGTGTCCCGCAATTCTCTTTGTGTGTTTTTACCGTGATTAGTCAGGTGACAATTGCGACAAAATCACGCCACCACTTGGTGCCATTCAAAATAGCGGGAATCGGAAGGGCATCCTGCGATTTGCAGCGTTTCCGAATCACGGGCAGAATCATGCCAAATCCGTCCGCAAAACGGAACGCCAAGGTGTGAATGGGGCCTTACTTTTGTGAAGATCCCCACACATTTACTTCCGTTTCCCATATCCTTATCCGCTGCATTGTCCCCCATAGCAGAGTGCACTGCGGTCGCGTGGTGAAAGAAAGCCGTTTCCGGATTCAAAAACGCTGCCGCCCCGAACCGGAAGTTTAAGGCGGCACCAGGTGACTATGCCCTCTCCCCTGCAGCTGGAAATGACGCAGCGCACCCGACCCGGAAGTGCTTCCTCTTTCTGTACACTGCACTGGACATGGCAGGACTCTCCTCGGCCACCAGAACAATGGCAGCTGCTCAGCCTTGCACCGCCGCCGGCCAGCGGGGGACCACTGCAACCCGCCTATCTGCAAGAAAAGAAGAAGGACAGCACTCCCAGGCAGTACAGGCTCTCCCCGAGCACTGAAAGGGGAGAAGGAGCCCAAGGGACCATTCAGCAAGCAGCAAGTTGGAGGATCACTCTCCTGGCAAAAAAAAAAAAAAAAAAAAAAAAACACTCTAACGGGGGAGAACCTTTCATCTCCCAGGAAAGCCCTGAGAGATCATGGCTCCCACCAGAGGTGTTCCTCCGGCTGGAGGAAACAAAAAAAAAAAAAAAACTGGATGGAAGCAACATGGAGGACTCCTGATGAGGTGTTTCCTGGGGGAGGAGGAGCCATGATCTCCCGGGTGCTGTCCTGAAAGACGTTTTTTGGGAAAATCTACCTAAAATGGTAAAAACAAACAAAAAAAATAAATAAAAAGAAAAACCCAACCTTCCCCACTGTCCACAGATTTGGCAGAAAGTATGCGTTCTGAGCACTGGCTAATGATCTGTTGATGAATGTCCCACTTTGGCATAACAGAGGCCATTCTAGTGAAAATCACTGTTTTCCTTTTAAAATGTTTACCAGGGCATGAAATCAAATCTGTCATGCCCACACTAGCATCATTAACATGACAAATCACCCACATACTTGTACAATTCCTGAATGGTTTATAATAACTTCCATACAATACTTTATAATGCATGCTGAAATGAAAAAAAAAAAAAAAATCACAGCTTTACAGTGTGAAATGCAAAACTGCGATAGAGCTATGCTAAAAATACTAATCATAAAAAAAAAAAAAAAAAAAAAAAAAAAGTGGACAAAACAGTCTAACATTCATATAAAGAATTTTAATACTATTCAAAAAGTAGGCAGCCGCAGAACCAAAAAAATGCAGCAGGCATCTGGAACAGCGGTAACACCCTGCAGAAAAGTGGCAGAGAGGACCAAACCACATAATCTAAAATGGACAAAGTGCCAAAAAAAATGTAAAGTGTTGGCTTCTTCTATTTTCATTGGAAGTATATGTCTACTGGTTTTTTAAAGCGGACTTCGACACAAATTACATAAGGTCATTACCATCACCTAGTATTTGCACCTTCCACTCTCACCTAGGTAAGGGTGATGTATGAAACTCCTCCCTGCAGCCTACAGGGTCATTTGGATCACATATCCAAGGGGGGTCAAAAATAGCGCACTCTCTCATTCTACTTACAAACAAAATGCCATGGAGCCAGATATCTGTCTGCACTCATGTGTGATCTGACATGGTGTCATTGTTGCATAGTATGGTTGAGAAAACAAAAAACAAAAAACCACCACAACAACAAAAACACCACAACAACAAAAACACCAGTCCGTCTATGGTTAAACCAATAAAAAAACCAAAACAAAAAAAGAAAAAAAAAAAAAAAAAAAAAAGAAGAAAAAGGATTACGTAAACTGAAAATCTCCATTAACAAAATCCTATACCCACAGTTGATCAAGAGGAAAAAAACAAAACAAAAACCACCCTGATCCCCTAAAGCAGTTCGATATTCCCTGGATCAAAAATCACTGCTGTTATTACTTGTAAATATTATATTCTGTGCATCCAGGAATGCATTCAGCATTTTCTAAAACAATCATCTGAGCTTGCTATAAAGAAGTCTTTCAGTATGTGGACACTAAATCACTTTTATCCAGACATAAAGCATGCCCCCTTGTCCTTTGTGATAACCTTAAAGTGAATAACTCTACACCAAGTTCACAATATCGACCACTTATGTAATTTATATGTTAATCATATCCCCCCCCCCCCCCCCCCTTAATCTCCTCTTCTCAAGAGAGGAAAAATTCAGTTCCTCTAATCTTTCCTCATAGCTGAGCTCCTCCATACCTCTTATCAGTTTGGTTGCCCTTCTCTGCACTTTCTCCAGTTCCCCGATATCCTTTTTGGGAAGTGGTGCCCAAAACTGAACTGCATATTCCAGATGACATCTTACTAATGATTTGTACAGTGGCAAAATGATCTCTATGGAGGCCAAACCTCTTAATAAAAGAAAGTATTTTGCTAGCTGTTCGAAATTTCAGCTTGGCATTGCATACTATTAAAGTCTGCAATCTTTGACAACACCAAGATCCTTCACCATTGACTCCCATAGTTGTACTCTTATGCCGTACACACGAACAGATTTTCCACCAACAAAACCGTGGATTTTTGTTCGAAGGTTGTTGGCTCAAACTTGTCTTGCATACACACGGTCACTCAAACGTTGGCCAACAATTATAAACGCAGTGACGTACAACAAGCCGAGAGTTCAATAGCCAGTGCGGCTCCTTCTGCTCGATTCCGAGCATGCGTGAACTTTTGTGCAACGGACTTGTGTACACACGGTCAGACTTTCCGAAAACAAAGTTTTGTTGGTGGAAAATTTGAGAACCTGCTAGCAAACATTTGTTGGCGGAAAGTCCAACAGCAAATGTTCGATGGAGCATACACACGGACTTTCCGACAACAAGCTCACATCCAACATTTCCCATCGGAAAATCCGACCGTGTGTATGTGGCATTAGAATGTACAGTGCATGCAGGCTTTTTTAGGGGGCTGGCTCCAAGAATGCTGGACAGGAAACCAAGATGGTGGCTCAGGACAAAATCTGCATTGGGAGAGCAGCAGGTGAGAAGACAATGCTGAATTTTAATTGGGCTTGTAGATACAACAGATTGTCATAAGAATTGGGGCGTCTGCCTTTACACGCACATGAGCTTTAATGGCATCCCAGTCTTAGTCCATAGGGTTCAATATTGAGTTGGCCCACCCTTTCCAGCTATAACAGCTTTAACTCTTCTGGGAAGGCTGTCCACAAGGTTTAGGAGTGTATCTATGGGAATGTTTGACCATTCTTCCATAAGTGCATTTGTGAGGTCAGGCACTGATGTTGGATGAGAAGGTCTGGCTCGCATTCTTCACTCTAATTCATCCCAAAGGTGTTCTATGGAGTTGAGGTCAGGACTCTGTGCAGACCAGTCAAGTTCCTCCTTCCACCCCAAATTAGCTCATCCATGTCTTTATGAACCTTGCTTTGTGCACTGGTCCAAATCATTTGGTGGAGGGGGGATTATGGTGTGGGGTTATTTTTCAGGGGTTGGGCTTGGCCCCTTAGTTCCAATGAAGGCAACTCTT
Source organism: Lithobates septentrionalis (assembly GCA_037952835.1). Taxonomy (NCBI): domain Eukaryota; kingdom Metazoa; phylum Chordata; class Amphibia; order Anura; family Ranidae; genus Lithobates; species Lithobates septentrionalis. The sequence continues at coordinate 1,470,141 of JBBDGP010000875.1, read as the reverse complement.
AAGGCATCAGCATACCAAGACATTTTGGACAATTTAATGCTCCCAACTTTGTAGGAACAGTTTGGGGATGGCCCCCTCCTGTTCCAACATGACTGTGCACCAGTGCACAAAGCAAGGACCATAAAGACATGGGTGAGCGAGTTTGGGGCTGCACTTGACTGGCCTGCACAGAGTCCTGACCTCAACCCCATAAAACACCTTTGGGATGAATTAGAGCGGAGACTGAGAGCCAGGCCTTCTCAAACATCAGTGCCTGACCTCACAAGTGCTCTTCTGGAAGAATGGTCAAACATTCCCATAGACACACTCCTAAACCTTGTGGACAACCTTCCTAAAAGAGTTGAAGTTGTTATAGCTACAAAGGGTGGGCCAACTCAATATTGAACCCTCCGGACTAAGACTGGGATGCCATTAAAGTTTGTGTGCATGTAAAGGCAGGCGTCCCAATACTTCTGACAATATAGTGTATGTTTATCAATGAAAAAGTACAAAAGCTCTAGCGATTGTGTTAATTATGGGTAATGCAAGGTCAACTTCAATGTCTAACTCCTGCAACCCTTTGGGAAGTTAAGTGAATTCAAAAATGGCTTTTGACCCTTACACTGTGTGTACAGTTTTTATAACATTAGATTTTAAGGCCTCATCCACACTGGACGTTTTTACAGCTGCCGTTTTTGACTTCAGGTATTTTTTTCTGCAGCCAATAAACTCCCCAGCATGTTATCCTATGTGTCCATGCACACACAGGCTGCTAGCAGTTTTTGGCAGGGGCGTTTTTCAGCTGTACAAATGTTCCTACTGATAAAAGCTTAAAAAGCGTCTATTCAGCATTTTTGAGCCATAAGCTTTTGTGGGGAGTAGTGTTGCTAAAAAACGCTACTGCAAAAATGCTGAAAAACCTCTCTCTTTCTATAGCTACAGCTGATGCTACTGGGGTTTTTAGAACGTCCAGTGTGCACGAAGCCTATGTGCTTCATCGGGATCTGTACATTGAGGTTTTGTTATCCTGCCGCACAGAAACTCATGATTGAATACAACTTTAGGCTATCTTGCCTAACTTTTTCAGGTTGTCACCTAAAACAATTTCTTCATACTGTTGAACTGTTGTTACTTACAGCAAACATCTAAGGATATTGGTCTTGTTTCTTCTCATTTCTTTTGTGTCTATGATACTATTTACATTGATTTCTCATATGATTGTGTCACATTTTTTCAATAAATATCAAATTGAAACAAAACAAAAAAACATTCTGTCAGGCTTTTAAATTTGTTTCTGACCTCCAACCCCCAAGGTTTTCCCCTCACATTCTGTTCCTGGCACCCATACAAAAATTGAGGGGTGCAATTATCACTGGCACAGGAAGAAACAGGCAGCAATAAAAACCATCATAAGTTCTAACTCCTCCACACTTTACTAAAAAATGTGTTTTGCCTGTGTCTCCAATGGAGATCATTTCCATCAATTCCTGTCCTCATAGAAATACTGCAACCAACATACTTTGCATGTGTACTGTTCCACGTAGGCCTCATTCACATGGAGGCTGTGGCCGGTACAGCGTACATTGGCCATTTATTTGTGTCTGGAGCCTCCAGCAGCTGTGTGCTGCCAGTCTATGTAACTCTGGAGGATTGTACTGACTGTATAGTCACAGGTGCTCTTACTTTAACAGGAATGCAGGGGCGGGTAAGTGGCCCTGAACCAGACAGCGAACACCTGTCAAATTAGGACAAAGGACAGGCGGCTGAATCTGTACAACCACTGTGTCGCAAAAGACCTACTTAGGCTACCTACATGAAGCTGCTGGGTCACAGTGCCCATGTGAATGAGGCCTTATGTAAACTTTGAACTTGTGCAGTGAACAGCAGACAGGCTATTCAGCCACCCAGTCCTCACCAACCAATAGCATCTACTGACCCAAAAGAAAAGAATCAAAGTAGCTTGACATTGTCAATATCCTTCAGGAAAATTCTGTCTGTTTGACTGCCATTGTAAAAATCTGACCTCTATGCTTTAAGTCACATGAATTTTTTCCAGTGCTGGCTGAGAGCCAAAAATGGTTTATAAACCACTAGCTGAGACTGTGGATTTAAATACTTAAAGGCATAGTTCACCTTTACCAAAAAAAACTGCCTATGCATTTCCGTACCTCATGAAGCCTGACCTGAAAACTCCCGGAGATTGCATCATCCTGTCTTGCCTTGCTGCCAGGACATTTTTAAGACATGCCCAACGGTTACTGTTCATCTCCACCATCACAGGAGTGAGCTTTCTCGGATTCACACCCCCTCACATGCATTCTCTTCCATGATGCAGTAGCTCTTAACTCAGCATTTCAGAGCTCGCTCCTGTGATGGGGAAGGTAAACAGTAACAGCTGAGCTTCTTAGCAACATCCTCAGTAGGTCGCTTTCATGAGATATAAACCCTTGTCGGTTGGCTCCATTGATTTCAATGCTCTATAACCGCACCTAACACCTAGAGCACTTATGGCATGTTAGTAAAGCATTTATAAAGTGTTAGCTGGGCATTGGGGGAGAGTCAGTGGAGTTTCCTGTATCCCAGAATGCACTGGGGAAATAAAGAACTTGGACAGAGCAGCTCCAGGCCACTTCCTGTTTGTACATAGCAGCTGTGTGGTAACACCATTTTCTTCTGTTTACAGACAAAAACCATCAACATCAAGCAAGCCAGCTAGCAATGCTGACAGTGCCAGACAGTAGCAGAGGCATTGAGCATTACTGCCAGTGCTTTTTTAGTCAGCAAAGTTGAGCTGGACCAAGCCAAGTGTCAAAGAGATCAAAAAATAAGAATCCATCTTCATAAAATCAAAAAAACGTCTGCCATCACACCACAACTTAACCACGTCTCAAAGTAGATAATTTCCTCTACATCACTTCCACTAGAAAAGCAACCCTTCCATGGGTATTTATCAAGCATTCTTTGTCCTTTTTTAATGCTTCAAAAACACGCAATAAAAAAGGTGCATTAATGGAGCATTGCTTCATTCTTTATAATCAACACATGTGAACAATCCCTAAGACAAAAGTGTGTTACTGGCAGGATCACCAGGTGAAAACAAGTGGGAAAGCCTAAAAAAAAAAACAAAAAAAACAAACAAAAAAACGCTCTGGCCTTTCTGCGTTGCTGCCTGCGTGGGGGGGGGGGGGGCAGTGTGGTGTGCATTTCATCACACTACTCCCTTTTTTTCCCCCCCTTGTACAAGCTGTATATGAAGTGTACAAAATGTACACTTCATTCACTGCAATGTCTGACATTCGCTGCGCTGCCAGACATTGCAGTGCGATTTGGGCCGGTGCGCTGCGATAAAATGCAGCATGTCTGATTTTTAGCACGGCGTGTTGCAGTGTGAATGGGGCACATATGAAACAATTGCTTCCGGTTTGTCCCTGCGGTGACAGACGTTTTACCATGCGGTAAAACGTCTGTCACCGCAGATAGTTTGATTTGGACCTTAAACCAATCTGTATTCGGATCAGTTGTCTGACACACCTACAGATATTCAGACGATCAATCAGTAATGACTAATAAAATTCGGCCAAAGGCTGATCAACTTGTCAGCATTGAAATTGGTCAAATGCTCAGCCAACTGATTTTCTGGAGGGTCCATGGTTTACCATTCTTAGTCAGCTCAGTCATTTTCGTTGCAGTGAATGATTGATAGAACGATTTAATCAATTAATGTGTGGCCACCTTTAGCCAGAGAAACTTCCTTCCTGGCCAAAGAAAGGGTTCACCTTGGTCCAGTATGCATTCTGATGTACGAAGATAAAGGAAATGCTCTGTCGCACTGTAAAGGAGGTCTGGGTTTATCTTGCTCCCAGCTAAATGGCATGATTTTAAAAGTTAAATTGAAGGAAAAAAAAATAAACTGAAAAATGTAGACAGACAAGAGCTACATGTTAGTCTCATTCCACAAGCATACAAAACAAAAAGAATTCGCCCATGGGACTTTAAATGAGTTGGTCATAGAGGTCATAATGAGTAGTATAAAAATTTATTGAAGTTCCAAAAACATAATTATCGATGAGCATCAAAACATCATAAGGCATGATTAGACCATTGACATGTTGGTTGCAGTAATAAAATACATAGTATGCATATACATCTTTAGTACTCGACGCGTTTCACAAGCTCTGCTCGCTTCCTCAGGAGTTGGTGTATATGCAGGATATCTAAAAAATAATAGGTATCGGTAAGATATAACATTCAATGCTGATTAAGGTCAGAAAAGAAGCACGTGGCCTAAAAGAGGCACCCCATACTTACATTATGGTCAATGAGTCCATAGGACTGGTCTACAAAAGGCAGCAGCAGAGAGTGCTCCAACCCGGGAGCTGAAGGAGCGTAGCCCACAGTGACCGAACGGGGGTCTTGCAGAAGGGTCGAGTACTAAAGATGTATATGCATACTATGTATTTTATTACTGCAACCAACATGTCAATGGTCTAATCATGCCTAATGTCTAATCTATGATGTTTTTATGCTCATCGATAATTATGTTTTTGGAACTTCAATAAATTTTTATACTACTCATTATGACCAACTCATTTAAAGTCCCATGGGCAAATTCTTTTTGTTTTGTATGTTTAATAGGGATGGAGTTGTGTTATATTAAGAGGCAGCACCCAGACCGCTCTCTTTTTTTCCATTCCACAAGCATATCCACAAAAAGGACAAATAAGCAAAAGAAAGTCATACCATCTAGAAAGCACACACAAATATATGTATGTGTGTATTTTATTATATATATATATATATATATATATATATATATATATATATATATATATATATATATATATATATATATATATATATATATATATATATATATATATATATATATTTGTGTGTGTGTGCTTTCTAGATGGTATGACATATTACATAGGGAAGGTATAGGAGGTCAACACACCCTCCAGAAGACTGAACAGCTGCTATAGGCAACAAAGGGGGTTATCTACGAAAGGCAAATCCACTTTGCACTGCAAGGAAAATAAAACACAGCATTTTTGCTTGCACATAATTGGATGATAAATCAGCAGAGCTTCCCCTAATTTCAGAGCTTCCCCTCAGATCGACAGCAACTGCACTTATAAGTGCACTTTCAACGGCACTTGCAGTGCAGAGTGGATTTGCCTTTAGTAAAGCAACCCCAAAGTGAAAGCAAAAAAAAAAAAAAAAAAAAAATTTGAAGCTTTAACTAAAATAATAAAAACATGTCATACTTACCTGTTTCACTGGTGTTGCACAGATCAACAGAAGTATGCCCATGTCAGGGCTAAATGTCACTTTCCTAATCTTCTCTATGACAAACATTGTCCAGGCTGGACAGACCCTGCAGACAATGATTGCTTCTGGAATCTCCATCATCCTGATTAATGACTTTCAATTAATGAATGACCCTGGAAGGGGGAGTGAGTAGAAAGGGAAAGCCCTGCAGCACTTGTGGTGGTGGGGAGTATGTGGTAAAGCCCTGTGCCCACCTCTCTCCCCCCCACCCATATGTATTGGATGATCCCAGCAGCCCCCCGGGGCTATAACAGTGCAGACAATCATATGTCACCCATTGATCTGGGGAGTCCCCCTGCACAGCCCTGATCTACCTTCTCCTCTGCCTCCCGGGACAACCCCTGCCTCAGCTCAGTTATCCTGGTCCTGCGGAGGGATGGAGACCTCAGCGATGCTCAGCTCTGCTCTCAGTCGCCAGCTGATTCCCCAATACTCCTGGGCCCCGCGATGTGTGGCTCCCCAACCGCTTTCTTCAACTCTCTTGTGCAACGTCTCTTCGTTGCTGGAGGTATCGGATTAAGCATCAGAGCATTTCCACAAGTACTCATGGCAAATGCTTGGTATCGGCACCGATACTATTATCGGTGAAACCCTAGTTTCTATATATGTATGAATGCATCTGCGTGTTCACTGGGAGGGGTATTTAAAGTCCTACCATTTATTCTTTTGTGCTATATGGTGTTGCACAGAGCAGCCCTGATCCTCCTGTCGGGTCTTCTGCAGACACCCCTGGCTCCTCCTTTTCAGCGAGTGCCCCCATAGAAAGCCCTTTTCTATGGGGGCACTCAAGTGGCCTTGCTCCCAAGCCATTCTGTCTATACCTATAGACATAGGGGCTGGGGCAGAGCTGCACTAGCTGCTTCCTTTTCACAGAATTTGATTGATTGACACATCGCTGGATCAAGATCAGGCCAAGTATAAAGGGGGCTGGGGGATCCTGCAGCACAGAAAGTTTTTTTGCATTTTAAAGTAAAAAAAGCCCTTAAGGCAGTGGTTCTCAACTCCAGTCCTCAGGACCCACCAACAGGCCAGGTTTGCAAGATAGCTGAAATACATCACAGGTGATATCACTTGCTGCTCAGTGATTGCAGTATTCTAGTCTGCAACTCCCCAAGGTAATACTTAAAATCTGGTCTGTTGGTGGGTCCCGAGGACTGGAGTTGAGAACCACTGCCTTAAGGCTTCAGAACCACTTTATTCCAAGGCACCTTCTACATTTCCAAACATTTTTTACTAGCAATTAGGAGACAAGTACTTTTATACCTCGGAGAAGGGTTGGCCCCAGAAGCAGCAGCACCGGCAGCGGACTGCCAGAAGAGGAGAAAACATATATATGCAATATTGTTGCACAGAGCAGAAAAGTACTTTTTATATAAAAAAAAAAAAAAAAAAAAAGTAAAAAATAAGATAAAAATAAAACAGCCTTTAGTATCATTTAAGCGTCACTCATATACAAAGTGTTTTTAAACATGTTTCCAGATATGTTGTACAACAAGACTCTTATCCATTCATAAAATTATGCACAATTTACAATACATACTACCCATATCTGTCTGGTATTACTGCACAGATGAGATCCAGCCACTTAGGATGTGGCTCCCAATCTAACAGATAATGACCCTTGCTACCAAAAAAATATGCTCCCAACACAATACATGTATTAATGCACATTTTTTTTTTGGGCAAAATGCAGGTCAATGCACCCAAAAAGAAGCACGCTGGGTCTTTTTGCAATGCACTAAACAGATGGTTGTGGACAGACTATTGAAAACAATAAAATTTCCTGTAGTCCATGTATTCTACCCACTTTAGAATATGCATGACAACAAATCTATTGGATACACACTATAGCAGTTCTAAACAATAAAAGGCTTGGAAACGTGTCCCAGGGAAGGGTAGAAATATTCTGTTAATCCCATAGACTGGAAGTGCTCACCTGCAGCATAAAAGAATGACAGACACATAATGTGGGGTAACTCTGCATATCCACATTAGAAACACTGCTGTGTGGTTGATTTCATTTTTTTCTATGCAGGTAAGAGGCATGGACAAAGAAAATCCATTGTTTTCAGAGTCTGTTTACAATACATACATTACATAATACCGTCCTGGGCTCCTGTCAATTAGCGCAAGCAAAAATATGTATTAAAAAAAATATACTAAAAAAAATATATACAATAATAATGTTAAAACCACACTTGAGTTGCCAGCTGGCACTAAAGAAGTAATTTCACATTCACAACACTCAGGGGTTGATTTACTAAAACTGTGTAAAATCTGGTGCAGCTCTGCACAGAAACCAATCAGCTTCCAGGTTTTATTGTCAAAGCCTAATTGAACAAGCTGAAGTTAGAAGCTGATTGGCTACCATGCACAGCTGCACCTGATTTTGCACTCTCTAATTTTAGTAAATCAACCCCTCAGCCTAGGTTCACACTGATGCGATGCAGGAACCAGTGCGATTACAACGCTGGTTCCCGCCTTGCATCTCTCCCACAGGCAGTTCAGACTGCCTTCTGCGAACCTCTGCGGGTGTCATTACATGGTTAATGACACTCCCAGATCAGTTCACAGATTGCTGTGTGAACTCACTCAGGAGCATAGTATTCTAGTGCAGGGAAAAACAAGCCCCTGCACTATTTTCTGTGCGCATCTAATGCGAGTTCATCCCACAGACATCGCATGTGATCAGTACCGCAGGTACGGGTGCGAATCACATGCAATGTCTGATCGCAGTGGTGTGAACCCGAGCTTAGTGTCACAATATAGATAACAATGATTCGTTCAGTGCAACTCAACTAATAAATGCTCAATGTCAGAAATACAAAAATCCTAAAACAATCCACTGCTCAAATCTACCATATAATCTATGGAAAAACTATAGCGATATATAAAAAAAGTCAAAAGGAACGATCCAACAGTGATGATGCAGCCAACGTGGTCCAGCCAGGGTCCGGCTTGGGTGTAGGAAGCTGGTGTAGGGAACTGTTGAGCGCAAAGAGGACCAGATGTGATGTCAGTGAAGTGTCAGGGGCTGTGGCTATGTGTTTCAAGGCAACCCAGCCTCTTTTTCTAGCCAAACATTTTTTTTGTTTGTCAAGGTGGCTGGGTGGCCTCAAAACACGCAACCATGCCCCCTCCTTAAACACCCCCACCCCCCATGTTCTACTGACATCACATACCTCCTGCTTTGCGCTCAACAGTGCCCTCCACCAGCTTCCTGCAACCAGGCCGGTCCTGGCTTTACAGCTGGACTGCAAGTTTTTAGCTGGGAATCCACATCTATGTACCATTACACCGCGGACCGGCTTTTAACCACTTTTCAGGCTAATTGAATTGCAGCACCTACATGCAATCACATTTTTATCACGGTTAAGAATTTAACCCTGTGTTTTGGATCTTAATTGTTTGACTCATTTTTTTCCCCCCACTTAGTTCTTGCTGAATATTGGATAGTTGAAGGCAGCGCAGATTTTTTCCCTAAAGTCGAAGCACCATGTTTTTTTCATGTTTATGCAAGTTGCCTAATTTTATGCATTTACCATTACTGTGCATTGCTGCACTTGGTGTCTCTGCAGTTCTATGGGTACATGCAACTGACAAACCTTGTGTCTCACTGCCTGGACTGTGGTTGCCTGTTGGGCTGAGTGTTCCCCACCAGAGAACCCATTCTATTGATGAGCAAGTGTTTTAACTGTTTACATGCGAGTTGCCAATTGTCTTTCACTATATGTAATATATATGTAATTTACTACACCCAGATCACGCCCTCTTTCCTTATCAGTCACATTTAGAGATACTTCAGTCCCTGAGAGGTGCTGCATTACCGTATATACTCGAGTATAAGTAGAGTTTTTCAGCACATTTTTTTGTGCTGAAAGTGCCCCCCTCGACTTATGCTCGAGTCAAGCACTTTTCTGCAGCAAAAAATTTCATTTTCCGAACCGACTTTGGGGCCCCGTATCTCAGGGCCACTTTGCGATAGGAACCCCAAATGCAAACCCAGTGGAACTGGTAACACAACATATCCAAAGCTGGGGTTTCTAGGACCAAGTGCCCCGAGATACAGGGCCCCAAACCCGGTTCGGAAAATGTCATTCTCTGCTGCAGAAAAGAGCTTGACATTTTCTGAACCGATGTTTGGGGCCCTGTATCTCGGGGACACTTGGTGCTAGAAACCCCAGCTTTGGATATTTTATGGTGCTAGTTCCACTGGGTTTGTACACCAAATTTGGGGTTCCTAACACTAAGTGGCCTCAAGATACGGGGCCCCAAAGTCAGTCAACTGTGTCCATCTGCAGCAGTGTCATTTCGGGACCCTTTGGGTTCAGAGACCCCAAATTTAGACTGCAGCTAGGGGGCATCTAGGAACCCTTAACTACCGAGTTTGAAGTTCGGGGGACCTATGGCTGCAAATGGGCACAGTGAGGCTGCAAATGGGCATTGTTGACCTTCTATTCCACTTACAGTAGCTGTGCATTTCTCACCCTCGTCTTATACTCGGATCACTAAGTTTTTCCCATTTTTTGTGGTAAATTAGGGCCTCGACTTATACTCGAGTATATACGGTAAGTATCCTGAGGCCAGCAAAGAAGTTACCCTGGATTTTCCAGTCCGGAATTTTATGTTGAACTCATTATCTTCCCACCTAGTCCACATCACTCTTTCGCCATATATTTGTAGTATTGTTGCCCCCATTGGAAGATGTCTCCCTTACCTCAAACCAGGGGACAGCAATAACATTTTGGATTCCACCTTACTTTCTGAGTAGACAATGATCACAAGTGCAAATAAATCTCCCCAATGAGGACACAGCAATAAAAACTTGAGAGTCTAAGGCCTCATGCACACTGCTGCTGGTAAACGGACGTTTAGGAGCAGTTGGGCATTTTTTCCAACTGCTCCTGAACCCTCCTCTATGTTATCTTATCAGTACATGTACACAGGGTCGTTTATAGTCGTTTCTAGGCAGTTGTGTTTAGAGGCATTTTTTGGAACCCAAAAAAAAAAAAAAAAAAAACCTCGTTCAGAAGCTGTGTTTAGAGGCATTTCAAACGCTAAATGCTTCTAAACGCGTTTAACTGCGTTTCGTTTACAGACGTTTTTCATTTTTGGCTATTTTTCAAATGCTTCTAAATGCAAAACGCAGCATGTAAACGCAGCAAAACAGACGTTTTAAACATGGGTTACTATCTGTCAAATTAAATCGTTCAGGAGAGGTTATAAAAACGTCCCGCGTAGATTAAGCCTAACCCTTCCCCACTCTGTCCAATACTGAAAAAAATATATTTTTCTGAGAGATACACTTTAAATAAAAGGCAATATTCTGACACCATAGGCTCAATATATGAAGATTCAACAAGCAATGTTTATTCTAGCCATGTGACTGTAATTTTCAGGTCCCATTGGACTTGGGGTGTGTCCTCGAGAATGGTGTGCACTCAAGTGTGCCCTCCGTTCTGAGCACTCTGCTGCGATTTTTTTTCCCCGTGCGCATCCGTTGGAGTAACATCGTCACGGTCCAGCCATTTAATGGGCAAACGCATGAACCCGGAAGAAAGACCGGGTCAAGATGGAAGCCCTGTCAACGTGTAACTGAAGGGAAACCTTTTACACTGCATACAAGCACATTATGACATTAACCTGCAGGGGGGACACACACACATCACTATGCTTCTGGTTTGTAAATTGGGCTTAATACATCTAAAAGTACCTGTCAATACAATAAAAGTTAGTGCGTCCACCATCGCTTACACTGCCTAAAGATAATAATGGTGACTAGAGATGGGCTCGGACTAATTCAAAACCCCACATGCCCGATCCCACCAGGAAGCCAACACAGCACAGGGCTAATCACAGGCACCGAGACATTTCCCGATCTCTGCAGCTGCGGACCGGGAAATGTCCCAGTGATTAGCCCTGTGCCGTGTCGGCTTCATGTGGGATCGGGCATGTGGGGTTTTGAATTTGTCCGAGCCCATCTCTAATGGTGACCATACACTGAACAATTTTATATACAACCATATTATTGATAATTTTCTTCTGATTGGGCATAAGATCAAAAAGATTGTTCAAGGTCTCATACACTTAAAGCGTTTGTTACCCCAACATTTCATATTCCTATGAAATCCCTGGCGACCCTGCTAGTCCCTCAACCTATTAAAAACTAAGCAGGAGAACACAGCATGGTCAGTTCTTTAGCTGTGCTGGGATCTGTGTGCTCTGCTCCAATGATAAGATTTGCCCTGCCCCCCCCCCCCCCGCACAGCCATTCACTGGGCAGCTCAGTTCTGCTGCTTCTCCACCCCCCTGCTCCTATGCAGCTAGGAACAGAGGGAATGTGATCACTTATAAAAAAGGGGGGGGGATATATATTTATTAAAATCTATATATATATATATATATATATATATATATATATATATATATATATATATATATATATATATATCTTTACAAAAATGTTTTGCCTTTCATTTCTATTTTTAACGGAATGGGTTGTTTTACAAGGTGATCGTTTGCAATCACTTTAATAATCAATTTGAATGACCTTTCGTAGGACTGGATTTCTGTCCAGGTTGATCAGAAAAAAAAGTTGATGAAATCAGTTTTGTTTGAATGAAACCAATCAATAACACAGTATGTGTCTTTCTGATAGTTCCTGAATCCAATCATATTATCCAATTCTATGATGGCTGGATCAGATTATTACATGTATGTCCATCATAAAAGGTGACCTTTAGTGTGTCCTTCCATTTAGAAAACAGAAAATCCTATTGTTTGGTATTATTGTGTTGCTGTGATTGGTAGAGCTCAGTAGGACATGCAGAACAGTCATGTCCTTGTGAGATCCATCTCACCTGCCGGGTGATTGTAGAAAGGTCTCAATCTGGGAGGCAGCATAAGCTCGATTTTATCCAGAGCCCGATGGTAAGACGCCCTCAGCCCGACCGCCGCCGCCGCCATCTCTGCTGTGTGATCGGTGACAAGTGCGGAGACTTGGAGGGCAATGGATATAATTCCTAAACTGGGCGGAAGCGGCAACTGTCAGCACAAGGTCTCCAAGATGGGCGTCTATGCCGAACGCTGTTCTCATTGGTTGAATGTGCATACAAGCCCCGTGATAAGCCCCGCCCCTTCCGGACAGATGTTTGTTGATGCGTTCCATGTCTGCGTTTCACTGTGCGGGAGCTGACCAGAGCGGCGTCCTGAGCGGTTGGGCTGCGTGACATTTCCTAACACAGGGAAAGATTAGTGCACACTTGTGCTGGGTACTGCTCACATGTTTAATGTCCGGGCATTTAAAGGAAAACTTATACTGAGAAAAAAATCGTAGGCGGTTATTGCCGACCACCTGGAAAAGATTATTCTCTGCAGCTCCAGGTCCTCCTTCTAATGCTCTTCTGGGGTGAATGATGCCCTGCGTCCATAAACCAACTTACTGTGATCCTCCTTCTAATGCTCTTCTGGGGTGAATGATGTCCAGCGTCCATGAACCCACTTTGTGTGATCCTTCTAATGCTCTTCTGGGGTGAATGATGTCCAGCGTCCATGAACCCACTTTGTGTGATCCTTCTAATGCTCTTCTGGGGTGAATGATGTCCAGCATCCATTAACCCACTTTCTATGATCCTCCAATGCTCTTCTGGGGTGCATAATGTTCAGCGTCCATGAACCAACTTTCTGTGATCCTCCTTCTAATGCTCTTCTGGGGTGAATAATGTTCAGCGTCCATGAACCAACTTTCTGTGATCCTCTAATGCTTTTCTGGGGTTAATTATGTCCAGCGTCCATGAACCCACTTTCTGTGATCCTCTAATGCTCTTCTGGGGTGAATGATGCCCAGCATCCATGAACCCACTTTCTGTGAACCTCCTTCTAATGCTCTTCTGGGGTGAATGATGCCCAGCATCCATGAACCCACTTTCTGTGAACCTCCTTCTAATGCTCTTCTGGGGTGAATGATGCCCAGCATCCATGAACCCACTTTCTGTGAACCTCCTTCTAATGCTCTTCTGGGGTGAATGATGTCCAGCATCCATGAACACACTTGTTGTGAACAAGTGTGAAAATGTGGTTGCCATTATTCCCATGGCTTTGACAAAGCGCATGTGCGCAAAACTTGTTAGTCACGGCAACCTAAGCTTGCGGTTCACCACTCCATATGCACTCTCCTTCCCTTCACATCCGGACGCAGCTCTGACGTCATCCAGCATGCCCGAGCCTCGTGGCTTAGCTCGGCTTCCCCAGCTCCATCGTCCTGTTGTGGATCACACCACTACGCTGCTCACTGTCTGTTATCTGGCACGGCTGTGCCCTGCGACTAGCTCCAGCTCTCCACCAGCTGCCAACAGGTTGTCCTCCCGTCGGTGCGGCTTCCATCTTGCACATCCACGGAGCCCACTCTCCTGCATGCTGCCATCGGGTGGTACAACATCTTTTGCCCATCGGGCTGACACCGCTCTACATGTTGTTAAAGTATTTACTTCCCACATCTCACCAGCAAGTCATCTGGATTATATTACTTTTCTCTTACCCAGTTTAAAAGTGTGGTACCGCTTTGCTTTAAAAAAAAAAAACATTTTAAACATTTCACTCATTTTGATGCTTTTATGCTACATGACTGTTTGCTGTATATGTTTCAACATCCCATAGTCCCACAGATAACTGTGCTGAGACTGTTTATCTTCTTAGTGCAATAAACAATATATTTTTTTCATCTACTTACCAGTAATTCATGCAACTTATGACTTTACCCATAGAGTGCTGCTTTTTTGTTTTTTAACACTTGTTGTGAACCTCTTTCTAGTGCTCTTCTGGGGTGAATAATATTCAGCATCGTTGAACCCACTTTTTGTTATCCTCCTTTTAATGCTCTTCTGGGGTGAATGATGCCCAGCGTCCATGAACCCACTTTCTGTGATCCTCCTTCTAATGCTCTTCTGGGGTGAATGATGTCCAGCATCCATGAACCCTCTTTATGTGATCCTCCTTCTAATGCTCGTCTGGGGAAATGATGTCCAGTGTCCATGAACCCACTTTTTGTGATCCTCCTTCTAATGCTTTTCTGGGTTGAATGATGTTTAGCTTCTGTGATCCACCTTCTAATGCTCTTCCAGGTTGAATTATGACCAGCATCATTTAACTTATTTTTTGTGATCCTCCTTTTTATTTGCTCTTCCAGGTTGAATGATATCCAGCGTCACTGAACTCACTTTCCATGACCATCCTGTTATGCTCTTCTGGGGTGAATAATGACCACATCATTGAACCCCCTTTCTGTGATCCTCCTGATGATGCTCTCCTGGAGTAAATGGTGTCCTGTGTCACTGAAATCTAACATCATTGAACCCACTTTCTGTGACTATAAAAATGCTAACGCTGGTTCCGCGCAATGCTTATATAATTGATATCACCGTGGGTAAAAAAGCTGCTGCCTCACGTGACTTCATCCCCTGATGAAGTCACGTGAGGTGTGACGTCACACGTAGGGACAGGACAGGCATCTATGCTGATCGAGGCTTACGAGCTCGCCGCTCGTCGGAGTAAAGTCACAGTGCTATTGTTTTTTATGTGAGTACCCTACGTTTATCAATAAAAGCCGTTTTTAGCAATACTGTATCACACTATTTGGGATCCACCTTTTTGTCATTTCCGTGCTCCCCCCCTAAACATCTGAGGGAACTATGCCCTGGTACTAGAACCGTAAGGATAGCTGTGGAATCCTAAGGATGGTACCCCCAATTCTGGTCATATACGCTTGCCCTATTACCTTAAGGTAAGGGGCCATTACCTACCTGTGTGTGTGAACACGAAGAGGTGCACTATGTTTTTATCTGAGCACTACACTGCAATTGATGCATGATAGGACGCTGTTGTCACTTTATGAAGGAAGAGTCTATATGCTGAATCATTTTGATTGTTTGGACATTTTTTTGGTGCCGCACTTCTTGCAGCACTGCTGCACACAGTCACTTTATGTGGTGCATGTTTGACACACATTGCAATTCACCTATTTACTGTTTTTGTGCACTTTATTAGGAGTTGGCACTCCCACATTTGCTGCTATTAATTTATAAGTATTTGTTGATATGTAGAGTCACTGCTATTTATTTATTATTTCACTATTCATGAGTGTATTTTTATTATGGTTCTTTTTGCTGTGTGAGTGATTAGCTCTTCACGGGTTAGTGAGCAATCACTCTATTCAATAATTATTTTGTTTTACACTTCAGTACACGCCACATAATAAAATTTATTTATATATCTTTATTTAGCTTTTTTTTCTCACTTAGGATTAGCGCAGCACCACTTACTTTTACCACGTATTCACCCACAGGGTCCGGTTCGTACCCTATCCGGTGCAGGCAGCTTTTCCCATTAGCCTTGTCTCTTACATATATGATAGCGCGGGAAGAATTATATATTTATATAGTATTTTATTGTAGATAAATCCGAAAAGCACTTACCGTATAAACTCGAGTATAAGTCGAATTTTTCAGCACTTTTTTTGTGCTGAAAGTGCCCCCCTCGGCTTATACTCGAGTCAAGCACTTTTCTGCAGCAAAAAAATTCATTTTCCGAACCGAGTTTGGGGCCCCGTATCTCAGGACCACTTGGTGATAGGAACCCCAAATTTGGTGTGCAAACCCAGTGGAATTTGTACCATAACATATCCAAAGCTGGGGTTCCTAGCACCAAGTGGCCCTGAGATAGGGGGCCCCAAACCCGGTTCGGAAAATGTCATTCTCTGCTGCAGCAAAGTGCTTGACATTTTCTGAACTGATTTTTGGGGCCCTGTATCTTGGGGCCACTTGGTGCTAGAAACCCCAGCTTGGAAATTCTATGGTGCTAGTTCCACTGGGTTTTCACACCAAATTTGAGGTTCTTAGCACTAAGTGGCCCCGAGATATGGGGCCCCAAATTCGGTCAACTGTGTCCATCTGCAGCAATGTCATTTCGGGACCCTTTGGGGTCAGAGACCCTAAATTTTGGCTGCAGCTAGGGGGCATCTAGGAACCCTTAACTACCGAGTTTGAAGATCAGGGGACCTATGGCTGCAAATGGGCACAGAGAGGCATGCAAATGGGCACAGTGATGCTGCAAATGGGCATTGTTGACCCTCTTTTCCACTTACAGTAGCTGTGCATTTCTCACCCTCGTCTTATACTCGGGTCAATACGTTTTTCCCATTTTTTTGTGGTAAATTAGGGCCTCGACTTATACTCGGAACAACTTATACTCGAGTATATACGGTACATTAAAAAAAGTATTTGAACAGCATAAAACAAGGAAGTCCGGGCCTGCAATGTGTTCCATGGACCCTACCTGGAAGTGACGCAATGCCGCTGGTAGCTCCGCCTATGCATTTCCGCTCCTGATGACGTTGTACTGACAAAATGTGTTTGGCGGAGCTCCCAGCGTCATTGCGTTACTTCCAGTTAGGGTCCGTGGAACGCATCGCAACCTGGACTTCCTTGTTTTATGCTGTTCAAATGCTTTCTTTATGTAAATGCATCTTGGATTTATCTACAATAAAATACTATATAGTATTACACTATGGCGTCTTGCCTTTTTAGTATCTCCACATGTGAAATGAGAGCTCTCTGGTGAGTGCGGTAAAAGCGGAGGCACACAAATTGAAGCACCAGCACAACGCATGAATTTAGTATATATGGATATTGAAGCACCTGTCACTCTATTAGTTACTGATGGACTTATTAACATGCCAATTTTGAGGAGATTTTTTTTATTTTAACACGTTTATGAATAGTTTATGATTTGAAGCACTTTAAGGCTTCATGTACACGGGACGTTTGTACAACCTCTCCTGAATGATTTAACTTGACAGACAGTAACCGACGTTCAAAACGTTCGTCTTGCCACGTTTACATGCTGCGTTTGCGTTTAGAAGGGGTTTTTTTTTTAAATAGCCAGAAATAAAGTTCAGGGGCAGCTGAAAAAAACGCCTAACTGCTCCTAAACATCCGTTTACGGGCAGCAGTGTACATGAGGCCAGCACCTGTCACTTAAATTTTTATTGATGAACTTTTTTCTTTTCAATATTCGCTTTTGAAAGTTTTTTTGCACATAGTTATGAATTTATATCATATCTATGATTGTCTAGCAATATCTAGTGGTTGCACACCAAAGTCAAATGGGTTTCCAACACTGACATAATTATTTATAACACTGGACAATTATAGAGTTGAATTTATTATCGCATAGGAATCCATTGAGGCTATCTTTATACTTATTTTTATCTTTACGCATTACCCCACAGAGCAGCGCCACACCCACTACTTATTCTTACCACTTTCTGTGACTGTCACTGAATTCACTTTCTGTTATCCTCCTGGTGATTGCTTCCTCGGGTGAATGTCCAACGTCATTAAACCCACTTTGTGTGATCCTCCTGATGATGTTCTTCTGGGGTGAATGATGTCCTGTGTCACTGAATTCACTTTTTATGATATCTCCTCGGGTGAATGATGTCCAACGTCATTGAACCAGGGTGGATAAAAATCAATGATTAAAAAAAAAAAATCGGATTACTTTTAAAGAGCACCTGTAATTTCAGATCCATCATGGCAGCACATGTTAGCGACCATCCACTCATCGGCTGCCTCCACATCCCTTACCTTGTTGTGTCACTACCGCATCACCAGCTGTCCCATTTAAGTGAATGGGAATGTTGATGAGTCAACAGCGGGTCGGAGGAGGAGGAGCTGCTGCGGGACAGAAATGACACTTCTTTAAAAATTATGATTTAAATTGAGTTGATTTAAATCAAGCCTTTTTACATTTTTTTTTTAAGATATTTTTATTGCAGTTTTACGACATACTGACATAAAACAAAAGGCACAAACAAAAACTACAACACAGATAACAGAATGCTCCTAATCCAGCATATCATGAAAATCCTGAGAGAGTGCAATAATAAACTAGATATTACATCTACCCGTGGATATAAACATCAACAGAGGAGTAAGCGATATGGTTTTTAAACATCTTGGGCGTAACAGAAGTTCCTGTTTAATACAACACTCACAAGGTGAACCCCTGTCATGGTAGTACAGGGGAGAGGGTTAGTGGGCTAGCCAGCCATCTGCCCCATATTTTGTGGAATGCTTTAGTCCTCTTACGGATGTCAAAGGTAAGTTCATATAGAGGCAGGGAATCATTGACAAGTTTCAGCCACATATTCCGCGTTGGGGTCTCTGACCTATTCCACTTCAGCAGGAGGGACTTCTTTGCATAGAAATAGAGCATGCGAAGTAGTCTCTTAGCCTGAGGCTGGACAGCGAGGTCACCAAATATGCCCAGCAGACAGTTTTTAGGGTGCACTATATGGCAAACCCAGTGCAGAAGATATGAAGGAGCCTTTGTCAACCCAGAAGTCGTGTACCAGTGGACCAGTAGAAGAAAATATATTACAGCGCACACATGCAAAAAAGACATTTACCTCAAGCAAGGCTAGTTTAAAACACCTAAGCATTTCTAGAAAAACATTTTCAAAAAATATGGGGATTTGGTCACACCATATTGCTATATGGACCAGTCCAAAAGCAGTGGAGAAAATCAGCAGTTTGTCCACAACCGCAGAAGCAGTCAGCAGAGGGGATAGTCCCATTTTATACAGTCTAGCAGGGGTGAGGTGTGAATGATGGAAAATTTTTAGTTGAATCACCCTGTCCCTCGAGGAGATAACAGAGGTTTTGAATGTATCACAGAACTCAGATCAATTCTCTTCTGTGCTAGAGATATCAAAGGAGGCCCACCTCTCTTGAGCCCTCCGACACCTAGGGTTAGTGCCTGTCATGAAGGTGGAGTAATACCTGGATATAAGTTTCGTCTGGTCCGGGTCTCTCAGAAGTTTTTCCAGGTCAGGTGTCTTAATAGGACTGAGCAGAGAACCAAACTGAGTACATATAGCATGTTTGAGTTGGAAATAGTAAAATAGGTATGTCGATGGGATGTCAAAGTCTGTAGTTGAGAAAAGGAATTAAAACCCTGGGGGTATATAGATTACATAGGTATTTCACTCCCTTTGATGTCCATCTGATGGGGTCAGGTATAGAACATAACTCCTTAAGGTTAGGGCTGAACCACAAGGGACTGTTGGGGGAGGTCTGCCATGAATCAGTGGACATTTTCGCAACTACCGTTCAGAATAGGGAGGTTTGGATTATTGACAATGACAACCTATAGACAATGTTGTGGAGTGTCTCAAATGAGGAAACTATGGCTCCCTCAGTAGTGGTGCAGGCATTATCAGAGTTGGGGTGGAGCCAATCATGAATGTTAACCAGCTGGGATGCTAGGTAGTAAAGGTAGAAGTTAGGGAATGTCAGATCTGCCATATGTGAGGGGAGGCGCAGAGTTTCTAACACAACTCTAGGGGATTGCCCGTTCCAAAGGAACGCAATACAGGTGGAGTCAATGGTTTTAAAAATGGATTTGGGAATTTTGCAAGGTGAATTAGCCATAACATACAGTAGTTTAGGTAAGTAAATCATTTTAAGGACATTGGCTCTCCCCATGAGATCCAGGGGCAGATCTTTCCACTGTTTGGTCTGTAGTTGTAGCAGTAGGGGGCGTAGATTATTGGCAATATACAAGGATAGTGGTAACTGAACTATAACCCCTAGATATCTAAAAGAAGTAGCGACTTGCAGTTTAGAGTTTGAGTGAATCAGCATGAGTACAGTTTGATCTAGTGGAAATAGGATAGATTTATCCCAGTTCACATGGAATCTGGAATAGTCACCAAACGAGTTAACTTCAGACAAGAGGTTATCAAGAGATGTATGAGGGTCCGTTAGATAGACTAGAGTATCATCAGTATAGAGAGATATACGCTCTTCAATGTCATTTATAGGAAGACCCTTAATAATTGGAGAGCTACAGATCCTTACAGCAAGGGGCTCCATAGCCAAAGCAAACAGGAGGGGCGATAAGGGACACCCCTGCCTGGTGCCTCTAGTAATCGGAAAGGGCTCAGTGACCTGAGAGTTAATTCTCAGAAGGGCAAGCGGTCATGTGTAGAGTAGCCATATCCATGCTATGAGTCAAGGGCCAAACCCATACAGTTGCAATACCCGAAATAGATAAGGCCACTCTACACTATTGAAGGTGTCTAGTGACACAATCACACAGGTAGAGGTACAGTCATGGAGATAGGTCAAATTGTGGAACAATTTACGTATATCCATTCTGGTTGAATGGCCTGGTATAAATCCCCCCTTGATCCCAACCAATTTCGCAACAATCCCATTCAGACAATTAGCCAGGATCTTGGCCAGAATTTTAACCTCCACTCTAATGACAGAGACCATCAGAGTCACATTTGAGCAGATCTTTCCGTGGTTTGAGTATCAAAATAATTAAAGCCTCTCTCATAGAAGGTGGGAGCACTCCATCTTTCAGCACCTCATTATATGTATTGAGTAAGATGGGACTCGAGGTGTCAAAATTGCGTATACCATTCAGCTAGAAAGCCATCCAAGCTCAGCATCCTATGAGTCGGGAGCTGCAAAATTGCCAGGGAGAGCTCTTCAACAGAGAAAGGTTCGTCCAATTCAGTCCGGTCTTGGTCAGAAAGTCAGGGAAGCACCGTCTGAGTCAAGTAGTTGTCCAGTTGGGCATCAGAGTAGTGGGCCCTAGTAGTGTATAAATCACGATGGGAATACGATCCGGCCTAGTTAGATATGCAAGTAGGCGACCAGCCTTATTGCCGTGCTCGAACGACTTCTGAGTGACATAGAGCACACGTTTTTTAGTAAGGTCCAAGAGGCAGAGCTAAAATTCTCTACGATTATGTAGCCATGAGGGCCGGGTAGGCTCGCATATGGCAGGCCCTCAGCGCGGAGGCAGTCTTTCACCGCAGGAAAGGATATGCGCTTGCGTTGAACTTCAGCTGAGAAATCTGGATATATGGAGATATTATTACCATTAAACTTTTCTCTAGCAAGGCACAGGATGGTGACTTTATCTTGAAAATTGAGGATTTTTGTAATCAGGGATCTTGGGGGGGCCCCCGAGGGAGGAGGACGTGGGGGGGTGCGTTGTGCACGCTCAATCCCGAAGGCATGGGACAACACCTCCATCCCAAAAAACATCTAGCAGCCAGGAGTGAAGGAACCTTTCAGGGCGGGCCCCCTCTGAAAGCTCAGGGAACCCCACAAAGCGAAGATTGAAGCCTTTTTATTAGTGATTTAAATCAAATCCACCCTGTATTGAACCCACTTTTTGTGATCCTTCTAATGATATTTTCCTGGAGTGAATGATGTCCAACATCATTTAACCCACTTTGGAGTGAATGATGTCCTGTGTCACTGAATTCACTTTGGGGCAAGAGACGCTATCCCTGCCTAGACAAGGATTTCAAAGTGAGAGCAGCTACCAATAAAAATGGGTACTTTCTCACAAAACCGGGGGGAGGGAGCGAACCAGCGGCACTTCACTGTTTATGCAGTCCCTGTACAGCATTCTTTTTCTCATACAGTACCAGACAATGTCTTATACTTTCAAACATACACATTTTGTGAGAGAAAAATAAAAATGAAAAGGCTTGATCAAGATGAAGAAAACCTGGATGGGGACCATGGTAAATATGTGGCTGACATCTGTGCAGCACAAGCTTTTATATTCTTGGCTCTGTATTTGCCTACTTGTGGTTTTACACATGAGTTACTGAATAGTTTTAAATCAGAAGATATGATTTATAAATTCTAGTTCACAGTTGTAAGAAAACAGGCAAGATATCTTGGAGGTTACGGGCAGATTATATTATTCAGGGCAATGGGTAAATAATTCTTGAAAGCCAAGCCCCAACCCAGTGCTTCTTCTATTGCAGCCACCATAAAACCAAAAAGAATCAATGCTTCCGAGTATCTGTAATCCCCTCTTATGCATCATTGTAGGCTCAAGCACTAATGGAGAATTTAGTATCATCACTCCCTGTAAGCTCCAACGCCAGCGTACACATGGCATTATACAACAGCTTCAACAGAGGAAGGAGCATTAGGTGATCACTGTGAACGTTAGTATAACTAGCTCAGGAAGTTGGCTTTTAACAGACCCGGCCACTTTGCCCTAAATGGGCAAGGTGGCAGGGTCTCTTTAAAGAAAACGTGTCATAAAATAAATATAATGGCTTTCATTGATGACCTCATATAATATGGCTTCAACACTTTCCTAATTACTGACCCAGAACAAATTCGCAGTAAGTGAAGTCAGAACTCCTGATTTTCATTTTCATAGGGGTCAGTAAATCGATTAGCATTTTCATAGGGAGTTCAGCAATGGCAGTCTACATTCTTCTCATGACAGGTTTTCTTTAAACAATAAATCCATTTAAAGCAGACTCATTCTAGTGTAAATGTCATAGTGCCATGCTGCTTCCCCCCGCCCTCCCTCACATTTGGATTTCAATATATTTTTTTGCAAAGCAGCAATGCCACATTTCTCGCCTGGGCAAGAATGGATCAGCCCTGAGGGATGTGGAGCAGAAACAGGCACAGACACACACAGGTTTGAGAAGCCAGGACAAGTGCAGAAGCCAAGACAGGTCAGAGTACAGGCCAGGTCGGCAACAGGCAGACAGCGTGGTAACAAGAGGAGCAGGCAGGATCAAAGTCAAGGACAAGCCGGGTGCAGGCAGAAGGCAGGAAGAGTCAAAGGCAAGCTGGGTCAGACACAGGAACAGATCTCTGAGCAAGTTACAGGTAGCAGGGCTCACGGGAAAGCTGCAGATTAGACAGCACTGGCTCTGTTTACAAGCCCTGTTTATATAGTTCATCTGGTGCCAAGACTCGTGCGCGCACGCAAACATGCACCAGCAGCAGCATTCCTTCTACAGAGCATTTCCTGACACTTTGGCTTCTTTGCACATGCGCCAAAAATCTCCTGCTCAGATGTGCCAAAGGGCTCTTCCGGGACTCGAATGCCTGGCAGAGTTCTTCAGCAAATCTGTGTATGCACAATAATATTGGTGCCAGTACAGGGAGGACTGAAGCTCCTCTTTAGGACAAGAATCACCACTAAACTTTCATACATTGAGGTCATATATTAATTTTTGTAGGTTTAGCACACAGATTGTAAATGTTTCAAGAATCTGTACTAGTCTGCTAATTTTAAATTAACCTGCACTTTGCTCATGCTACCCAAATAACAGGTTTCATTTGGAGCAGGCACAATAAGCAAGCTGTACTTGCCCACCTGCACTTCCTTGCCACATGATCTGCCGCTGGAGCCCCCAGAAATTTACACAGGATTGTATTGTTTGCCCTAATGTAACCGTACCGGGGCCTGGTGATTTGCCACTTGGAAAAACTTGGAGTTGCTTGTTGGGGGAGCATGAAGGTGTACAGTTTCACCTTTATGGCTTTCTACTGATGGGAAAAATCAGGTAATCTGCAATGGCTGGTGTTTCCACATACTACACAATAACCAAACATGTTATGGTGGGGTGAAATAAATGGAACCAAAAAAAGCCCTGCAACTAATCAGTGCAGAAAATAGTAGAGTCATCTTAAAACAGAAGGTATCTGATGGAAGTGTGTTGCAGGTGGTATACTGAAACTATGTGCCTTAAGATGACTTTCTGTTGCTGTGTTTGTAAACCTCAGACATGAAATATGAACAAAGCATATCCCTCTGCAGAACATACCCTGTAGTGTGTGCTTGTCTCAATCCTGAGCACTAAGTGTCAATTCTGCTTTTTGCTTCATTCCTCTGCTATCAGCATGAGTCACTTCTGACAAGTTTTCCTGACACCAAGAGAAAAATGGTGACAGAGGAGGGACTTACAGCTGTTTGACAGCCTCAGCTCTGTTCCTGTGTGCTGTGTGAAGAAGGGTGTGTCCCTTTCCTCCAATCGGCCTTCGTTGCTCTCCTCACTGATGTAACTTCAGCTCTCCGCCCCCTGCTTTTCAGAGCTGAGAGATCCTGCGTAAATCCTGAACTTTGAATGCATGTAGGGGAAAGACACCTAGAGATAAGCAGGTGCAACCTATGTAGAAGGATTTGTTTCATCTCTGTGTATCACCTGAGGCTAGTCACTTCACTAGGTATATGTGAGGGTTTACAACCACTTTAATAGAGTAGGGAAGATGTGGGACAGACCAGTTATGAAATATTGTTAGTCCAATGCCTTAAATTACTACTCAGTAATCTGGAAACAATTAAAATGTTCTATTTTAAAAATATTGGTTTTAATCTTTTGAAAATGAAAATTAAAGCTGAACTCAAGACCGATTAAACAGGACACAAATTAATATAGGGCGTACACACGGTCGGACTTTGTTCGGACATTCCGACAACAAAATCCTAGGATTTTTTCCGACGGATGTTGGCTCAAACTTGTTTTGTCTACACACGGTCACACAAAGTTGTCAGAAAATCCGATTGTTCTAAACGCGGTGACGTAAAACACGTACGTCGGGACTATAAACGGAGCAGTGGCCAATAGCTTTCATCTCTTTATTTATTCTGAGCATGCGTGGCACTTTGTCCGTTGGATTTGTGTACACATGATTGGAATTTCCGACAACGGATTTTGTTGTCGGAAAGTTTTATCTCCTGCTCTCCAACTTTGTGTGTCGGAAAATCCGATGGAAAATGTCCGATGGAGCCCACACACGGTCGGAATTTCCGACAACACGCTCCGATCGGACATTTTCCATCGGAAAATCCGACCGTGTGTACGGGGCATTATAGCTTTGCATTCATTAATACCTAATGAAATGTATATTTTTTATTGCAAGCAGTTTAAATATCTGAACATGGCTAGGTATTGGCCTTTGTAATCCCCTGTACTGCAAAGCTCAGTCTAGTAAATGGAAAAGCAGCACAAACAGTGCTGTAGTTGGGGGACCAAAAAGGTGTGGTCCACACTGAGTGCCGACTTTCTGGGGTGGGCTGTGGCCACTTGGCATTATAGCGTGACCTTTAGCCAGAAAAAAAAACAGGCATCCAAAGGCAGTGACTGTAAACCTCCTTTCATCTTCCTTTGAAGAGAGATCCACTGCAGATAGCTTTTCAGTAGGGCAGTAACTGTGAAATAAGCCTTCCTGGTTTTCCTTCACCTCCTGGCTTGTAGAAGTTTTGCCAGCAGGACAAGAAGTGAGGGTAAATCTTTCTAACAGAGCCCAAACGATCTAGCAGTAAAACACAGACAGGAGTTCTAATTTTCTCCACTCTGTCCAAAACTAGAAAACACTTTTTGGGCTTGGCATACATTTTTTACAGGTTTACTGCAAATTCCTCTTTTATATTTTATGGAGGAGTTTAATTTCATAGACTGAAATTTTTTTGCACAAAAACGGACTGCAAAAGTTGATCCTGTCCTTCACCCTCCTCATCTACTCACATTGAAAACTTTTCAAAACCCCCCCCCCCCTTTTTTTCCTTGGGACTCTAACTTTTGAGGGCCCATTCACACTGTGGCAAAATAAAGCACGTGATGTTTCCTGTTAATGCATATAATATTTTAAAGCAACCCCAATACTTTGAATACTAAACATCAGACACGCACCATTTTTTTCTATTGCTGTGCTCCACAAAGTATGATAGTCATTGGAGGCGTGTTGCCTTAATGTGCTGTACTACCTTTGGAAATGACTACATCATTTGACATTAACATAGCAGGAGACATTGAGAGAGGGCCCATAGCCTCAAATCTTTGAAAAGTTCATTTTACTTGAGTTTCAGACATCATTGGCTTTTAGTTGTTCAACCTTTATCCTCTTTCTTTTTCTCTTGTCTGGCCTGTTGCCCTGACCTTTGGTTTACTAACTAGTCTGCACATTTCAGAAACCTGTTTACCTTGATTAGTACTGAATTTTTGGAATCAAATCCACTGTTCTGAGTCTGAGGCCTCTTATATACAGTATACTAGGCACTGGCCTGAATTGAAATTCAGAGCTTAGAAAGAAACATGAACAAGCATGTCTATAAATATACAGTGCCTTGAAAAAGTATTCATACCCCTTCACATTTTCCACATTTTGTCCTGTTAAAACCAAAAACGTAAATGTATTTTATGTGATAGACCAAAAAAAAGTGGCACATAATTGTGAAGTGTAAGGAAAATGATAACATTTTTACAAACAAATATCTGAAAAGTGTGATGTGCGTTTGTATTCAGCCCCCTTTACTCTGATACCCCTAACTAAAATCTAGTGGAACCAATTGCCTTCAGAAATCACCTAATTAGTAAATAGAGGCCACCTGTGTGTAATTTAATCTCAATATAAATACAGCTGTTCTGTGAAGCCCTCAGAGGTTTCTTAGAGGTCCTTAGTGAACAAACGGCATCATGAAGGCCAAGGAGAACACCAGACAGGTCAGGGATAAAGTTGTGGAGAAGTTTAAAGCAGGGTTAGGTTATAAAAAGAAAATATTCCAAGCTTTGAACAGCTCACGGAGCACTGTTCAATCCATCATCCGAAAATGAAAAGAGTATGGCACAACTGCAAACCTACCAAGACATGGCCGTCCACCTAAACTGACAGGCCGGGCAAGGAGAGCATTAATCAGAGAAGCAGCCAAGAGGCCCATGGTAACTCTGGAGGAGCTGCATAGCACCACAGCTCAGGTGGGAGAATCTGTCCACATGACAACTATTAGTCGTGTATTCCACAAATCTGACCTTTATGGAAGAGAGGCAGGAAGAAAGCCATTGTTGAAAGTCATAAAAAAGTCCTGTATGCAGTTCGCGAGAAGCCATGTTGGGGACACAGCAAACATGTGGAAGAAGGTGCTCTGGTCAGAATAGACCAAAATTGAACTTTTTGGCCTAAAAGCAAAACTCTATGTGTGGGGGAAAACTAACACTGCACATCACCCTGAACACACCATCCCCACTGTGAAACATGGTGGTGGCAGCATCATGTTGTGGGGATGCTTTTCTTCAGCAGGGAAGCTGGTCTAAGTTGATGGAAAGATGGATGGAGCCAAATACAGGGCAATCTTAGAAGAAAGCTATAAAGGAAATTTCTGCGCTAACTAAGTGAAAAAAGTGCAGCTGCTTGTGTAAGCCTAAACACAAAAAAAGCTCAAAAACATATATCTCCGAAAAACAAGCATGCAACCATTAATTAATCAGTGAAGATGATTAAACACAACCATACAAACTCATATAGTATTGTGCAAAAGTGATACAATAAAGTAAAAAAATGCTACCAAAAAATGCTACCAAAAAACGCCCATGTGAACAGTGGTGTGCACCATCAACCTGTTACAAGGACCTAAAGCAAAAGTACTCTGATATATGCAAAATCCATTAAGGTGAGTGTATCTAAGTGATCAAAAATATATAAGCAAAGTCCATAAAAATGACAATGTGAGTATGGAGAAACTCAGTAATCAGGAGAGATGGGAATGAGATGTTCTTGCAGCCCAAAAACTTGTGATATTACTGCCGCTTACCAGATCAGTTGGACCTCAAATTATAGAGATCATGGGAGCCTGTTGCATCAGCCTGCCGGCATCGAAATCCTCCACCTGTCTTTCAATCCAGGGATGATGATTACAATCACCCTCAACGACCGAAGCTAACTCCTCTCTCCTTTTGGAATCCACACATTGCCAGGAAAATATCCAATTTATTTAGTGACAACGGGAGGAAGTCTAATGAATGTTCACTCTCCTGCCTCCTGGGTATATAGAAGCATGATGTGCTTACGTTGAATCATGCCTCCGTTCCCAGTTGATGCCTTCTATGGAGAAACGCATTGGGTGGAGCAGCTGATTCTGACGTTATCACATTTTATCCAGCTATTTGGTTTGATCCTGAGCTGTTGCTTCATTCGTTTTTCAACCGTTCCTGTTTTTGTTTTTATGATTGCTAACTTGCTGTGAACATTTGCTGTGAAGTTTTACCGAAGTTTTTTAAATTGCTGTGAGCTGCTGTGACGTTTTTTGGAATAAAAAACCCCTTTTCGAAGTTTATCTGCACTATGGAGCTTTTTTTCTTATCTCCCTTGAGTGTTAACCGCTGAGATCATCCATGAGAAGAAATCTGAATCAAGGGTGATTATAACTGTTCCTGTGTGTGGATTCCAAAAGGAGAGAGGAGTTAGCTTCGGTCGTTGAGGGTGATTGTAATCACGATCCCTGGATTGAAAGACAGGTGGAGGATTTCGATGACGGCAGGCCGATGCAACAGGCTCCCATGATCTCTATAATTTGAGGTCCAACTGATCTGGTAAGCTGCAGTAATATCACAAGTTTTTGGGCTGCAAGAACATCTCATTCCCATCTCTCCTGATTACTGAGTTTCTCCATACTCACATTGTCATTTTTATGGACTTTGCTTATATATTTTCGATCACTTAGATACACTCACCTTAATGGATTTTGTATATATCAGAGTACTTTTGCTTTAGGTCCTTGTAACAGGTTGATGGTGCACACCACTGTTCACATGGGCGTTTTTTGGTGGCATTTTTTGGTGGCATTTTTTGGTAGCATTTTTTTACTTTATTGTATCACTTTTGCACAATACTATATGAGTTTGTATGGTTGTGTTTAATCATCTTCACTGATTAATTAATGGTTGCGCGCTTGTTTTTCAGAGATATAATCTTAGAAGAAACCCTGTTAGAGTCTGCAAAAAACTTGAGACTGGGGTGGAGGTTCACATTCCAGCAGAACAACAGCCCTAAACATACAGTCAGAGCTACAATGGAATGGTTTAGATCAAAGCATATTCATGTGTTAGAATGACCCAGTCAAAGTCCAGACCTAAATCCAATTGAGAATCTGTGGCAAGACTTGAAAATTGCTGTTCACAGATGTTCTCCATCCAATCTGACAGAGCTTGAGCTATTTTGCAAAGAAGAATGAGCAAGAATGTCACTCTCTAGATGTACAAAGCTGGTAGACACATACTAAAAAAGACTTGCAGCTATAATTGCAGGGAAAGGTGGTTCTACAAAGTACTGACTCAGGGGGGGCTGAATACAAATGCACGCCGCACTTTTCACATATTTATTTGTAAAAAATTTGGAAAAACATTGATCATTTTCCTTCCACTTCACAACTATCTGCCACTTTGTGTTGGTCTACCCTGAAAGGCTGATGCAACAGATCACGCTATATAATGTGGACCAGGTTCTGATTACTGGAGATTTTAATATGGCTCCCTTTCCGGAGATGGACAGGCAGCACGTTTCTAGAGTACAACAGCCGAGTCTGGCCCGTTGGGCCTCTAACTTTCATATGATGGATGTCTGGCGACATTTTCACCCCTCCGATAGGGAATACACTTGCCTTTCCACCACACACTGGACCCTGTCCCGCATTGACCTGGTATTTGCCTCTCCTGCTTTCCTGCGCAGAGTGGTCTCGGCGGAGATCCTCTCCCGAGGAATCTCAGATAACGCTCCGGTGTCTGTCACGTTTAGGATCTCAGATGTGGGGGGGGGGGGGGGGTGGGGGTGTGGCGGTTGTCCAAATACTGGATTGCGGATCCAGATATTCAAGAAGAGATGCAGGAGGCTCTTTGTGCTTTCTGGATAGCTAATGTGCATTCTGATGGCCCTCTAGTGTTATGGGATACTCTTAAATCATGGCTCAGGGGTGAATATATGTCTCGTATTGCTAAAAAAAAAAGGCAGTCTGTGCAGTCCCTGAGGCAATTGGAGGAACAAGCAAAAATAAAAGAAGCCGAATATGTTCGATCCCCCGACCAGGGGCATTATATCCCATGGCAGGATACCTTGCGTGAGTTGTCCCTATTTAGAGTTGAACTTACTAAGAAGTCTATGCTCGATAGTGCCCAAAGAGTGTTTGAATATGGGGACAAAAACGGGAGGCTGTTGGCTTGGCTGGCCAAGGGCCAACATGCCACGACGCACATTGGTAGACTAAGAGACCTGGATGGTAGTCTTCTAACAACCCCAGCGGACATTAGTGCTAGATTCCTTGTTTTTTACCAATCCCTCTACTCCTCTATAAATTTTCACAGCTCTGAACTGCTTAGTTATCTAGACCGGATCCCGCTCCCCTCCTTAGAGAAGGATAAAAATGTAGAACTAGATAGAGATATATCACTTGAAGAGATACAGGAGGCACTAGGCTCTGTGTAACCTGGGAAAGCTCCAGGGCCTGATGGAATTCCCATTGATTTTTATACTGTTTACCAGGAATTCCTGGCCCCCAAGTTCACTTCACTAATGCAGCAATCCTTTAACCTAGACTCATTACCAAAGTCGTGGTCTGAGGCAATAATGGTATTGGTGCCCAAACCTGGCAAGGATCCTGAGGAGTGTGCCTCCTACCGCCCTATCTCCTTGATTAATGCGGATGCTAAGTTACTAGCAAAAGTCTTGGCCCGTAGACTCAGTAAGGTAGTTGAGGATCTCATTCATGTGGATCAGACGGGGTTCATGCCGGGGAAGGGCACGGATATCAATATCCGTCGATTGTTTCTGAACTTGGCAGCCTCTCACAGTAATGTGGGCACTAGAGTCATAGCCTCTCTTGACGTGGAGAAGGCTTTTGACATCCGTAGAGTGGGAATACCTGTGGGAGGTGTTGCGGAGATTTGGAGTTGGGCCTCGTTTTTTACGCTGGCTGGAGCTGCTGTACAAAACCCCTAAGGCAAGAATACGGGTAAATAACACCCTCTCCGACTTTTTTCTCCTCCAGAGGGGACCCGACAGGGTTGCCCTCTGTCTCCCAGCCTCTTTGCGCTGGCCCTGGAACCCCTAGCAGTTTTAGTCAGGGAATCTGACACTATTAAGGGTCTGCGGGTCGGCCCCCTGGAGGAGAAAATTTCGTTATATGCGGATGACACTTTGTTGTACCTGCAAGACGCTGGTCCTTCCTTGAGGGCTGCCCTGGAGGCCTTTGATCAATTTGCACGATTTTCTGGCATCCGCATCAATTGGGGCAAATCTGTCCTGTTCCCTCTTGATACCCAGGCCAGACAATCAGCGGCACAGACCGCACTAAAATGGGTGGATGAATTTGTATATCTGGGTATTAAGGTTACACGGGACCCCCAGTCTTTTCGGCGTCTCAATCTCCAGCCAGTAGTGACAAGGCTCAAGGAGCATTGCTCTAGATGGGCGAATCTACCGTTGAATTTACTGGGACGGATAAATATCCTGAAGATGATTTATCTTCCAAAATGTATTTATATCTTCAGGAACTGTCCGGTATGGATACCCCAATCTTTTTTCCGGGAGCTAGATAGCTGTATTGGAACTTTCTTATGGCAGGGATCTCCTCCTAGGTTGGCTAGATCGACTGTCCAGCTCCCTGTTGAGTGTGGCGGCCTGGCTTTACCTAGTCTGCTGCTGTATTATTGGACGGCCATGCTGGTTACGGTTAGGTGGTGGCTGGAGCAATCTAAAGCGAATGCCGCAGTCTGCCTAGAGGCAGCGATTGTGGGCTCGCTCAGGGAATTGGGTAACCTTATATATCAGGGAGCCTTGCCCTATCCCTCCTTGCTGACCCCAGCCAGGGCCACTCTTAGGGTATGGAATGTGGCTAGGAAGAGGTTTCTTTCTCCCAACCGTTGGTCCCCCTTCTGTCCACTTTGGGGGAACCCATTGCTCCCACACTTTAGAACAATCCCTGACAGGGGCGGACTGACCATTAAGCGACTCGGGCACTGCCCGAGGGCCCTGGGTCACTAGGGGGCCTCATCAGGGTTGCCAGCCTCAGTAAAACCAGGGACAGTGTGTATAAATCTGTGTTTTTTTTTACATCTGTCTGTTTATACTGTGTGTACATGTATGTGTATACTGTGTGATTGTACATTGTGTGTGTGTATACTGTGTGGCCCCATAATCTCTGATTGCCTGGGGGCCCCATAATCTCCTATTGCCTGGGGGCCCCATGAGTTAGCAGTCCCCCCCTGATCCCTGACCCGAGGATTTGGGCCCGGTACAATATTAAACTTCTGAAAGATATTGTGTCGAATGGATCTTTAAGATCTTTTCAGGAGTTGAGGGGCAAATATGATCTGCCCGGGTGGATGTTATTCCGCTACCATCAGCTAAAACATGCATTCCGGGCACAGTTCCCCATACCTCCAGTTCTCGAATCTGATGAGGTTGAGACTTTGCTGGCTCAGGAGGGCTTAGTCAAGCCCCTGTCCACAATTTATCTGACCCTCCTTAGAAGAACTTCCCCAAAGATGGATACACTCTGGAACAGGTGGGTGGCTGAGGTCCCAACATTGGATAGAGAGGCTTGGGAGGAATGCTTCGAAGATTGGGCTGCTGTTGGGGAAGCTATTAATGTCCGTCTACAGTTACAAATACCTCTAACACCTGAGATGGCCTTGCTGGGTATACATGATGATGATCAGAGGCCTAGATACACAAAGTTGCTGGTGTCACTGTTGTTTTACTATGCAAAAAAGGAAATTTTATTGAAATGGAGCTCTCCTAGGTCTCCCTCAGTGGAGACTTGGGGGGACTCGATCAATGCGGTCCTGCCTATGTATAAGTTGACCTATATGAATAGAGGATGCCCTCAGAAGTTCACAAGAGTGTGGCAACCATGGACTGACCCTACATGTTTATGATTGTGTGTCATGTGGTATGGTGCGGGCTGCCCCCCCTTTTTCCCTCCCCCCTCCCCCCCTTTTTTCCCGCCCCCCCCTGCCCCTCCCCCCATTTTTGTTTAATGTCTTCATAAACCTGGTTTACTATTCTTGTGCTGTTCATTGCTCCCTACCTATGTAGACCATGTGATACCTGTGTACCTACCATGTTGTTTCTTTGCAAACTGTATATTATGTACTGACTTTTCTTCAATAAAGACCACCCTTGTTGTTAAAAAAAAAAAAAAAAGCCTTCACAGTTCTGAGACAACATCCTATGGACAGATGAGACCAAGATCAACTTGTACCAGAGTGATGGGAAGAGAAGAGTATGGAGAAGGAATGGAACTGCTCATGATCCAAAGCATACCACCTCATCAGTGAAACATGGTGGTGGTAGTGTCATGGCGTGGGCATGTATGGCTGCCAATGGAACTGGTTCTCTTGTATTTATTGATGATGTGACTGCTGACAAAAGCAGCAGGATGAATTCTGAAGTGTTTCGGGCATAATTATCTGCTCATATTCAGCAAAATGCTTCAGAACTCATTGGACGGCACTTCAGAGTGCAGATGGACAATGACCCGAAGCATACTGTGAAAGCAACCAAAGAGTTTTTTAAGGGAAAGAAGTGGAATGTTATGCAATGGTCAAGTCAATCACCTGACCTGAATCCGATTGAGCATGCATTTCACTTGCTGAAGACAAAACTGAAGGGAAAATGCCCCAAGAACAAGCAGGAACTGAAGACAGTTGCAGTAGAGGCCTGGCAGAGCATCACCAGGGATGAAACCCAGTGTCTGGTGATGTCTATGCGTTCCAGACTTCAGGCTGTAATTGACTGGAAAGGATTTGCAACCAAGTATTGAAAAGTGAAAGTTTGATGGATGATTGTTAATCTGTCCCATTACTTTTGGTCCCTTAAAAAGTGGGAGGCACATATACAAACTGTTGTAATTCCTACACCGTTCACCTGATTTGGATGTAAATACCCTCAAATTAAAGCTGAAAGTCTGCAGTTAAAGCACATATTGTTTGTTTAATTTCAAATCCATTGTGGTGGTGTATAGAGCCAAAAAGATTAGAATGGTGTCAATGTCCCAATATTTATGGACCTGGCTGTATATACCATCGTTTGTAGATGCTATATCTTATATGCAAACCAATCAATATACACTTATTGGGATTTTTTTTTTTACCAAAGACATGTAGCGGAATACATTTTGGCCTTAATTTTTGAAGAAATGTTATTTTTTTTAATTGGACATGTTTAATAGCAGAATGTAAAAAAAAAAAAAAATGCTTTCATGTGCTACTGAAAATGCACATGCTGCGTGCACTGGTATGTATGGGTCCTGAAACTTTTAAGCACAATTTCAGTTTTATTATATTAATGTAGTCATGTAGTGTGGTAAGAACAGAAGAGGTAACAGAGAGAAAGTGCCATCTGCCTCTTCATGCAGTAAGATTTTGCCTTGGTAATACTGTGCATAGGGGAGACACACATAGAAGATATGGCACTGTTTTTTTTATTACATTATGGATATCTGACAAAAACACAAAAGGGAGCACTGACAAGGGTATCACCTTAAACATTCGAAAAGTAAGGTTTATTTTTTTTCATGACTTTCAGATAACATTGTTTTTTAGTTATCTAACCATTATTCGCTTCTTTCCTTGTCTAGCCTGTTTCCTTCACCTTTGGTTCACTAAGTAGCTTGCAAATTTCATAAACCTGTTTACCTTGATTAGTACCGAATGCTGAAATTAAATTGAACTGTACTTGAAATTGAGAGCTTAGAAAAAAAAACCATGACCAAAACAATTAACAAATCTACATTATTTTATATATATATATATATATATATATATATATATATATATATATATATATATATTACATGATTACAAATTTATTACATGATAGCAGATTTCATGTTCACAGTTTATAAACACAAAAAAATAACAATTCAAAAGAAATATAATCTGCTGATCCATAATAGGTTACTATAATAACTTAAATTCATAAAAAAATCTTTGATATTTGTATACAAGATATTTTAACAGATGATCCATGATTATTGGCAAATGGAAATACATGATTGAATAGTAGATAGCGATCCACACATTTCTTGGCATCTTAGAACTCTACACGTTTTGTGGATCATTGTCCACTTCCTCAGGAGTAGATGCAAGAAAATTATCTATGCCAGAATGATAATAACATGTACAAAATAGATGACTCCCAATGCAGGGAGGGAAAAAAATGGGAAAATGTGGGCATGTAGCCCTGTTACTTACAGGTCAGCTCAAAAAAGGGGGGAACCTAGCAGCCCTGTAAGGGGAGGTGTGAAGGGAGTCACTTTGGGCAGAAGGCTTGAGGAACCCAGGTTACCTTGGAGAGCATTGGAGGCTCCTTGTCCAGCTCCCCCAGCCCCTCTTATCTGTAAGTTACCCTGTGTCTATTAGGGGCACAAACTGACCGAGAACCCCAGTCTGACCTCAAGAATATATGAAGATAAAGTCCACCGTTCATCAGAGACCTTTGCTAGATGGTTTGAGGTGGGGTGGGGGTTGCTATGTGTTTGTTAGGTGTGGATGTATCTCATTGTTCTATTGTGTCTGTCTGCCTTGGGAGCAACCTATTATGGGATGTATATGTCTATGTGTATTTGCTGTGAGGAGGGAGGGGGGAATTCCTCCAACAGCTCTCCCTGCTGATTGGGACAGACTACTTATGAGAAGTTTGAATATCTCTGTGTGCCTTTGTTCAACTAAACAGTTCATGTTGAGCAGCCAAAATGAGTACTGCCTAGTTATTGGTTGTCAGCGGTTGGAATTTCTGATATCTATATTCAGACTGGGAAGAAGCGGTAAATGACAAAAGCACTCAAGCGGAGTGTGGGACGTTTCGTTACAGGGGGGTACCAAGGGATGTCTGCCCCTGGTGCTGTGGTGACGTGACCCAAATGGACCTCGAGGGCAAATGGAGGGCGGACCAAGTTTCTATTACAGTGAATCCATGACTTATGTGAGAAGGTGATGGCACTTGTAGCCAGCGATTCAAAATATCTGTTTAAGTCCCTATTGTGTGACAGGTGACCAAAAAGAGACAAATGTTTCAAAGAGATTTGCCTCATTTAAAGTTCCACGACCAATGTGTCTTTTTATTGTTTACATATTTAGGGATGGAGGCTCATCACTCATGGTGCTTCAGACCACATCTATTTTTCTCTGTTATTTTTCAACTTCACCTCTTGCCAACCGCGTAACACATATATGTGGTGATGAAAAAGATGGACTTTAATGCCCAGCTACTGCACATATGTGTTCACAACTTTAGGTGGTTGTATGCTCAGCAAATGCTTCCAGCACGCTCCCAGCACACTGACCAAGCTGTCTCTGGCAGCTCTCAGTCAAGGCTTCTAAATTGGGAGAGAGCGTGATTAGCTCCCTATCATTTGAGCACTGTGAGAGCCAGTCATAACAGTCACATGATACAGAAGCCACATCTTGGTCTTAAAGGTTAACAGACTAAGCTGTCCAGGAAAAGCAGGGGGCTGAGACAAACCATTTAACACTGACAGGGGTCTGTACAATGGTCAGCTGTTATTTATTTAAAACCTTTGTTTCTCTGTTGCTCCCCCACAGGGCTGGATTAACATGGGGCTATTACCTCAAGATAGGCCCATTTTCAAAAAAAAAAAATCATAAACCCCCCCCCAAAAAAAGATTGAGTTTTGAGGGTCACAGAGACACCAAATTTGGGGGGGGGGGGTGGTAAGTAGCCGAAGACCTACCTAACCACTGCCCAAATTTGGGGCTCCTAGGACCTATGGTTCCAGAGATACAGGCTCCTTGTGCAGCCTGTCAGAAGCTACATACAGCGTGGCCAGTTTAACCACTTCCCGCCCGCCCTATGGCGGATTGACGTCCGGGAAGTGGTTCTGTTATCCTGACTGGACGTCATATGACGTCTAGCAGGATAACATGCCGCAGCTGACACACCGCTACACCGATCTTAGTAAAGAGCCTCCGGCGGAGGCTCTTTACCACGTGATCAGCCGTGTCCAATCACGGCTGATCACAATGTCAATAGGAAGAGCCGTTGATCGGCTCTTCCTCACTCGGGTCCGACAGACGCGAGTAGAGGAGAGCCGATCGGCGGCTCTCCTGGCAGGGGGGGTCTGCGCTGATTGTTTATCAGCGCAGCCCCCCCGCAGATCACCACACTGGACCACCAGGGATCGCCACTAGGACCACCAGGGAAGGGGCAACATGTGGATGGCCAGGTATGTACCCCATGGCCATCCACATGTGCCCAGTGTGCCAAATCTGTGGGGCACTGATTGGCACCATTATGTTGCAGTGATGCCCAGCAATGCCACCCTTAGGGGCATCACTGCAAACAAGAAGTGCCATCAGTGCCACCCATCAGTGTCCATTCATGCCACCTGTCAGTGCCCATCCGTGCCCATCAGTGCCCATCTATTAGTGCCCATCCATGCCCATCTGTGCCAACTATCAGTGCCACCCATAAGTAACCATCAATGCCACCTACGAGTGCCCATCAATGCCACCTATGAATGCCCATCAGTGCCGCCTATAAGTGCCCATCTGTGCCACCTATCAGTGCCCATCAGTGCCGCATACCAGTGCCACCTATCAGTGCCACCTATCAGTGCCCATCAGTGCCGCCTATCAGTGCCCATCATCAGTGCCCGTCAGTGCCACCTCATCAGTGCCACCTCATTGGTGCCACCTCATCGGTGCCCATCAGTGCCACCGTATCAGTGCCCGTCAGTGCAGCCATATCAGTGCCCATCATTGAAGAAGAAAACGTACTTATTTACAAAAAGTTTTAACAGAAACAAAGAAATACTTGTTTTTTTTCAAAATTCTCGGTCTTTTTTTATTTGTTGCGCAAAAAATAAAAACCGCAGAGGTGATCAAATACCACCAAAAGAAAGCTCTATTTGTGGGAATAAAATGATAAAAAATTTGTTTGGGTACAGTGTAGCATGACCGCACAATTGTCATTCAAATTGCGACAGCGCTGAAAGCTGAAAATTGGCCTGGGCGGGAAGGTGTCTAAGTGCCTGGTATTGAAGTGGTTAAATACAAGCTGGTACACTCTGTTTGCAGCAGACTGAGAGGATGAGCTCACAGTGCCTCTCACTTCTTGTCAGAGGCACTGAGCTCAATGGACAGCTTGGAGTCTTGGACCAATGGTAAAGTACCATTGGCCCCAGCTGTCCAATATAAATGCTGCAGTGGAGGATGTCCTCTCACTGCAGTGTCATAGAAGGTGGCATGTTTCTAAAAGACAAATGCTCCCTTCCAGCCCACCCCTCTTAATTAGAGGGAAAAACGTGTTTATGTGTATTAGATTTACCCATAATCCCATGTTTTTCTCACACAGTTAAGAGGGAGAATGAGAATCTTCTGCTGCTGAAAGGGTACTGTTTTAATCAAGCTAAATCATATATTATTATGATATATGTTATAAGATAATAATTTATTATTTATCTATTTACTGTGAAATTACTGGTTTGAAGTTATAACTTTAAACCTTGGTAATTAGTCTGTTAAGCCACCTGCTTGAGTACATTTTTTGAAAATATAGTAAATTACCTTAAAAACATTGTATAATAATTAATTGTATATTCTTATGGTAATCAACCCCTTGCCACCCAGGCCAATTCTGACAGTTTTCTCCTACATGTAAAAATATTTTTTTTGCTAGAAAATTACTCAGAATCCTCAAAAATAATATTTATATATTGTTTTAGCAGACACCCTAGGGAATAAAATGGCGGTTGATGCAACTTTTAATGTTACACGGTAATTGCGCAGAAATTTTGAAAGAAACAGAAAGAAAGAAAGAAAGAAAGAAAGAAACAGTTTCATGAATAAAAAAAAAAAACACTAAAGTTAGCCTGATTTTTTTATTTTTTTTGTATACTATGAAAGATGATGTTGAGCCAAATCCTAAAAATACATTTGGACAGGGCTGTACGAATGCTGTAGCTGTGATGCTTTACTTCACAGCTGCAACTTTTTTTTTTGTCATTTCTTTAGCTGCAGCATCTTTAACTCAGCCTACAGAGTTTGACAGGCAGCACCGCCTGTCAAACACGCCTATTGATTTCAATGGGTCCACTCTGCAACTGCAAGCCAAACTAGCAGCATAGTCCAACAATGTAAAAATACCATTCAGCAATGTAAAAAAAACAAGCAATCCACCACAGATCACTTTTCAGAGGGCAGTAAGCATTACCGCAAATGTGAAAGAAACTTGAAATACATCGTCCATTTCACACTCGCCACCAACCAGGTCACTCCCCAGCCACTTCCCATGTTAGCCACCTCCCTTCAACTTATATCACAGGTGACCATTTCCCAATCTGAAGATGACAGACCCTACGCCAAAAGATATCACTCCAAGTTACTCCCTCCACCCGCTGATTGATATCCCTCCATGACCACCTCACACCCCCCTGCTGACAGACCTCTCTCCCCAGCCTGTTCCCACACACCCTCTCACCTGCTGACCTGTGGATGGGGGAATCACTCCCGCAGTGTTTTTGTGTTTTGCCAGTGGGGAGCCTTCCCTACCCACAGAATACAATGATCAGTGTTGCTAACACTGGCAGCACTGATTGTTTTGGGAAAAACCTGACAGGCTGGTTGCACTCAAGTCCATTTAATAGATTGACTTGTGTACAACCAGCTAGCCCATGCATAGATCAACTATGGCTGGTCTCTGTTTAATTGGCTTAATTTCAATCCATGTATGGCCCGCTTAATCACTACGCAGTCCTTAAACATCCTTCTACAAACCTTTACATTTTTTTCTTCCCAGATTCTTTCATCCTCCTCACCTGTACATAGTGTCCGCTGTGATACCCACCACACTCCTCTCCTGTACGTACTGCTCACTGTCATACCCTCCACACTCCTCTCCTGTACATACTGCCCTCTGTCATACCCTGCACACTTCTCTCCTATACATAGTGCATGCTGTCATACACTTCTCTCCTGTACATAGTGCCCACTGTCATACCCTCCACATTCCTCTCCTGTGCTTACTACCCACTGTCATACACTTCTCTCCTGTACATAGTGCCCACTGTCATACCCTCCACACTCCTCTCCTGTAGATACTGCTCACTGTCATACATTTCTCTCCTGTACATACTGCCCACTGTCATACCCTCCACACTCAACTCCTGTAGATAGTGCCCACTGTCATACTCTCCACACTCCTCTTCTGTACATACTGCCCACTGTCATACCCTCCACACTCCTCCCCTGTACATATTGCCTGCTCTCATACCCTCCACACTCCTCTCCTGTACATACTGCCCACTGTCTTACCCTCCACACTTGTCTCCTGTACATACTGCTCAGTGGCATACCCTCCACACTGCTCTGCTGTATATACTGCCCACTTTCATAAACTCCTGTACTGTACATATTGCCAGCTGTCATACCCTCCACACTCCCCTCCTGTGCATACTGCCCACTGTCATACCCACCACACTCTCTCCTGTACATACCGCCCAGTGTCATACCCTCCACACTCCTCTCCTGTACATACTGCCCCCATTATACCCTCCACACTCCTCTCCTGTACATCCTACCCAACTGTCATACCCTCCACACTCCTCTCTCGTACATACTGCCCACTGTCCTACCCTCCCCACTCCTCTTCTGTACATACTGTCCCCATCATACCCTCCACACTTCTCTCTTGTACATACTGCCAACTGTCTTTCTCCACACTCCTCTCCTGTACATAATGCCCACATTATACTCTCCAGACTCCTCTCCTGTACATCCTGCCAAACTGTCATACCCTCCACACTCCTCTCCTGTACATACTGCCCCCATCATACCCTCCACACTCCTCTCCTGTACATACTGCCAACTGTCTTTTTCTCCACAGTCCTCTCCTGTACATACTGCCTCCATTATACCCTCCACACTCCTCTCCTGTACATCCTGCCCAACTGTCATACCCTCCACACTCCTCTCCTGTACATACTGCCCTCTGTCATCCCGTCCACTGACATACCCTCCACACTCCTCTTCTGTACATAGTGCCCACTGTTTTAACCTCCATATTCCTCTCCTGTACATACTGCCCCCATTATACCCTCCACAATCCTCACCTGTACATCCTGCCCAACTGTCATACCCTCCACACTCCTCTCCTGTTCATACTGCTCCCATTATACCCTCCACACTCCTCTCCTGTACATCCTGCCCAACTATCATACCCTCCACACTCCTCCCCTATGCCTCTTACCCACAAAAACTGATCTTTAAAATCATACTGAATATCCTACATGTTTCCAGCTCTAGACTGGGCACACTTTTGTTAGTTCAATTAAAGGAAATCTTCTCAGCCCTCATATTTGTTCTGCTCATTATTAGTACTCATTTAATTTTGTGATTACTATTGTGATGTATAAAAGGAACATAGGGGATGTCAGCTACTCTAAATATACCACTGGTAAAAAAAGATATTTTTGAAATGTTGGCAACTATGCACTTGGGCACTGCCCAAGGGCCACTGGGTCAGTAGGGGGCCCCATGAGAAGCTCCTGGGACCCTGTGATATTAAAGTGGTAAACTTTGCTAACATTACTACTTTTTATAGGCCCTGAGGCAGGTTTTGGCATAATGTACAAGTATGCACAGCATATTAGCACATTAGGGTACACTTACCTGTCAGACTGAGCCCTCCAGCGCTGCGCTGTGATCAATCCGGCGGGTCCCGGGCGCTTCCATCTTCACCCGGTCTTCCTGCCAGGTTCTGTGCCTTCGGTCACTTACAGTCAGGTCCATAAATATTGGGACATTGACACAATTCTAATCTTTTTGGCTCTATACACCATCACAATGGATTAGAAATTAAACAAACAAGATGTGCTTTAACTGCAGACTTTCAGCTTTAATTTGAGGGTATTTACATCCAAATCAAATGAACGGTGTAGGAATTACAACAGTTTGTATATGTGCCTCCCACTTTTTAAGGGACCAAAAGTAATGGGACAGATTAACAATCATCCATCAAACTTTCACTTTTCAATAATTGGTTGCAAATCCTTTGCAGTCAATTACAGCCTGAAGTCTGGAACGCATAGACATCACCAGACGCTGGGTTTCATCCCTGGTGATGCTCAGGCCTCTACTGCAACTGTCTTCAGTTCCTGCTTGTTCTTGGAGCATTTTCCCTTCAGTTTTGTCTTCAGCAAGTGAAATGCATGATCGGATTCAGGTCAGGTGATTGACTTGACCATTGCATACCATTCCACTTCTTTCCCTTAAAAAACTCTTTGGTTGCTTTCACAGTATGCTTCGGGTCATTGTCCATCTGCACTGTGAAGCGCCGTCCAATGAGTTCTGAAGCATTTTGCTGAATATGAGGAGATAATATTGCCCGAAACACTTCATAATTCATCCTGCTGCTTTTGTCAGCAGTCACATCATTAATAAATACAAGAGAACCAGTTCCATTGGCAGCCATACATGCCCACGCCATGACACTACCACCACCATGCTTCACTGATGAGGTGGTATGCTTTAGATCATGAGCAGTTCCTTTCCTTCTCCATACTCTTTTCTTCCCATCACTCTGGTACAAGTTGATCTTGGTCTCATCTGTCCATAGGATGTTGTTCCAGAACTGTGAAGGCTTTTTTAGATGTTGTTTGGCAAACTCTAATCTGGCCTTCCTGTTTTTGAGGCTCACCAATGGTTTACATCTTGTGGTGAACCCTCTGTATTCACTCTGGTGAAGTCTTCTCTTGATTGTTGACTTTGACACACATACACCTACCTCCTGGAGAGTATTCTTGATCTGGCCAACTGTTGTGAAGGGTGTTTTCTTAACCAGGTAAAGAATTCTTCGGTCATCCACCAAAGTTGTTTTCCATGGTCTTCCAGGTCTTTTGGTGTTGCTGAGCTTACCGGTGCGTTC
The DNA here is from genome assembly GCA_037952835.1 of Lithobates septentrionalis. Lineage (NCBI taxonomy): Eukaryota > Metazoa > Chordata > Amphibia > Anura > Ranidae > Lithobates > Lithobates septentrionalis. Next base: position 1,427,272 of record JBBDGP010000875.1, on the reverse strand, counting down.
TTTCTTTTTAATAATGTTCCAAACAGTTGATTTGGCCACACCTAATGTTTTTGCTATCTCTCTGATGGGTTTGTTTTGTTTTTTCAGCCTAATGATGGCTTGCTTCACTGATAGTGACAGCTCTTTGGATCTCATATTGAGAGTTGACAGCAACAGATTCAAAATGCAAATAGCACACTTGAAATCAACTCTGGACCTTTCATCTGCTCCTTGTAAATGGGATAATGAGGGAATAACACACACCTGGCCATGGAACAGCTGAGCAGCCAATTGTCCCATTACTTTTGGTCCCTTAAAAAGTGTGAGGCACATATTCAAACAGTTGTAATTCCTACACCGTTCACCTGATTTGGATGTAAATACCCTCAAATTAAAGCTGAAAGTCTGCAATTAAAGCACATCTTGTTTGTTTCATTTCAAATCCATTGTGGTGGCGTATAGAGCCAAAAAGATTAGAATTGTGGCGATGTCCCAATATTTATGGACCTAAATCTACCTTGGCTGGGCTCCATTGCTGTCACTCCCACGCATGCTCATGCACATCCTCTATCTCTCCCTCACCCCCCCTTTCTCTCTCTCATCCTCCCTCCCTTACCCCTCTCTCATCCCCTTTCTCTCTCTCTCTCTCTCTCTCTCTCATCCTCCCTCTCTCTATTTAATTTAATTTGTTAAAAAATTGTTTTTTTTTTTTATATATTTATTTATTTTTAAGCCCCACCAAAATCCTCAGCACCAGGCCAACAATGTTCTTTATCCAGGCCTGCTTCACCATCCAGAATAGAGACATCCTAGGACAGGAGGTGTTTTACTGGCCAGATTAAGATGATCTAGAATCTGGAAAAAAAAGCCTAAAAAAGAAAACAAATGCAGCCACCCCATTTAAGGATGGTAATCTGAAATAAATTGCGCTTTTGTTATTGGGTTTCATATTGTTTTTAACTGGTAATAGGAAAAAAAGCTGTATATATAGGGGTAGAAGATAGCTCAAATGGAACAGGATTTTTTACTTATTTTTTATTTTTTTACTTATTTAGGGTGCACAAATGATATCACCAATAAAAATTTACAAAATCATTTATTAATCCCATTAAAATTGTTTGATGAAATTAGTAAATGTTTTATGATTTTCTTTCACGTTGGCAAATCCATTCAACTTGGATGAAGTTACAGATGTTCGGTCAAACCGTTAATCACGGTATGGTATCATACAACAGTATTTGGGTTGATCAAATCAATACTTGATCAAGCTAATTGGGAAGGCCATCCGTACAGTTAGGAGACATTTACAAGATCATATCTATGAAATTGCCACTTATCATTTAAAAGCTCCTATTGCTTGTTATGTGTGCTTAAAACACAACAGAGACCCCAAGTGCCTTAGTTGCTGGATGTTGGAAGTAGTCCCCTCCAGTACCAGGAAGGGGATTTTGACCATATACTTTTACAACATGAAGCCAGGTAGATTTGGGAGCTGGAGGCAACCAAACCACCTGGCCTCAATGATAGCTTAAGCTTTACTCTGTTTTTACCGTAAGGAATATTCTTCTTTCATCTCCCACCTTTATTTCCCTTTTTTTTTATTTTTTATTTAATAAAACGTTAAGAATAAGGAATATTAGGAAGTGTTATATTAAATAATTGACAGCTCCGGATTGTTGTATGTATTGTATAAATCATTTATACTTAATGTGGCATGAGGGAATCAAGGGGAGTGGTTGTCACAGTGTAGGATTGAGCCCACGTTCACATTGAGCTGATTTGGCATGCGATTTGACATGTCAAATCGCATGCCAAATCGGCAGCTATTGCCGGCAATGGTACCGTCCGAATCAGTGTGGCGCTGACTTCCGGGGCGATTTGAATAGACATCTGTGCATGAACCCACACAGATGTCTGTTAAATCGCCCCCAAAGTCGGACTGCATTGCTGGTTTGAAATCGTGCGAGTTCAGCTGAGCTCGCACGATTTCTAACCAGCAGCAATGTGAACCTGGGCTGAGTCTTACTTTTTTTTTATAATGGAGACACACATTTAAGTCTAAGCCAGACACATTAGTGAGACATCTAGTGGTGTCCATTGAGAACACGTTACCAATATCCTCCCACAAACGATTCCCTTGATTCCTGATTATTATTATTATTATTATTATTATTATTATTATACAGGATTTATATAGCGCCAACAGTTTAGGAAGCGCTTTACAAGATAAAAGGGAGACAATACAGTTATAATACAATAAAATACAAGAAGATTAAGAGGGCCCTGCTCAGAAGAGCTTACAATCTAATAGGGTGGGGCAGGTGGTACAAAAGGTTGTAACTGTGGGGAATGAGCTGTTGGAAGTGGTAGGAGATTAGTTGGAGACGTGATAGGCTTTCCTGAAGAGATGAGTTTTTAGGGATCGCCTGAAGGTAGCAAGAGTAGGGGATAGCCGGACAGGTTGAGGTAGCGAGTTCCAGAGGATGGGAGAGGCTCTGGAGAAATCCTGGAGACGAGCATGGGAGGAGGAGATGAGAGAGCTTGAGAGTAGGAGGTCTTGGGAAGAGCGGAGAGGACGGTTTGGGTGATATTTGGAGACAAGATTGGTGGTGTAGCTCGGGGCAGAGTTGTGAATGGCTTTTTATGTTGTGGTTAGTATTTTGAATTCAATTCGCTAGGTGATAAGGAGTCAATGTAGGGATTGGAGGAGAAGGTTGGCAGACACTGAGCGGTTGGTAAGGTGGATAAGTCTGGCAGCAGCATTCATGATAGACTGAAGAGGGGATAGCCTATGGAGAGGCAGGCCAATGAGAAGGGAGTTGCAATAGTCAAGGTGAGAGAGAACAATGGAGTGAATGAGGAGCTTGGTGGTTTCATTTGTTAAAAAGGGGCGAATTTTAGAGATGTTACGAAGGTGAATTCTACAAACTTTTGACAACAATTGGATTTGAGGCTGAAATGACAAGTCAGAGTCTAGGATTACACCTAGTACCCTGGCGTGAGGGGAGGGACTGATGGTTACATTGTTGATTTTGATGGAAAAGTCATGAAGGAGGGCACGGGCGGGGGGGGGGGGGATATTAATAGCTCAGTTTTAGAGAGATTTAGTTTAAGGAAGTGGTGCTTGATTGATTTTTTGCATATATGGTATAAGGAACACCTATGCACATTTGTTTGTTTCTGAAGCAGCCGGGTGTGCTGGCAAAACCGATCCTACATGGCTATGCTGCTGTCCTCCTCCACCTAATAAACAAAGAATATATAGTGAATGAAATGGATTGCATACTATTTGAAAAGTATTGAACTTTCCTTTATGAGGATTTCTTATACTGCACGCTTTTTACAAGTGACTTATACTCTATCTACTGAAGTTTAAACCCTTTTGCATTGGCTGTATGGGAAATATATTTGTTTTGAATAGAGGCTTTTTGGACTTCTATGGACTTTCAAGTGCTGAGTAATCCTGGATAAATCTTGCTGAGTGGATGTCATATGCTTTGAAAGTTTATTTATTTGTTAATACAAGTTCAATTACCTCCTCTAGACCAGCACCAAATAATTCATCAGTGTGAGGGAGTTGACTGAGGTTGAGCAGTGTGAACAATCCTTGAGCATCAGAGGACTGCGTGTTCACATCCCCCTGTGTCACCTCCTCTAGACCACAGATTGGTAAATCCATCGGTTTTCTGTTAACCATGCTGCTCAAAAAAATGAAAGGGACACTTTGAAAGCACATCAGATCTCAATGGGGAAAAAATATCATGCTGGATATCTATACTGATATGGACTGGGTAATGTGTTAGGAACAAAGGATGCCTCATCGTTTGATAGAAATGAAAATTATTAACCTACAGAGGGCTGAATATAAAGTCATCCCGAAAATCAAAGTAAAAAAATGATGCAACAGTCTAGTCCATTTTGCTGAAATTTCATTGCATCAACTCAAAATGGTACTCAGTAGTTTGTATGGTCCCCACGTGCTTGTATGCATGCCTGACAACGTTGGGGCATGCTCCTAATGAGACGAATGATGGTGTCCTGGGGTATTTCCTCCCAGATCTGGACCAGGGCATCACTGAGCTCCTGAACAAACTGAGGTGCAACCTGGCAGCATCGGATGGACCGAAACATAATGTCCCAGAGGTGTTCTATTGGATTTGGGTCAGGCTAAGAGCGTGGGGACCATTCAATGGTATCCATTCCTTCATCCCCCAGGAATTGGCTGCATACTCTCGCCACATGAGGCCGGGCATTGTCCTGCACCAGGAGGTACCCAGGACCCACTGCACCAGTGTAGGTTCTGACAATGAGTCCAAGGATATCATCCTATTACCTAATGACAGTCAGGGTGACATTGTCTAGCCTGTAGATCTCACTGCGTCTCTCCATTGATTTGCCTCCCCAGACCATGACTGACCCACCACCAAACCGGTCATCATAAACAATGTTACAGGCAGCATAACGTTCTCCATGGCTCCTCCAGACCCTTTCATGTCTGCCACATGTGCTCAGGGTGAACCTGCTCTCATCTGTGAAAAGCACAGGACGCCAGTGGCGGACCTGCCAATTCTGGTGTTCAATGGCAAATGTCAAGTTCAATGGCATTTGGCAAGTGCCAGGCAGTGAGCACAGGGCCCACTAGAGGACATTGGGCCCTCAGGCCACCCTCATGAAGTCTGTTTCTGATTGTTTGGTCAGAGACATTCACACCAGTGGCCTGCTGGAGGTAATTTTGTAGGGCTCTGTCAGTGCTCATCCTGTTCCTCCTTGCACAAAGAAGCAGATACTGGTCTTACTGATGAGTTAAGGACCTTCTATGGCCCTATCCAGCTCTCCTAGTGTAACTGCCTGTCTCCTAGAATCTATTCCATGCTCTTGAGACTGTGCTGGGAGACACAGCAAACCTTCTGGCAATGGTACATATTGATTTGCCATCCTGGAGGAGTTGGACTCAGTCAATGTAAGTAGCCTCCACCTGTAAAAGAGTTCCTGTTTTGGAGGTTGTCTCATTGTTGCCCATCTAGTGCACCGGTTGTTAATTAGTTTTGCTTTGGTGTTAATGAAATTAACAGCCCCCTCTGCTCAATCAGATCAATATCCCAGGAGTTGAATTGGCTTGATGCTATACTGATTAAAAAGTGTTCCTTTTTTATTCCTTTTAATTTTATTTGAGCAGCATATATTGAAAGGATGTACATTCTGTTCCCAAATTTGAATTATATCCACTTACCTACAAAGACAAAATGTTCATAATTTTCATCTTTGAAGCAGAACCAGTTCGATATAGTTATGGTGGGCTTTCACCACCAACTTTATTAGTCCTCTGGAAAGTTTTTCTTTTTCATTATACTTTTTTAATTATTATTTTTTTATATATATATTTTCTCTGATGGCCACCTCAAGAAATGTTGCTATTATATGTCTTTTGAGGACTTTATTTATGCATCTAATATTATAGGTTGGATGGGTGGAGTTGGGGCAGCAGGTTATTTTAGTTCAATCTTATTTTATTGAAAGACCAAATATTACATGTATGCAACAGTAAATTGGTAGTATCAAATAAATGGTATACAAAAGATCATGGTTCCACAAAGTTTGTGATAGTCTCCGCTTTTGGTTTTTAAACAAAACTACTGAGTATAACAAAATGAGAACATTAACAAACATATAGCTATAACATCAAGGAGGTGGAATAAAGATTTTAATTTATATTACAACAATTGGGAGCCGAATTATATATTTAGAGAGGTATACATTGTATGTTTCATGCAATAGTCATAATTGACAATTTAATGAGTGTGGTGACAGGTAGAGCCCACATCTATTGTGTATTGGCTTTCTTTTGCATTTAATTGACTGTGGAGGGTTCCCTTACCAAAAGTTCTCATTTCCTTAGGACCTAGCAGGGTAACTCTTTGGTGTTGTGTATTGAAGCTACAAATTCTCTACGTTTCACAACAAGCAAGGCTTCTTCAGGAATTATTGTAGCAATTTATTGAGGACCATTCCTTTTGTTCCAGAAAAACTTCTGTGTGTATATTGTAACTTTTGACCCTTTATGTGCGCACAAAAAGGATGTGGCTTATAGGTGACCATAGCAGAGGCAATGGTCCTGGATGAGAACCATACATATGTTTTTCACCACTGGAGGGCACCAAAGCCCCTTACTTCAGCAGTTATTGTAGCTGATATGTTCTGAAATGCTTCCTTTCCTCCATATGGCTAAGTTGGATTAGCCAACGTGAAAGGAAACCATACACGCGTATTGATTTTACCAAACAATTTTAATGGAATTAATAAATGATTTTGTAAATTTTTAATAGCATCATTTGTGCACCTAAAAAATCCCATTCCAATTGTACAATTACTGGTAATAGGAAAAAAGAATTATGATACATTTCCATCTCAATGCAAGCTAGGGAAATGTGAGCAGTTTCCTGGGCACACAAAATCATGACCAGAATTGAAAATCGGACAGTGCTCAAATAATACTTTCAGCAGCAAGTAAGGATGACTACATGACCTGCCAACCTGGTTCTGATGATACAAGGTATCTTTAGACATCACTGGAACCTGGAAAGGTAGATGTTAGCAAATAAACTATAGTATTGTGTCCTTTTTTTAAATAACTTTCATTAACTTGTACACAGTGGTTGATTGGTTATAGACCCTCAAACATGTTCATTAGCCACTTGACGACCGCCTCACGCCGATGTACGTCGGCAACGTGGCACGGACAGGCAAAATCACGTACATGTACGTGATTTGCCTTCTGCGGGTGGGGGGTCCGATCGGACCCCCCCCCCGGTGCCCGAGGCGGTCGTCTTTTGTCCAGCGGCGATCAGAGGTGAGGGGGAGACCATCCGTTCGTGCCCCCCCCTCGCGATCGCCGCCGGCCAATCGAATCATTCCTTTGCTGCTGTATGCTAAACAGCAGCAAAGGAAATTATGTCATCTCTCCTCGGCTCTGTGATTTCCGTTCCAGCCCGAGGAGAGACGACATGTGAGTGAGTGCACCAACACACACACACACAGTAGAACATGCCAGACACACAAAACACCCCGATCCCCCCCCCCCGATCGCCCCCCGATCCCCCCCGATCACCCCCCCCCCCCTGTCACAAACTGACACCAAGCAGTTTTTTTTTTTCTGATTACTGCATAGTGTCAGTTTGTGACAGTTACAGTGTTGGGACAGTTAGTATTACCCCCCTTTAGGTCTAGGGTACCCCCCTAACCCCCCTAATAAAGTTTTAACCCCTTGATCACCCCCTGTCACCAGTGTCACTAAGCGATCATTTTTCTGATCGCTGTATTAGTGTCGCTGGTGACGCTAGTTAGGGACGTAAATATTTAGGTTCGCCGTCAGCGTTTTTTAGCGTCAGGGACCCCCATATACTACCGAATAAATCTTTTAACCCCTTGATGGCCCCCTAGTTAACCCTTTCACCACTGATCACCGTATAACTGTTACGGGTGACGCTGGTTAGTTCGTTTATTTTTTATAGTGTCAGGGCACCCGCCGTTTATTACCGAATAAAGGTTTAGCCCCCTGATCGCCCGGCGGTGATATGCGTCGCCCCAGGCAGCGTCAGATTAGCGCCAGTACCGCTAACACCCACGCACGCAGCATACGCCTCCCTTAGTGGTATAGTATCTGAACGGATCAATATCTAATCTGATCAGATCTATACTAGCGTCCCCAGCAGTTTAGGGTTTGTAGGCAGTTTAGGGTGTTAGCGGGATCAGCCCAGATACCTGCTAGCACCTGCGTTTTGCCCCTCCGCCCAGCCCACCCAAGTGCAGTATCGATCGATCACTGTCACTTACAAAACACTAAACGCATAACTGCAGCGTTCGCAGAGTCAGGCCTGATCCCTGCGATCGCTAACATTTTTTTTGGTAGTATTTCGGTGAACTGGCAAGCACCAGCCCCAGGCAGCGTCAGGTTAGCGCCAGTAGCACTAACACCCACGCACGCAGCATACACCTCCCTTAGTGGTATAGTATCTGTACGGATCAATATCTGATCCGATCAGATCTATACTAGCGTCCCCAGCAGTTTAGGGTTGCCACAAACGCAGTGTTAGCGGAATCAGCCCAGATACCTGCTAGCACCTGCGTTTTGCCCCTCCGCCCGGCCCAGCCCAGCCCACCCAAGTGCAGTATCGATCGATCACTGTCACTTACAAAACACTAAATGCATAACTGCAGCGTTCGCAGAGTCAGGCCTGATCCCTGCGATCGCTAACAGTTTTTTTGGTAGTATTTTGGTGAACTGGCAAGCACCAGCCCCAAGCAGCGTCAGGTTAGCGCCAGTAGCACTAACACCCACGCACGCAGCATACACCTCCCTTAGTGGTACAGTATCTGAACGGATCAATATCTGATCCGATCAGATCTATACTAGCGTCCCCAGCAGTTTAGGGTTCCCAAAAACGCAGTGTTAGCGGAATCAGCCCAGATACCTGCTAGCACCTGCATTTTGCCCCTCCGCCCGGCCCGGCCCAGCCCAGCCCACCCAAGTGCAGTATCGATCGATCACTGTCACTTACAAAACACTAAACGCATAACTGCAGCGTTCGCAGAGTCAGGCCTGATCCCTGCGATCGCTAACAGCTTTTTTGGTAGCGTTTTGGTGAACTGGCAAGCGCCAGCGGCCTAGTACACCCCGGTCGTAGTCAAACCAGCACTGCAGTAACACTTGGTGACGTGGCGAGTCCCATAAGTGCAGTTCAAGCTGGTGAGGTGGCAAGCACAAGTAGTGTCCCGCTGCCACCAAAAAGACAAACACAGGCCAGTCGTGCCCATAATGCCCTTCCTGCTGCATTCGCCAATCCTAATTGGGAACCCACCGCTTCTGCAGCGCCCGTACTTCCCCCATTCACATCCCCAACCAAATGCAGTCGGCTGCATGAGAGGCATTTTCTTTATGTCCTCCCGAGTACCCCTACCCAGCGAACCCCCCCAAAAAAGATGTCGTGTCTGCAGCAAGCGCGGATATAGGCGTGACACCCGCTATTATTGTCCCTCCTGTCCTGACAATCCTGGTCTTTGCATTGGTGAATGTTTTGAACGCTACTATGCACTAGTTGAGTATTAGCGTAGGGTACAGCATTGCACAGACTAGGCACACTTTCACAGGGTCTCCCAAGATGCCATCGCATTTTGAGAGACCCGAACCTGGAACCGGTTACCGTTATAAAAGTTAGTTACAAAAAAAGGGTAAAAAAAAAAAAAAAGATATATATAAAATAAAATAGTTGTCGTTTTATTGTTCTCTCTCTCTCTATTCTCTCTATTGTTCTGCTCTTATTTACTGTATTCTATTCTGCAATGTTTTATTGTTATTATGTTTTATCATGTTTGCTTTTCAGGTATGCAATTTTTTATACTTTACCGTTTACTGTGCTTTATTGTTAACCATTTTTTTGTCTTCAGGTACGCCATTCACAACTTTGAGTGGTTATACCAGAATGATGCCTGCAGGTTTAGGTATCATCTTGGTATCATTCTTTTCAGCCAGCGGTCGGCTTTCATGTAAAAGCAATCCTAGCGGCTAATTAGCCTCTAGTCTGCTTTTACAAGCCGTGGGAGGGAATGCCCCCCCCCCCACCGTCTTCCGTGTTTTTCTCTGGCTCTCCTGTCTCAACAGGGAACCTGAAAATGCAGCCGGTGATTCAGCCAGCTGACCATAGAGCTGATCAGAGACCAGAGTGGCTCCAAACATCTCTATGGCCTAAGAAACCGGAAGCTACGAGCATTTTATGACTTAGATTTCGCCGGATGTAAATAGCGCCATTGGGAAATTGGGGAAGCATTTTATCACACCGATCTTGGTGTGGTCAGATGCTTTGAGGGCAGAGGAGAGATCTAGGGTCTAATAGACCCCAATTTTTTCAAAAAAGAGTACCTGTCACTACCTATTGCTATCATAGGGGATATTTACATTCCCCGAGATAACAATAAAAATGATTAGAAAAAAAAAATGAAAGGAACAAAAAAAAAAAGCACCCCTGTCGCCCCCTGCTCTCGCGCTAAGGCGAACGCAAGTGGCGGTCTGTCGTCAAACGTAAACAGCAATTGCACCATGCATGTGAGGTATCACCGCGAAGGTTAGATCGAGGGCAGTAATTTTTGCAGTAGACCTCGTCTGTAAATCTAAAGTGGTAACCTGTAAAGGCTTTTAAAGGCTTTTAAAAATGTATTTATTTTGTTGCCACTGCACGTTTGTGCGCAATTGTAAAGCATGTCATGTTTGGTATCCATGTACTCGGCCTAAGATCATCTTTTTTATTTCATCAAACATTTGGGCAATATAGTGTGTTTTAGTGCATTAAAATTTAAAAAAGTGTGTTTTTTCCCCAAAAAATGCGTTTGAAAAATCGCTGCGCAAATACTGTGTGAAAAAAAAAATGAAACACCCACCATTTTAATCTGTAGGGCATTTGCTTTAAAAAAATATATAATGTTTGGGGGTTCAAAGTAATTTTCTTGCAAAAAAAAAAAAACTTTTTCATGTAAACAATAATGCCCCGTACACACGGTCGGATTTTCCGATGGACAATGTCCGATCGGAGCGTGTTGTCGGAAATTCCGACCGTGTGTGGGCGCCATCGGACATTTTCCATCGGATTTTCCGACACACAAAGTTGGACAGCAGGAGATAAAATTATCCGACAACAAAATCCGATCGCGTCAATTCCGACCGTGTGTGGCCTGTTCCGATGCACAAAGTGCCACGCATGCTCAGAAGAAATTCCGACACGGGACAGCTCGTTCTGGTAAACTTAGCGTTCGCAATGGATACAGCACTTTCGTCACGCTGCAATGTAAAAAATGGTTTAATACAGCACACTCTCTTCTTCTTTATAATGTGACAAGAATGAAGTAGTTTTGCTGCTCATATTCACACACACTTCTCACAAAGTTTTATCTTTAATGTTTGGATTTTTCCCAAGGCTGATCTTTGTTCAATGTTATTTTTATTTTTACTCCAGAATATTTTTGTGTGTGTTTTGTGTGTCAAGTTACCCCAACACCATTGATATCTTTTATTATTTAATCTCCATGAGATTGTTTGTTGTTGGTGTCCCTTGTTAATTTCACATTGTATATTTGCAATGTACCTGAATCCTCACAAACAAACCATAATTTTTTAAGTAAAACACATAGGAGAGTATAATTCAAACAAAAATCCTTTATTAAGGGATCAGAACCAAACAAAGAGGAAGGCAACACTGGATCAACATGAGAAATTAGTGAAGCCTGGGACCCCCACGGCAGACAACAATTCTTCAACCTCAAAATTGGTGGCCTGAGGAGTCCATATGTGAGGGAGGGCAGTCTGGTCCGGGATTCACAGAGATCGGGATAGCAGCAGATGACATCAGTGTCCCCAGGCTGTGGTACCACAAGAGGCTGCATTTTTTGGCCGACCAGACTGGATCCAGGGTCCAATCACTCTCTAGTCTTCCTTTCACACTTCCTTCCGGGCTGTGGCTGTTCAGTTGTAGATGTGGCAGGAGGAGGAGTAGGACCTGGAGGAGGAGGAGGACTGGGGGGACCTGGAGGAGGACTGGGGGGACCTGGAGGAGAGGGAGGAGGAGGAGGAGGACCTGCAGGAGGAGGAGGAGGACCATCCCAAAGATGTGTGTCAGGTGTAATTTGGCCCCTCATACCTTTCTCCAGAGCCTCTGATATGAGGGCCTCACACATGGCTTCTTGGCCCTCCTCCATCCTCTGCATTTTATATGCAATGAATGCACCAATGTTCTCCTGCCTGGTGTGGGGTGCTCCCAGGACCTCTGTAGCCCTACAAAAAAATCTGATAGCCGCCTCCTCTAGGGTACTCCTCCTACTGCCACTTTCTGTTTTCACCGGGGGTGGAGGGACCTGCACATCAGGCAGCCGGCTCGGCCCGGCCACCTCCTGGCTGAGACTTCCCTGTGTATGAAAAAGGGACATGGTTTTAGTTTTTGCATCATCAATCACAATCATAAATTAGTATTCCCAACTAACATCTAGTTAACATCATTGATTGGACAAGCAGAAATATTTAGAGGAATGCTATACCTGGCTCAATCTGGGCTCCTCCACATGTGGCCTGGAAGGCCCAGGTTGGGCGTCAGAAGCCTCAGCCAGGGGGGGAAGGAAGCGTGGAAGGAAGACTTGAGAGGGATGGCCTGGGTTCAGTCTGGCCTGCCAGAAAGTGCAGCCTGTCGTAGTACAACATCCTGGGGACATAGATGTCATCTGCTGCTCCGGATCTCTGTGAATCCAGGACTTTCCTGCGCTCCCTCAGATATGTGCTCCTCAGGCCACCAATGAAGATCTTTAAATAGATGATGTCTGCCGTGGGGATCACCTGCTTCACAATTTCCAACAATTGCTCCAGTGCTGCCTTCCTCTTTGCTTGGTTCTTGTAATGGGGGTGGGTAATCTCCCACAGACAGGGCAGCTTGACAAAGGGCAATAAAAAAAATACATCTTGGAACTCGGCTAAAATAGACAATTGTACCCCACTTCCAAGCAATGTTTCCTATTTCTATAGTTCTGCCATCAAATATCTGTGTGCTAAGTATACCATTTTTGTTTTACATAGGGGAGAAAAGACTCGGAGGACACCCCTCACCTGAGGAGACCACAGACCCTCCACCTATGGAAGAAGGTGAAATCCCCCCAACCCAAGAAGCTGAGCAGGAGGAAGAAGAAGATGTGGTGGAGATTGGCACCACAACAGGTGAGTGTCTGCGACCACAGACTCAGGTAAAAGAGATGGCTGGTGGCAGATTTTTGAGACCTTTTTTTTGTTCTTTATCTCTTTTTAGGTGATCGTGATGTGAGGGATCCAGAACGCTTTACTTCTGAAAGTGCCCAGATCCTAAACGGGGAGATCATGGGATGTAATCTCGAATTGCACAACATACAGCAACAAATCAGTGATGTTATTAAAAAAAATAATAACATCATTGATGTTTTGGGGCGAATTTAAACCCCACAAAATCACCTGTTTTATTGTGGTCCAATCTTTTAAAATTTTTTACAATGTTTTGAAAAGCCAAATTTGGAGGATGCACACAGTGTGCCAACATGTGCTATCTGCCATCACGGGAGATCAATGGACGCGTTTTGGGGGGGCAACCCTTTCCTCAATTATAAAGTAGCGTTGAGGAAGGGCTTGCTCCCCCCAAACACATCCCTTGATCCCCCCTGATGGCAGATAGCACATGTTGACATTTGTAAATTGGTGTGCATCTTCCAAATTTGGCTTTTCCAGGGGTGATTTCCCCCCATCTGAACGCTATATCAAACCCAGTTCCTAAATACTGATGTCTGATATAGCCTTCAGGTTTTACCATATGTGAACTTTGTAAGTTCAAGTTTTTTGGCTTTCTTGTTGGTTTTACACAGGCCTGTTTTATCTGAAATGGATATTTCGAATTTTCATAATGCTACTGCAAACATTGTTATACAACAAACATGTTGGTTTGTTTTAAAAACCTTTCGTAAATGCACATGTGATTGTGCAGCTATAAAAAAGTGGTTTAATCAAGAATGTGTGGATTATTGTCTCAACACTACAACACTTTTGGGGTGATGTAATTGCTCTTTTATGCAAAAATGGGGGTTATTTCCTAAGGGAAAAGACACTTTGCACTACAAGTGCAGGTTCAGTGCAGTTGCAAGTGCACTTGTAGTGAAATGTGTTTTTGCATTTAGGAATTACCAGCCAACACAGTTTTTTCTAAGGTTACCCAATCACGACATTTTCTGCACTCAACACATTTCTGTCAGGGTCAGCTAAAAGAAACACAAGCAGTAAATGTCCACAAAGAATTTTTTTGGGTTGGTTTTTATTTTAAAAACTTTTCACAGATTGTCTGGCATATTGATAGCCCCCCTACCCGCAAAGAACTCCAGGTAGCGTAACCGGACATCACGGGCACTCAGGGAGGGCAAGCCAGGACGGCCACTTTCAAGCACCGTCAGTGTTGATGGATTTGGATTTCTGGCCTCAGGCCCAACTGAGCCAGCATAGTTTGCTGAATGTTTTCTTAAAAAATTATGGAGAACACAGCAGGCAAGTATTATATGGTTCAGTTTATACTCCGCCATATGGATGGGTGTCAGAAATAATCGGAACCGGCTGGCCAGGATTCCAAATATGTTCTCCACCACTCTTCGGGCTCTGGCCAGCCGGTAATTAAAAACCCTCTGTTCCGGGGTGAGGGTCCTCATCGGGAATGGCCGCATCAGGTGGTCCCCCAGCGCAAATGCTTCATCAGCAACGAACACAAATGGGAGACCTTCAACATTGTCCTCTGGAGGTGGCAAGTCCAAGCTGCCATTCTGGAGACGCCTGTAGAACTCCGTCTCGGCGATCACTCCACCATCGGACATCCGGCCATTCTTCCCCACGTCCACATACAAGAAGTCGTAATTAGCCGACACCACCGCCAACATCACTATACTATTAAACCCCTTGTAATTATAATAGTAAGACCCCGAGTTGGGTGGTGGGACGATGTGGACGTGTTTCCAATCAATTGCCCCTCCGCAGTTAGGAAAGTCCCACCGCTGGGCAAAGTGGGAGGCCACAGTCTGCCATTCCTGTGGCGTGGAAGGAAACTGTTGAGGAAAAAACAATAAACATTACTATTTTTTCACAGAAACCTGGCAAGCAGATTAGACACAAACATTATGGGTCAACCTCCAGATAGCATTTATTAAGGGGAATTTAACAACAACAAAGTATAAGGTACACCTATCATATCCCCCCCCCCTCTCATGGGCCGTTTCTAACATTATAGGGGGGGGACTCTTGGACAGGTAACCCTCTTCACTTCATTGAGAGATGAATTCCTAAATACAGGGTATTACTTGGAACAGCCCCTCCTTAGTTACACTATTGGCAGCCCACTGGACAGGTAAGAAGTGTCATAATACAAAGATATAAATACCCACTGTACACATTTGAGCACATTTGGACATTCTGCTATTACCTATCAAGATCATAATAGGATACAAGAACTTTAAACAGTACCATTGGAAAGTATACAGGCAGGCCCTTGCACTACATGCTTTGGGGAATTCATCCATAAATCTGACCAGTAAAGAGATGGGTATAGTGTGTATGGGTTTGGCAAAGTCAGCAGATAGATGATTGAGGATAGAGAATTGGGATCAGCTGACTTAGCAGTTGGGGGGAGGGAGGGTTACAAAAAATTTGGGGACACCACAAAAAAAAGCCTCTGGCACTCTGCCTGAATTTAAATCAAAAATAACATTTCCTAACATTTTAGGGGGTGTTTGGGGTAAAGCACTACTATGGAGCTGATAAAATACATTGTTAAGTGACTACATGAGGTGAATATAGGGCAGGAGACACCATGCTGGAGAGGTTATTGAAGGTCAAATATGTATGAAGGACCTAAAATAATAATTACATAAAATTCCAGCATGCATGAGGACAAAGGGGACATTCACAGCATATTACAATCATGGTAATTAGGGAATGAGGAAAGAAATACAATATATTATCAAACATTAAATACAATAAAATGTGATATTAAAGGATAAAAATCTTACCTTCATATACTCCTTCTGCAGGACCTGGATGATGGCAGAACAGGTTTCTGGGATAATGATCCCCAGAGCCTGGGGGAGATGCCTGTCGAGAACTTGAGGTCCTGCAGGCTTCTCCCTGTGGCCAAATACCGCAAGGTAGCGACCAACCTCTGCTCCGGAGTGATGGCTTGCCTCATGCAGGTATCCTGCCTGCTGATATAGGGGGTCAGCGAAGCCAACAAACGGTGAAATATGGGGTCCGTCATCCGGAGAAAGTTCCTGAAATCATCAGGATTATTCTCACGGATCTCACGGAGCAAAGGCATATGAGAGAACTGGTCACGCTGAAGCAACCAATTCTTGGTCCATGAACTCCTCCCCACCCTGTTCATGGACTGGACTTGTGTCAAGGTCAGGACCCCAACACCAAGCCCCCGCACAGCACGAACTCTACGAGGAGTACGCATACGAAACATGGCTAGAAAACGGTCGGCTGCTCAGAACGAAGTAACAGAACGCACTGAAGAACAGCAAGGCCTGTGAAGAGCGACCTGAAAAACAGCAACGAGCGGACAAGATCGCACAGAAAACTCCAATACGAACTGACTGCACGCACTGAAGAGCAGATACAAACCCACAAGCACAAACTGAACAGCAGAAAACGATCTGAAAGCCACGAGTCTGAAAAAGCGCGAATCGTCTCTCACCAAACTTTTACTAACACGAGATTAGCAAAAGGAGCCCAAAGGGTGCTGCGCTTGGTTCTGAACTGACCTTTTCTAGTCTCGTCGTACGTGCTTGACGTCACCGCGTTCTTGTCGATCGGAAATTGTGTGACCGTGTGTAGGCAAAACAAGTTTGAGCCAACATCCGTCGGAAAAAATCCTAGGATTTTGTTGTCGGAATGTCCGAACAAAGTCCGACCGTGTGTACAGGGCATAAGAGTCAGAAAGGGCTTTGTCTTCAAGTGGTTAGAAGAGTGGGTGATGTGTGACATAAGCTTCTAAATGTTGTGCATAAAATGCCAGGACAGTTCAAAACCCCCCCAAATGACCCCATTTTGGAAAGTAGACACCCCAAGCTATTTGCTGAGAGGCATGTCGAGTACATGGAATATTTTATATTGCGACACAAGTTGCGGGAAAGAGACAAATTTTTTTTTGCACAAAATTGTCACTAAATGATATATTGCTCAAACATGCCATGGGAATATGTGACATTACACCCTAAAATACATTCTGCTGCTTCTCCTGAGTACGGGGATACCACATGTGTGAGACTTTTTGGGAGCCTAGCCGCGTACGGAACCCCGAAAACCAACCACCGCCTTCTGGCTTTCTAAGGGCGTGAATTTTTGATTTCACTCTTGACTGCCTATCACAGTTTCGGAGGCCATGGAATGCCCAGGTGGCACAAAACCCCCCCAAATGACCCCATTTTGGAAAGTAGACACCCAAAGCTATTTGCTGAGAGGTATAGTGAGTATTTTGCAGACCTCACTTTTTGTCACAAAGTTTTGAAAATTGAAAAAGAAAAAAAAAAAGTTTTTTCTTGTCTTTCTTCATTTTCAAAATCAAATGAGAGCTGCAAAATACTCACCATGCCTCTCAGCAAATAGCTTGGGGTGTCTACTTTCCAAAATGGGGTCATTTGGGGTGGTTTTGTGCCACCTGGGCATTCCATGGCCTCCGAAACTGTGATAGGCAGTGAAGAAAGAAATCAAAAATTTTCACCCTTAGAAATCCTGAAGGCGGTGATTAGTTTTCGGGGTCCCGTGCACGGCTAGGCTCCCAAAAAGTCCCACACATGTGGTATCCCTGTACTCAGGAGAAGTAGCTAAATGTATTTTGGGGTGCAATTCCACATATGCCCATGGCCTGTGTGAGCAATATATCATTTAGTGACAACTTTGTGCAAAAAAAAAAAAAGTGTCACTTTCCCGCAACTTGTGTCAAAATATAAAATATTCCATGGACTCAATATGCCTCTCAGCAAATAGCTTGGGGTGTCTACTTTCCAAAATGGGGTCATTTGGGGGGGTTTTGTGCCACCTGGGCATTCCATGGCCTCCGAAACTGTGATAGGCAGTGAAGAGTGAAATCATAAATTTACACCCTTAGAAATCCTGAAGGCGGTGATTGGATTTCGGGGCCCCGTACGCGGCTAGGCTCCCAAAAAGTCCCACACATGTGGTATCCCCATACTCAGGAGAAGCAGCAGAATGTATTTTGGGGTGCAATTCCACATAGGCCCATGGCCTGTGTGAGCAATATATCATTTAGTGACAACTTTTTGTAAATATTTTTTTTTTTTTTTTTTGTCATTATTCAATCACTTGGGACAAAAAAAATAAATATTCAATGGGTTCAACATGCCTCTCAGCAATTTCCTTGGGGTGTCTACTTTCCAAAATGGGGTCATTTGGGGGGGTTTTGTACTGCCCTGCCATTTTAGCACCTCAAGAAATGACATAGGCAGTCATAAACTAAAAGCTGTGTAAATTACAGAAAATGTACCCTAGTTTGTAGACGCTATAACTTTTGCGCAAACCAATAAATATACGCTTATTGACATTTTTTTTACCAAAGACATGTGGCCGAATACATTTTGGCCTAAATGTATGACTAAAATTGAGTTTATTGGATTTTTTTAATAACAAAAAGTAGAAAATATCATTTTTTTTCAAAATTTTCGGCCTTTTTCCGTTTATAGCGCAAAAAATAAAAACCGCAGAGGTGATCAAATACCATCAAAAGAAAGCTCTATTTGTGGGAAGAAAAGGACGCAAATTTCGTTTGGGTACAGCATTGCATGACCGCGCAATTAGCAGTTAAAGCGACGCAGTGCCAAATTGGAAAAAGACCTCTGGTCCTTAGGCAGCATAATGGTCCGGGGCTGAAGTGGTTAGGAAAGGTGGACAAGCCCCCCGCCCCCTCCACTTAGCCTACAACCTCTCAAATGCACCAGGGGTACAGAAAAACTCTGTGTGCCCATCAGGGCCATCTTAATAACATCATGGGCCCCTGGGCAAAGTAATGCACTAGGGCCCCTACCAGGGAGATGGTGACCTACGGCACGCTATGCGCGCGGTGGCATGGAGTAAGTGTGGCTAAATAATGCTAAATATTGGGCATGGCTTTTTAGTCTGGTTAGAAACAACAAATACAGACAACTAGGGAATTATCTTAAATTAAATTCACCCCCTATACACACTGTCCCACCCTCTCTACACACTGCCCCCTCATATACATTGACTCTTGTTCTCTGTACACACTGCTCCCACTTCTTTCTCCCTCCCTGTACACACTGCCCCCCTGTCATAAATGCCTCTCCCAGCCTGTATTTATGTATGACTATGCACAGTATGGAGGGTGGGGGCAGGAAGGCACAGTACAGGGGGGTTGGAGGACACATTAGAGGGGAGGTCAGGAGTGTACAGTTTTAGGTGCAGTTATGTAGAGTGGCAGGTTTGGGTAGTATTGGGTGGTAAAGTGGCAGGTTTGGATAGTATAGGGCGGTATAATGACAGGATTGGATAGTATAGGGAGGTATAGTGACAGGATTGGATAGTATAGGGAGGTATAGTGACAGGATTGGATGGCATAGGGAGCCATAGTGACAGGATTGGGTAGTATAGGGAGGTATAGTGACAGGATTGGATGGCATAGGGAGGTATAGTGACAGGATTGGATAGTATAGGGAGGTATAGTGACAGGATTGGATAGTATAGGGAGGTATAGTGACAGGATTGGATAATATAGGGAGCTATAGTGACAGGAATGGATAGTATAGGGAGCCATAGTGATAGGATTGGGTAGTATAGGGAGGTATAGTGACAGGATTGGATGGCATAGGGAGGTATAGTGACAGGATTGGATAGTATAGGGAGCTATAGTGACAGGATTGGGTAGTATAGGGAGGTATAGTGACAGGATTGGGTAGTAAAGGGAGGTATAGTGACAGGATTGGATAGTATAGGGAGGTATAGTGACAGGATTGGGTGGCATATGGAGGTATAGTGACAGGATTGGATAGTATAGGGAGCCATAGTGACAGGATTTTGTAGTATAGGGAGGTATAGTGACAGGATTGGGTAGTATAGGGAGGTATAGTGACAGGATTGGATGGCATAGGGTGCCATAGTGACAGGATTGGGTAGTATAGGGAGGTATAGTGACAGGATTGGATGGCATAGGGAGGTATAGTGACAGGATTGGATAGTATAGGGAGGTATAGTGACAGGATTGGATAGTAAAGGGAGGTATAGTGACAGGATTGGATAATATAGGGAGCTATAGTGACAGGAATGGATAGTATAGGGAGCCATAGTGATAGAATTGGGTAGTATAGGGAGGTATAGTGACAGGATTGGATGGCATAGGGAGGTATAGTGACAGGATTTGATAGTATAGGGAGCTATAGTGACAGGATTGGGTAGTATAGGGAGGTATAGTGACAGGATTGGGTAGTAAAGGGAGGTATAGTGACAGGATTGGATAGTATAGGGAGGTATAGTGACAGGATTGGGTGGCATATGGAGGTATAGTGACAGGATTGGATAGTATAGGGAGCCATAGTGACAGGATTTTGTAGTATAGGGAGGTATAGTGACAGGATTAGGTAGTATAGGGAGGTATAGTGACAGGATTGGATGGCATAGGGAGGTATAGTGACAGGATTGGATAGTATAGGGAGGTATAGTGACAGGATTGGATAGTATAGGGAGGTATAGTGACAGGATTGGATAATATAGGGAGCTATAGTGACAGGAATGGATAGTATAGGGAGCCATAGTGACAGGAATGGATAGTATAGGGAGCCATAGTGATAGGATTGGGTAGTATAGGGAGGTATAGTGACAGGATTGGATGGCATAGGGAGGTATAGTGAAAGGATTGGATAGTATAGGGAGCTATAGTGACAGGATTGGGTAGTATAGGGAGGTATAGTGACAGGATTGGGTAGTAAAGGGAGGTATAGTGACAGGATTGGATAGTATAGGGAGGTATAGTGACAGGATTGGGTGGCATATGGAGGTATAGTGACAGGATTGGATAGTATAGGGAGCCATAGTGACAGGATTTTGTAGTATAGGGAGGTATAGTGACAGAATTGGGTAGTATAGGGAGGTATAGTGACATGATTGGATGGCATAGGGAGGTATAGTGACAGGATTGGATGGCATAGGGAGGTATAGTGACAGGATTTGATGGTATAGGGAGCTATAGTGACAGGATTGGATAGTATAGGGAGGTATCGTGACAGGATTGGATAGTTTAGGGAGGTATAATGACAGTATTGGGTAATATAGGGAGGTATAGTGACAGGATTGGGTAGTATAGGCAGGCATAATGACAGGATTGGATGGAATAGTGACAGGATTGGATAGTATAGGGAGCTATAGTGACAGGATTGGGTAGTATAGGAAGCTATAGTGACAGGATTGGATAGTATAGGGAGGTATAGTGACAGGATTGGGTACTATAGGGAGGTATAGTGACTTGATTAGATGGCATAGGGAGGTATAGTGACAGGATTGTATGGCATAGGGAGGTATAGTGACAGGATTTGATGGCATAGGGAGGTATAGTGACAGGATAGTATAGGGAGGTATAGTGACAGGATTGGATAGTATAGGGAGCTATAGTGACCGGATTAGGTAGGGTGAAATAGTGGCAGTTTAGTGCTGTATGCTCAGTCACTTACTGCATTCCTAGATATGGACACTCACAGAGTTGCTGTAGTCTCTGCTCCTCAGCCTCTGTGAACAAGTGTTTGGGAGGAGTGGAGGAGGCAGCCACACCCCCGGCTCCACCCACCAACTCGGGCTGCCTCGGGATATATTGAAGAGTCTATCGTGATTAAATGAGAGGGGAGTGTAACAGGCAGCCTCCCCCACACCGCTGATGCTCCTGCTGACCCGATCGACTTGAAAGCAGTACATGTTTACAAAGCTGCAAGGGGACAGAGAAAGTGCAGGGGTCCCCCATGCAGCTGGGGTATATGGGTAGGTGTCAGCATAGCAGTTCCCTTGCGATGGGGATACTAGCCCGAATGACAGGCTTGTCAGCTCTGGGGGTGGGGGTCACACCTTTTTTTTTAAATATATAGCTTAGCCTGAGGGCCCTGGATTCTTCAGTGTGACAATTGTGAAGTCTGACAAGCCTAAAACCATGTGGAGAGAAAGGAGAGCCATACTGAACACCATACCACCCTAATTTTCCCCATTTTTTGCAAATCAGTAACAAGGATGGTCAGATTTCATTGTCATTCCTGTTTGTAAGCAACCATACTTAAATGGGGTTTACTTCCTCTTTTGCTCCCCCGCAAGGCCTGCAAATGAAAAGCATAATGGGCTAGTATGCATTGCATACTGTAGACTCTGCATATATACTTATTTACTTTACCTACCTCATTATCTAAGCACCTTAAAAGTCCTTGGGGCAATTTTACCCCGTTCCCTTTCTTTTTGTGTATTTCCTTTTGGTGCCATTTTAAAAAAATGTATGATCATTGTTCTACTGTCTGAGGCCCATCTATTTACATGATATACATTATTATTCGTTTTTCATCAGAGTTGACACTCTGGTATTTATATACATCGGTGCCGATTTTGATGACAACAACTTAATGTTCATCTAAACCATAAGACAAACTTGTATTTCATTCTTTCCTACTTTTCCCCTGAGAGGGATGAAATTAGGTGTTTACAGAGGAATATCCCCATATATATTCCTTATCTCAGTTTTTCCTTTTTTTTAAATGGCGTCATTGGCCTCTGTTTCCTGTAGGATATTTTTTCAGCCCCGGCGCATGCACACTATGGATACCCGCACAATCAGCGGTTTGATTCCTGGCGCCTGAGCAGTATAGGCTGTGACGTTCTTTACGTCACATCACCAGTCCCCCTCTGTTGCCCCGGTTACAGGCCCAACTGTGGATTGCCTCACCTGACGTCACCGCCGGGATGAAGGGACTATAAATCTGCGGCAATCAGCCGCTATTCTCTGTCAGTGCCCATTTGTGGAAAGGGGAGGCTGTATCTCTCTCTCCCCGTCACTGTATGTCCGTCTACACGCTGGTTCAGGTAATTGCTTCCACACACTGATTATGCCTGTCATTAGAGCGCCTCACTGGTGTGGCTAGCATGGTTACTGATATATATTTTTTTATTGTTCCATGCAGCATATATACCTTTTACAACTTCTATTCCATGTCTAAGAATTGCCTACAATTGATCAGTGCTAAGTCTCTCCTTCGGGGAGACTTCAAGTGGCTGCTTTTTATGTATGGTTTTTCATCTTTGTAACAAGGCTTTAATAGCCTTCAACAAACTACTCTTGATTCAACTGAAGGTAATTTTTTTACTATCATAATCTTTATATAGTCTATCTATTTTGTTTAATTTCCAGCAAGGTTATATGTACATTTAGCCCCTCTGTGACCAACAACATGGGAGGTCCAGGCAGAGGAGACTTATCCTATTCTGCGAATGCTACTCATCGCGTTCAATAATCTACAATAATTGCTTTATCTTCATTTATCAATTGGCTTGGTAAGACTGTCTTCATTATGATTGTTCACTGGCTAGCAACTTCATTTTTCTGTGTTGACTCCTACTTATATTTATTTTTCTTATGGATTAATTGACTATGATTTCAATATGTTCATGTGATTTTTTGGTTGAAGTGTGACATTCATATATGCAGTAATTATTCTATCCGTGCTTTTTTATTTCTAATCAACTCAATTTTCATACATTTGTGATATGTATTCTGTTTCTCACATCCCCAGTATGCCACATATTTACCAGAACTCCTGATGAAGCTCGTAAACTGAGCGAAACATGTCGAGTGGTATTTAATAAGTGGTTTTTGCTCACTGTTTTTGTAAAGCCTGATATGGATATTGAGAGACCTGTTTTTAACTTTTGTGAATATGTATTAAATAATATTAAATAAACTTTTGTACGGTTAGACTCTGCATATATACTTCTTTACTTTACCTACCTCATTATCTAAGCACCTTAAAAGTCCTTGGGGCAATTTTACCCCATTCCCTTTCTTTTTGTGTATCATTTATTTTTTGACCAGAAATCTGTAGAACAATGCTATACCTGGCTCAAGCTGGGCTCCTCCACTTCTTCCTGGCTGGAAGGCCCAGGTTGGGCATCGGAAGCCTCAGCTGGGGGGGAAGATAGGGTGGAAGGAAGGCTTGAGAAGGATTCCCTGACTTTAGTCTTGTCTGACAGAAAACAAAGTCTCTCATAGTACCACAGACTGGGTACATAAACGTCATCTGCTGCAGCTCCTGATCTCTGGGAATTCTGGACCTTCTTGCACTCCCTAAGATAAGTGCTCCTCAGGCCACCAATTTTGGCTTTTAAATAGGGGATGGTTGCCGTGGGGACCACCGGCTTCACCAACTCCAGCAGTTTCTCCAGCGCTGCCTGCCTCTTTTGTTTATGATTATAATGCGGGTGTTTGACATGCCACAGACAGGGCAGCTCCCTGTATTTGTCTATGAACAGGGGGAGGAAGTTGTGATCATTGAAGCCATCCATTTTCTCTGCAAGACACAACACAAGACAAACCCTAATGTCAGGCTAAACTCTCCTAAAATGTTGTCCCAATATAGGCCTCAATATACAAGCAGTATAGGCCCAAGTTAAAATTGTACCTTCTTTATCATGATCAGCGCTTCCGATACTCCTTCCTCCGCTCACAGATCGTACGTACGACGCACGTGTGTTATGCTTTATATACACTGCACATGCGTGAAACTCCGCCCGCCCATGACGTTCTTTCTAGTCTATTCCCCGCCCCTTCTCTTTGGGCCCAGTGGGGGAGAGCACATGGCGGAGACACAGCAGGTGCATGATAATAGAAGCAACGAGGAGGAGGAGGAAAGCCCGGAGCCAGAAACGTCACGATCCAGCAGGAGATTTAAGGCCTCAAATATGGTCTTTGTCGAGATGGTGGAGATGGTGGACATCTTGAAAAGGACCGACTATGATGGGAAGTATGGACCTTACCCCAACCCAAATGTGAGAAAGGCCAAGGTCATGGCTAAAGTTGTGAAGAGTCTGCACAGGAATTTTGGGGTACGACGATCCAAGGATCAACTGAGGAAACGGTGGTCGGACCTCAAATTAAGGGAGCACAATCAGTGTAGAAGGATCAGAAGAGTGCTGCAAAAAAGTAAGTAGTTGTCCTGTGTTCCTATTCTTTCTTTTTATTAGTTCATGCTGCTCCATGTGCTTTTCTTTACTGTTGTACAGTTTAAAATGGCAACTTTCATGTTCATGGGCACAGTAATCATTCGTAGGAAACATCGTTCGTTCAGCCACTAAAATACGATGTTTTGGCCAGATGCAGTTCAATACATTTTTTCTGGCCTACTTCTATTAAAAAAAAGTTTGTTGTCTAGATTGGTTTATAACTAGAATGAAAAGCAAACTAGATTCTGTGTAAGGAGAGGACACTCAGCAGCTGTTTACACATCTGGACGCAGGAGCACTAGTGTGGGACACCAGAACAAACTTTTTATTAGGGTGTCCCACACAGGTGCTCCAGTGGATACTATAGGGGTGTCTCCATCTGTGAAGCTTGCACAAAAAAGGTAAGTATTCCAGCTTTACAAAGGTAAAAAAAATAGTTCTTCAGCTTGGAACTCTGCCAAAACAGACAATTGTACCCCATTTCCAAGCAATGTTTCATATTCCTATTTCTGCCCTCAAATATCTG
Source organism: Lithobates septentrionalis (assembly GCA_037952835.1). Lineage (NCBI taxonomy): Eukaryota > Metazoa > Chordata > Amphibia > Anura > Ranidae > Lithobates > Lithobates septentrionalis. The sequence goes on along the minus strand of JBBDGP010000875.1, from coordinate 1,401,977 downwards.
TGTGCTAAGTATACCTATTTTTTTGCACATAGGGGAGAAAAGACTCGGAGGACACCACTCATCAGAGGAGACCAGGGACCCCCCACCTCAGGAAGAAGGGGAAATCCCCCAAACCCAACCAGAGGAGGAGGAGGGAGACGTTGTTGAAATAAGCAAAATTGTCACCACAACAGGTGAGTGTCTGAGACCACAGCTTCAGGTAATAGATGTATGCCTGCATATTTATAATACATGGTGTGTGTTTTTTTTTTAGGTGATGGGGATGTTGTGGAAGAAGGTAATTTCACCAGTGAAAGTGCCCAGATCCTCATCATGGGGAGATAATGGGGTACAATAGGGATTTAGAAAACCTAAAGGAAAACATCAATGATGTTCAAAACAAAATGAAGAACATCATTGATGTTTTAGGGAGAATCTAAAACACCCAGAAATCCCTAACTTTTTTCTCGTATATTTTTTTTTATGACTAATTTTTTACATATTTGAAAAGCCAAATTTTGAAGATGCACACAGCGTGTCAACCTGTGCTATCTACCATCACGGAAGATCAATGTATGCATTTTGTGGGTGCAACCCCTTCCTCGATAATAAAGTAGCTGCGAGGAAGGATTTGCACCCCCAAAACACGTTCATTGATCCCCCATGATGGGAGCTAGCACATGTTGACATTAGGCATGGGATCAGGAGGGAAATCTACATTTTGAATCGCAATTTGTATGCATCTTCAAAATTTGGCTTTTACAGGGGTGACATCACCTCATCTGATGAAGGTAATCTCAAACACAGTTTGTACATACTAATGTCTGATATTGCTTTCACTTTATAAAAGTTGGACTTTGTAAGTTCCAGAGTTGTGTATTGTTTTATGGTTTTAAACATGCCTGTTTTACCTATAAAAGGCGATTTCAACTTAATGTGACCTAAAAATATGTTATACAACAAACATGTTGGTTTGTTCAAAAACCCTTTTATAAACGCACATGTGATTGTACTTTAAGTAAAAAGTTTGATAAACAACAATATGTGGCTTGTTCTTTCAATGCTCAAAAGCAGTTTTTGGAGTAGTGCACTTGTAGTGCAAAGGGGATTTTCCTTTTATTAAATAACACCCAACAGCGCTTTATAATTTTACACAATCACACCATTTTCAGAACTCCCCAAATTTCGGTCATGGTGCTCAAAATGATGAATATTTTTGTCAGTAATGCATTACATACATTAACAACAAAAACAATGTGTGTGTGTAGCAGACCCACAACATAATAATAATAGTTAGCCAAAGAAGAGATTGTCACCTCACGTCTCAAAGAAATTTAGTTTGCACTGTTGAAGAAAAAGGCCAAAAAAAAAAATATACCATTAAAAGATAACCGAGAGACAGCTAAAAGAAAGCCAAGCAGTAAATCACAGCAAATATTTGTTCACTTTCAAATATATTTTTATTTAAAAAACGTCTCAGACATTGTCTGGCATATCGATGGCCCCCTACCCGCAAAGTATTCCAGGTATCTTAAAACGGACCTCGCGGGCACTCTGGGGGGCAAGCCAGGATGGCCAGTTTCCAGCGCCGTCAGGGTTGGTTCATTCAGAATTCCGGCCTCAGGCCCAACTGAGGCAGCATAGTTCACAGAATTTCTCCTTAAAAAATTGTGGAGAACAGAGCAAGACAGGATGATGTAATTCAGTTTATATTCCGCCATGTGTATCGGTGTAAGAAAGAGGCGGAACCGGCTGGCCATTATTCCAAATGTGTTCTCCACCATTCTTCTGGCTCTGGCCAGCCAGTAATTAAAAACCCTCTGGTTCGGGGTGAGGGTCCTCATAGGGAATGGCCGCATAAGATGGTCCCCCGGCGCAAACGCTTCATCCGCAACGAAGACAAATGGGAGTCCTTCCGCATTGTCTTCTGTAGGTGGCAAGCCCAAACTGCCAGTCTGGAGATGCCTGTAGAACCCGGTCTGGGCGATGACTCCACCATCCGACATCCGGCCATTGTTCCCCACGTCCACATATACTAACTCGTAAGTAGCCGACACCACCGCCAACATCACAATACTATTAAACCCCTTGTAGCTGTAATAGTATGACCCCGAGTTGGGGGGTGGGATGATGTGGACGTGTTTCCCATCAATTGCCCCTCCGCAGTTGGGAAAGTCCCAACGGTTGGCAAAGTGGGAGGCCACAGTCTGCCATTCCTGTGGCGTGGAAGGAAACTGTTGAGTATAAACAAGAAAAAATAAATTAGTAATTTTGCACAAGAACATTGAAAGCAGATTAGACACAAATGTTCTTGGCCAAAATCACTATAACATTTATTTTAGGGAGTATTTAAAGACAAAAGTATAAGGTCTACCCATCAGATTCCTCACCCCTTCTGATAGCCCATTGTAAAAATTTTAGGGGGGGAGATGTTTTGGACAGGTAACCCACTCCACTTCATTGAGAGATGAATGCATACATAATGTGTGTTACGTTGGCCAGCCCCTCCCTACTTACACTATTGGCAGCCCACTGGACAGGTAAGAAGTGTCATAATACAAATATATAAATACACACTGTGCAAATGGAAGCACATTTTTACATTCTGCAATTACCTATCAAGATTATAATAGGAGAAAAAAACTTTAAACAGTACCATTTGAAAGTATTCAGGCAGGCCCTTTCACTACATGCTTTGGTGAATTCATACAGAAATCTGACCACAAAAGAGGTAGGTATAGTGTGTATGGGTTTGGCAAAGACAGCAGGATTGGTATCGGTTGACTTAGCGGTTGGGGGGAGGAGAGGGTTCCAAATGTTTTTGCGACCCCCCAAAAAAAACTCTGACACTGCATGAATTTAAGGACACAAATAACATTTGTACACATTTTAGGGGGTGTTTACGGTAAAGCACTACAATGGAGCTGACAAAATACATTGTTAAGTGATTAGACGAGGTGGATATAGGCCCAGCATAGCATGCTGGGGAGGTAAGTGAAGGCAAATATGCATGAAGGACAAAAAACACACTTTAAAAAATTCCAGCATGCATGAGGACAAAGGAGACATTCACAGCATATTACAATCATGGTAATTAGGGAATGATGAAAGAAAACATCAAACATTAAATACATATAATGAGATTTTCAAGGAGAAAACTTACCTTAATATAGTCCCTCTGTAGGACCTGTATGATGGCAGAACAGGTCTCTGGGATAATGTTCCCCAGAGCCTGGGGGGAGATGCCTGTCGAGAACTTAAGGTCCTGCAGGCTTCTCCCTGTCACCAAGTACCGCAATGTGGCAACTAGCCTCTGCTCCGGAGTGATGGCTTGCCTCATGCAGGTATCCTGCCTGCTGATATAAGGGGTCAGCAAAGCCAACAAACTGTGAGAAACAGGGTCCGTCATCCTGAGAAAGTTCCTGAAATCATCAGGGTTATTCTCACGGATCTCACAGGGCAAAGGCATGTGAGAGAATTGGTCACGCTGGAGCAACCAATTCTTGGTCCATGAACTCCTCCTCACCCTGTTCATGGACTGGGCTTGTGTCAAAGTAAAAACCCCAACACCAAGCCCCCGCACAGCACGAACTCTACAATGAGTACGTAAACGCACATGGCTTCAAAACGGTCGGCTGGTCAGAACGAAGTAACAGAACGCACTGAAGAACAGAAAGGCCTGTGAAGAGCGACCTGAAAATCAGCAATGAGCGGACAAGAACGCACTGAACAATCAAATACGAACTCACTGCACGCACTGAAGACCAGATACAAACCTCACAAGCACAAACTGAACAGCAGAAAAACGATCTGAAAACCACGAGTCTGGAAAGCGCGAATCGTCTCTCAGCAAACTTTTACTAACAGGAGATTAGCAAAAGGAGCCCAAAGGGTGGCGCGCTTGGTATTGAACTGCCCTTTTATAGTCCCATCCTACGTGTTGTACATCACCGCATTCTTGACGTTCGGAAATTCCGACAATTTTGTGCGACCGTGTGTATGCAAGACAAGTTTGAGCCAACATCCGTCAGAAAAAAATCTGATGGATTTTGTTGTCGGAATGTCCGATCGTGTGTACAGGGCATTAGGCTTTATACAATCTCCATCATTCTCACTGTAATGGAGTTTACCTATCTAAAAAGTGGCTGCAATAATGTATAAAAAAAATACCAACAGCTAGATACCAAACGTATACCAATACCTATATTACATGGTCCAGAAGGCTAATAAGACACATTAGACCTTTTAGGAGAAACATACATGAGAAATTTGTTTGGCATCAAACAAATTGTAACTTCATTGTTATTGTTGATAATCAACAATATGTGGCTTGTTTTTTCAATGCTCAAAAGCAGTTTTTGGAGTAGTGCACTTGTAGTGCAAAGTGGATTTTCCTTTAGTAAATAACACCCAACAGCGCTTTATAATTTAACACAATCACACCATTTTCAGGACTCCCCAAATTTCGGTCATGGTGCTCAAAATGATGAATATTTTTGTCAGTAATGCATTACATACATTAACAACAAAAACAAGGTGTGTGTGTAGCAGACCCACAACATAATAATAATAGTTAGCCAAAGAAGAGATTGTCACCTCACGTCTCAAAGAAATTTAGTTTGCACTGTTGAAGAAAAAGGCCAAAAAAAAAAATATACCATTAAAAGATAACCGAGAGACAGCTAAAAGAAAGCCAAGCAGTAAATCACAACAAATATTTGTTCACTTTCAAATATATTTTTATTTAAAAAATGTCTCTTTGTCTCGCATATCGATGGCCCCCTACCCGCAAAGTATTCCAGGTATCTTAAACGGACCTCGCGGGCACTCTGGGGGGCAAGCCAGGATGGCCAGTTTCCAGCGCCGTCAGGGTTGGTTCATTCAGAATTCCGGCCTCAGGCCCAACTGAGGCAGCATAGTTCACAGAATTTCTCCTTAAAAAATTGTGGAGAACAGAGCAAGACAGGATGATGTAATTCAGTTTATATTCCGCCATGTGTATTGGTGTAAGAAAGAGGCGGAACCGGCTGGCCATTATTCCAAATGTGTTCTCCACCACTCTTCTGGCTCTGGCCAGCCAGTAATTAAAATTATTATTAAAGTTATTCTCACGGATCTCACAGGGCAAAGGCATGTGAGAGAATTGGTCACGCTGGAGCAACCAATTCTTGGTCCATGAACTCCTCCCCACCCTGTTCATGGACTGGGCTTGGGTCAAAGTAAAAACCCCAACACCAAGCCCCCGCACAGCACGAACTCTACAATGAGTACGTAAACGCACATGGCTTCAAAACGGTCGGCTGGTCAGAACGAAGTAACAGAACGCACTGAAGAACAGCAAGGCCTGTGAAGAGCGACCTGAAAATCAGCAATGAGCGGACAAGAACGCACTGAACAATCAAATACGAACTCACTGCACGCACTGAAGACCAGATACAAACCTCACAAGCACAAACTGAACAGCAGAAAAACGATCTGAAAACCACGAGTCTGGAAAGCGCGAATCGTCTCTCAGCAAACTTTAACTAACAGGAGATTAGCAAAAGGAGCCCAAAGGGTGGCGCGCTTGTTTGTACTAGAAAACATTTTGGTTGTCGGATTGTGAATCTGTGTCAGATGGAAATTTAAATTTATTTATGGCAGTTGGTATTAAGGATGTGTCTGCTGAACATATTAAAATACTTTCAGCACACCCCTCGATCCCCTTGATGGGGTGGAAATGGATCTGCAACAGCTTCTTGCGTGTCAAGTTAAAGCTGTTGTGATTTGGCAGCTAGTGCTCATTTGACATTTTGACTACCATGGATAATAAGAGTTAAGATTCTCAAGGCCAGTGACTCTTGCATATCAAATTGGGCTTACTTTGCAAGTAAGGATGACCCGGACACCCCCCGGTTCGGTTCGTACCAGAACATGCGAACAGGCAAAAAACACGCGAACACCGTTAACCAGTTCCGGACCAACCTCCGCAGTTATACTGTGGCAGGTTGCCTCGGCTGGGCGAAGCGTCGTAGCTATACGTTGTGTGCACAGCTGCCTGGGGGGTGTGCGCCCCCTAGGCGGCTGCGATGATCAGATTTGCTTCAGAACGATCAGTCTCCAGGCGATCCATCGATCCTGGTGAATGAAATCCTTTCCCTGTCTGTGTAAGTATAAACTCAGCAGGGGAAGTGATGTCATCTCTCCTCATGGAATAATTTTTGTTCCAGACAGAGGAGAGAAGACATCTCAAATTAGGTGCACCACTACACTGACACCAGTTCATGTAGGTACACTTGTCACCCCCTAAAAAAGAAAAAATTTGCTGCGCTCAAAAATAAATAAGATAAAAAAAGTAGCTAACATTATTGTTGGATACAATAGCAAAAACTGACAGGTATAGGTGTAGCGCTAAATCATAATGACAATAAAGCAAATGTAAAGAAAATACAGTCCATAAATAAAATATTGCAATCCATCCGGAGACTTCCAATTAGATAGAAAGAAGGAAAGCCATCACCGACACCCAATAAGACTGCCTCTTACCGCCAGTGTGTAAGATATGAGCAAACGTCTGAAGAGCCAGTAACACAATTCTTAATCATCAGCTGGGTCCTCTGATTGGACTAGGAATCCTGATTCACAGACCCCCAGAGACAAGGGTGGCTGTATTTTTCCAACCCCGACTGGGAGATGAACTCCACAGACACAACTCAGTGGTTACATATGAGGGGATGAAAAAATAATCTCATTGCGCAAACATCCATAAAATATAACGATTTATTTGACAAAAGATTAGGTATATAACTCACATTGGGTAAATAAAAATCAGTCTCCAGGCCCAGGCCAATGATTTCTGGCCTGGACCTGGTGATCGATCCTGGCGAATGAAATCCTTTCCCTGTCTGTGCAAGTATAAACTCAGCAGGGGAAGTGATGTCATCTCTCCTCATGGAATCATTTTCGTTCCAGACAGAGGAGAAAAGACATCTCAGAGTAAGTGCACCACTACACTGACACCAGTTCACGTAGGTACACTTGTCACCCCCTGATCACCCCCGAGTTGACCCCATTCACCTTCTGTCACTGTGTCACCCAGTGCAGTGTTCATATTTTTTTTTTTTTTAATACTGTACTGATGTAATTAGTGACAAAAATCAGTGTTAGGGTTCTTAGTGGTAGGCCCAGATAGGTCTAGGGACCCTCCTAATAAAAGGTTTAAGCGCTTGATCACCCCGTCACCAGTGATCACTGTATTAGTGTCACGGGTGACGCTGGTTAGCTAGTTATTTTTTCATAGCGTCGGCAGCCACCATATATTACCTAAATAAAGGTTTAACTCCCTGATCACCAGGCGGGTGATATCAGTTAGGTTTTAGTGTCAGATAGGGTCTGCATCGCCCCAGGCGATGTCAGATTAGTGCCAGTAGCGCTAACACCCACTCGCGCACCATACACCTCCCTTACCCTGTTTCCCCGAAAATAAGACCTAGTGTGATTGTCAGTGATGGCTGCAATATAAGCCCTACCCCCCAAATAAGCCCTACCCTGTTTCCCATAAAATAAGCCCTACCCTGAAAACAAGACCTACAAGGACTTTAACTAGGGCTTATTTGGGGGGTAGGGCTTATATTGCAGCGATTACCGACAATCACGCTAGGTCTTATTTTCGGGGAAACAGGGTAGTAGTATGGTGTCTGAACGGATCGATATGTGATCAGATCTATACTAGCGTCCCCAGCAGTTTAGGGTTCCGAAAAATGCAGTGTTATTGGGATCAGCCCAGATACCTGCTAGCACCTGCATTTAGCCCCTCCGCCCAGCCCAGCCCACCCAAGTGCAGTATCAGTCGATCACTGTCACTTACAAAAACACTAAACACATAACTGCAGCATTCGCAGAGTCAGGCCTGATCCCTGCGAATGCTAACAGTTTTTTTTTTGTAGCGTTTGAAGCAGTCGCTGACAGTCAGGAGCTCTTTTTCCTGTGAGTCTCACTACTGTACCAGTAAATTTAGGGACCAAATGTCAAATCGAAGGTACAGTAGTGAAGAGGCCTACACATTCCTGAGCATGACAGATAGTGAAGAGGAAGTCACCCATCTGTCAGATTCAGGCTCAGAATACGAACCGGTAGACAGCAGCGGCACCCTGACAGATAGCTCTGATGGAGTAGTGGTCCCTGCCAAGGTCAGGCGTACCTGACCCGTTCTTCTGCTGTCATTGAGGTGCAAGAAAAGCGGGGCTCTCGTATGGAGCAGAGAGCCAGTACTAGTGCCGCTCATCCTTCTGGTGAACTGGCCAGCAGCCTAGTACATCCTGGTCGTACATCCAGCACTGCAGTATCACGTGGTGATGTGGAGAGTCCCATAAGTGCAGTTAAAGCTGGTGAGGTGGCTAGCACGAGTAGTGTCCCGCAGCTACCAAGAAGATGACAAACACAGGCCAGTCGATCCCATAGTTCCCTTCCTGCTGCAGTTGCCAATCCAAATTGGGAGCCCACCACTTCTGCAGCACCCGTACTTCCCCCATTTACTGGCCAACTCGGAATTCAGGTGGAAACAGTTGATTTTACGTCACTTGATTTTTATTCGCTGTTTTTCACAGAAGATCTCTATAGATCTATTGTGGACCAAAGCAATTTGTATGCTGGTCAATTCATCGCTGCTAATCCCCAGATGATCCTTGCCAGAGATCGGAAACCTATTACGGTTTCCGAATTTAAGACCTTCCTGGGCCTATCCCTCCTCATGGGCATTACTAAAAAGAATGAGTTGCGGTCATATTGATCCACTGACCCATCTCACCATATGCCCATGTTCTCTGCCTCCATGACCAGGACACGATATGAGCAGATCTTGCGGTTAATGCACTTTAAATGATAATGAACTCTGTTGTCCTCCGGGTGACCCTGGATTTGATCGGCTCTATAAAATTCGACCCCTCGTAAACCACTTCAACCAACAGTTTGCAGCCTTGTTTACTCCCGACCAAGTTGTCTGCGTTGATAAGTCCCTGATTAAGTTTTCTGGCCACTTGTCTATCAAACAGTATCTTCGCAGCAAGTATGCCAGATATGGGGTCAAGATGTATAAGCTCTGTGACAGTGCAACAGACTATACATATAGTTTTTTGGTTTACGAGGGAAGAGATAGTCACGTAGAGCCAGAGAACTTCCCATACTACATAGGGAGCGCTGGAAAGATTGTGTGGGACGTGGTCTCACCCTTATTCGGAAAGGGGTACCACTTGTACGTGGACAATTATTACACTGCCACTTTTTAGTCAATTTTTTGATTGTGGAATTGCCGCATGTGGCACCGTGCGATCTAATGCCGGGGCTTCTCCCAACGGCTTGTAGAATCCCGACTTAGACGGGGGAGAGAGCCTGCTTGAAGTGTAATAAATTGTTAGCAGTGAAGTGGAGGGATTCACGGAATGTTTTCGTTCTCTCCTCCCTTCATGCAGATACAACAGTCCAAATTCCTACGGTGACTGGTGTTGTGGAGAAACCCCTCTGTGTCCGCGAATACAACCTTAACATGGGAGGGGTGGACCTCAACGACCAGTTGTTGGCGCCGTACCTAATTGCCCGTAAGGCCAGACGCTGGTACAAAAAAGTGTCTGTATACTTATTTCAATTGGCTCTGCTGAATGCTTTTGTGCTATATGAACTGGATCCTTCCTAAAATTCCAGGAAGAGATTGTCACAGCCCTTCTGTTTCCAGACGGTGCTATGCCCCACCTTCCCAACGCAAATGCAGTGAGCCGGCTGCATGAGAGACATTTTCCTTATGTCCTCCCTGGTACCCCTGCCCAAAGAACACCCCAAAGAAGATGTTGTGTATGCAGAAAACGCGGATTTAGGCCTGACACCCGCTTTTATTGTCCCTCCTGTCCAACCTGGTCTCTGCATCGGTGACTGTTTCAAACACTACCACACACACACTTGTGGAGTATTATCGTAGGGTACAGCACTGCACAGTCCTAGGGCACACTAACACAGGGTCTTGAAAGATGAGATGGCCATCACATTTTGAGAGACCCTAATCTGGAACGTATACAGTTTACAGTTTTTATAAAAGTGCAAAAAAAAAAAAAAATAAAATAAATAAAAAAAACACACAAAAAAACACAAAAATAAATAAATAAATAAAAAAGCCAAAAATAATTGTGGTTTTATTTTTCTTCTCTCTCTCTATTGTTCTCTCTCTTATGTTCGCTCTCTATTGTCTGCTCTATTGTTCGCTCACTATTGTTCTATATCTATTGTTCTCTCCCTGTTGTACCTGTATTTTAGAACTGTAATGTTTTATTTTTACTCTGTTTTATTGTATTTCTTTGCAGGTATGGTATGTCTTACGGTTATACTGTAAGGTTACTTTGTTTTATTGTTAACCACCATTTGCTTAGCAGGTACGCCATTCAGCTGCAAAAAGCTTTTACTTATTCTGACAGTAACAGCGTTTGCTCCCACAATACGTAAAGCTGTGACTCCAGCGCTGTAGAAGGTGATTTCACCACCACAGTTAAAAAAAAGAGCACATATGCCAAAGTATGGGGGCAGGGGTCGAGGAGCGATTTGCTCCTAACATTAGGGACAGATTGCCCCCATGGTTCGGCATATATTTTTTAGGCACAGATTGCATTAAAAAATGTTTTCTTTTTACTATGTTTTATTGTATTTGCTTTACAGGTAAGGTATGTCTTACTGTTATACTGTAATGTTACTGTCAGACTTGTACGTAGCAGACAGGTGAGCCCGATGTAGCAGGGGGAGGCCTCCCTTACGTATCTGGTTACCGGCCCCTGGTAGTATGGACAGGAGGCACGGGAGCACAGAGTGGTATGAGAGCCTGGCGGGTAGCTGCAGGAAGATCCCGGTTAAGATGGTTATGGAGAACACCAGTCCACTGGAGCACAGGCAGTGGGTGCAGAGCAGGAGTGGAGCGGGTTGGTCGGGTCACAGGCAGAGGTCGGCAGCAGGCGGGCAACGCAGTACAGAGGAGCAGGCAGATTCGTAGTCAGGACGGTCCGGGATCCGTGGCAGGCAGCAAACAAGGAGGAACAGAGACAGGCCGGTGGTCAGGAGATCGGGAACAACAGGAAGCAGGAAGCAGGAAGCAGGAACACAGGAAGCTGAAGATCGGACAGCACCGAGCCCCCTGTGCAGATGGCCTAAATAGGCAGGTTGGCGCCAAACACCGGGCGCGCGCGCCTGCCGACGCGCGCCGACGCGCTGCGATGCCCACCAACAGCGCATCTGCCCAAGGGAACTCTCTGACAGTGCCCCCCCCCTCAAGGGCAGCCTCCGGATGTCCAACTGTGCCAATTTGGAAGCGTGGGTACTCCTAAAAGACCTCAGAAGCTCTTCGGCATGTAAGTTGCCCTCTGGCTCCCAGGAGTTATCCTCTGGTCCGTACCCCCTCCATTTGATCAAATACTGCAACTGGTTGCATCTTTTCCTGCAATCCAGAATAGCCTCCACCTCAAATTCTTCCTTGCTATCGACAATTATGGGTTCTGGTGGGTCAGTACTTCGACCAGCAAAAGCGTTGGGTACAACAGGTTTCAACAATGAAATGTGAAAGACCGGATGAATCTTCAGAGTACTAGGTAGATTGAGTTCGTAGGCCACATTGTTAATCCTCTACTTGACTGCGAACGGGCCCAAGAATTTGGCCTTTCCTTGAAGGGCAGGCCATTCTTATATTGGTCGTGGATAACCAAACCTGGTTGCCAGGTTCCAGGATGAGCTCTCCCCGCCTCTTCCTGTCAAACATCTTTTTATTATACTCTTGGGTCTTAGCCATGGTGTCCTGCAAGAGCTTGTTGTTACAAAGAAAGAAGTCCATGGTCTCAGAGACCGCAGGGATCGCACATTCAGGTAAAGACCTGGGCAGAAAGGACGGGTGGAATCCGTAGTTGGCAAAGAGAGCCTTCCAGAACCGTGAGGTGAACTGAACACCACGATCAGATATGATGTTCGATGGGACTCCGTGCAACCTGACAATCTCTTTAATGAAGACCCTTGCTGTCTCCATGGCTGAAGGTGTGCCCTTCATCGGCAGGAAGTGAGCCATCTTGGTTAACCTGTCTACGACGACAAAGATGGTAGAGAAGCCCTCTGACTGGGGAAGCTCTACAATGAAATCCATTGATATCATCTTCCACGGTCTTTCCGGGACGGGTAATGGCTTTAACAGACCCCAGGCTCTAGTCCGGCTATTCTTGTTCCGGGCACAGGTGGTACAAGATTCTACATAGCTCTTGCAGTCGTTCACTAACAAAGGCCACCAAAATGTGCGCTGCACTAACTCCGTTGTCTTTAGCACACCGAAATGTCCAGCCATCTTATGATCATGGCAGAGCTTCAGCACTGCCACCCTCAAATCTTCAGGGACTACGATTTTACCCTTGTGCCAAAAAAGACCATCCTGGGCCCTCACCAACTCTCCGGAACTTGGGGTCCAATTTAAAGAAGCTTGTTTTATGCGGGATAATAGATCCACTTGAAGCAAAAAAAAATTTCCGGATGAAAGAATGGTGTCCGGATGCTCAGGTTTGCCAGAGTCAGGGAACATACGAGAAAGAGCATCCGGCTTGGTATTCTTGGAACCAGGTCTGTACGTTATATGAAACTGAAATCTGGAGAAGAATAGAGCCCATCTTGCTTGTCGAGGTTTCAGTCTTTTGGCAGTTCGGAGATACTCCAGATTTTTGTGGTCCGTATAGACCAGGATAGGGTGTGCTGCACCCTCCAGTAGATAACGCCACTCCTCCAAAGCGGATTTAATGGCCAGAAGCTCCCGATCGCCAACATCATAATTTCTCTCCGCTGAAGAGAGTTTGCGGGAGAAAAAGGCCACTGGGTAGAGAAGAGCCTTTGGGCCTTGCCGTTGGGACAGAACAGCTCCGACTGCGACCTCCGAAGCGTCCACTTCAAGGACGAATGGTAGAGCAGGATCCGGGTGTTTTAAAATTGAGGCGGAGGTGAACAGCTCCTTGAGTTTTTCGAAGGCAGATTGTGCCTCAAGGGACCACTGGAATCGATTCCCTTGTCTGGTTATTTCGGTGATGGGGGCAATTATTGTAGAGAAGCCCCTAATGAACTTCCTGTAAAAGTTCGAAAAGCCGATGAACCTTTGAACCCCTTTTTTATCGGAGGGAGCGGGCCACTCCAGAATGGCAGATACTTTCTGCGGATCCATTTTTATACCATCAACAGAAATGATTAGGCCTAAAAACTGGATGCTTTGAAGTTCGAATTGGCATTTTTCTGGTTTAGCATAAAGTCCATGCTGCCTGAGACGAGCTAACACGTTCCCGACATGCCTGCGATGATCTGAGACTGAGGAGGAAAAGATCAGGATATCATCTAGGTAGACAATAACATAAAGATCCAGGAAGTCACGGAAGATGTCGTTGACAAAATGTTGGAACGTAGCAGGTGCGTTGCACAGACCGAAGGGCATGACAAGGTATTCATAATGTCCAAATCTGGTGCGAAAGGCTGTCTTCCACTCATCTCCTTCTCGAATGCGGATCAGGTTGTAGGCACCACGGAGATCTAGCTTGGTAAAGATTACTGCGGATCCTAATCTCTGGAAGAGTTTGGGCACTAAGGGTAGAGGGTAACGGTTCTTGATTGTTACTTTGTTCAATTCCCGATAATCGATACAAGGACGCAAGGAATGGTCCTTTTTCTCCACAAAGAATATGCCAGCCCCGGCCGGAGAGGTAGATGGGCGGATAAACCCTTTCTTCAGGTTCTCGTCGATGTATATTTTTAGAGTATCCAGCTCCTGCTCTGTCAGTGGGAAAATCCTTCCAAAGGGAACTTCTGCTCCAGGTAATAGCTCGATTGGGCCTCTGCTCCTTTTTTGCTAAAGACGTCCAGAAAGTCCCAATAGGGTGCAGGGACCACCTGTTGAAGCTCGGATTCGGTGTCTAAACAGAGTAATTGGGTAGACTCAGCAGAATTTGTATGTAAGCAGTGTTGTCGCAGTAATGAGACAAGAACTTGACTTCTCCACTGGACCAGTCAATGCTGGGGTTATGGGCCTGTAACCATGGCATCCCCAATATGATGGGAAAAAGGGGAGAGGAGATGGCATCCAGGCGCAGAAGTTCTTGATGGTTAGGGCCCATGGTGGCCAACAAAGGAATGGTTTCCTGCGTGACAGGGCCGGAGCGAAGAGAGGAGCCATCTGCGAGATGTACCGAGAGTCCCCGGACTTTGGACTGGAGAGGAATGTGATGGTTGGCAGCGAAGGTCAGATCAATAAAACAGCTGCAGGCTCCTGAATCAATGATGACTGTAGCTGGAATAATCTTTCCTGGAAGCTGTAGGGTGATAGACAGAGCAAGATGATTAACAGGTTTAGAGAAAGCAGGTGCACAAATTGAAGAGATGGGCAGCGACTTAAGCGACTTACGTGTCTTATTTGGGCAAGACCTCACGAAGTGTCCAGGCTCCCCACAGTACATGCAGAGATTGTTAACTCTTCGGCGTTGGCGTTCTTCTGGATCGAGAGAAGGGCGGAATAGCCCGAGTTGCATTGGTTCGGAGGTGTCAGGAACTGATGTGGCCGGTGCCGGGAAGGACTGGCTGGGAGAGCTTGGAACCTTGGGTAGCATCCAGGTAGGGCGGAATTGGCTGGTAGACCTCTCGGAGCGACGCTCTCTGAGGCGTCGGTCGATTTGAATAGCCAGATTGATGAGTTCATCCAAGGTTTGGGGTACACCGACCCGTGCCAACTCATCCTTCAGGGGATCAGACAACCCCATGCGGAATTGATAACGTAAAGCCGCATCATTCCAACCAGTGTCGGAACTCCACCCCCTAAATTCCACCACATAGTCCTCTGCGGCTCTACGCCCCTGTTGAAGGGCGTGCAGGGCGGCTTCGGCAGTCGCTGTTACCTGAGGATCCTCATACAACTGGGACATGACGGTGAAAAAGGCATCAAGGTTGTCCAGTGCTCCAGACTTCTGTTCCAGGAGGCGGTGAGCCCAGGTCTGTGGTTCACCAGACAAGAGGGAGATCACAAAGCCCACCTTGGTCGCCTCCAAGGAAAAAGTGCGAGGTTGCAGGGCAAAGTATAGCTCGCAGGCATTGCGGAAGGCACGAAATTTACTGCGGTCCCCAGCAAATCTTTCGGGTACGGGTACCTTAGGCTCTGGAGGTAGCATAACTACTGAGGGCGCAGATGGCGCTCCGACCGATGAAGCAGCTTGTGGACGGGTTGGAGCTGACAGGACCTGGACTTGTTCTTCCAGCCTTGTGTAGCCTTCCTGGAGGCTCTTCACAGCTTGCGTGAGACCCGCCAGGTGTCTACACAGTTCCTCCATGGGGGAGGTTCCCTGCTCGGGCTCGGACATGGCTGTCCGATACTGTCAGACTTGTACGTAGCAGACAGGTGAGCCCGATGTAGCAGGGGGAGGCCTCCCTTACGTATCTGGTTACCGGCCCCTGGTAGTATGGACAGGAGGCACGGGAGCACAGAGTGGTATGAGAGCCTGGCTGGTAGCTGCAGGAAGATCCCGGTTAAGATGGTTATGAAGAACACCAGTCCACTGGAGCACAGGCAGTGGGTGCAGAGCAGGAGTGGAGCGGGTTGGTCGGGTCACAGGCAGAGGTCGGCAGCAGGCGGGCAACGCAGTACAGAGGAGCAGGCAGATTCGTAGTCAGGACGGTCCGGGATCAGTGGCAGGCAGCAAACAAGGAGGAACAGAGACAGGCCGGTGGTCAGGAGATCGGGAACAACAGGAAACAGGAAGCAGGAAGCAGGAAGCAGGAACACAGGAAGCTGAAGATCGGACAGCACCGAGCCCCCTGTGCAGATGGCCTAAATAGGCAGGTTAGCGCCAAACACCGGGCGCGCGTGCCTGCCGACGCGCGCCGACGCGCCGCGATGCCCACCAACAGCGCATCTGCCCAAGGGAACTCTCTGACAGTTACTTTGTTTTATTGTTAACCATCATTTGCTTAGTGGGTACGCCATTCAGCTGCAACACTGATTTATCCATCTTGACAGCAACAGCGTTTGCTCCCGCGATACGTAAATCAGCGACTCCAGCACTGTAGGAGGTGATTTCACCACCACAGTTAAAAAAAAAAATGGTGCATGTATGCCCATCGATTGAAGTGGGTGGATGAAGGGCGGTATTCTAATGGTGGGCATACCCACCGATCAATAGAATAGTAAACAAAAAAGATAAATGGCGCAAGAACACACATCAAACATGAATGGACATGATACACATAAACATAAAACAAGTCCGGGATAAGACGGGCAGTGTGACTAATAACCCTGGATATGCAAAATCAAAAATATAAAAATATATGTAGACTCTGCCACAAACGTCCAGAGAGTAAAGGTAATGGTCAATGAAAAAAATATATATAAAAGTCAATGAAATATGTAGTTCAAAGGAATCTGATACTGTGCACCAGCGGCAGCTCACTTGAGAGTGGAAGCAAACAACTCTGAAAGATAATGTAGGAAAAAAGGCAAGAAGCGCCAATCTAAGTGCAGTATCATTAAAAACTTTAATTTAGATTATAAAAACAACAACAGCCAAATGGCTACTCACAAGGACAGGATTAATATAGGCAAGGACATATAGTGGGTCCAGGGACGTCCTCCTCAGATGTTGTAAAGGTGCATATTGCAGGTTCCGGTGGAGGTGCTGTCAGCGCTATGATGTACGGGTGGTCTGTGGGGTCTCTGCTGTGGGCGCTGAGCTGCAAGGAAGATGGAAGTGTCCGCAAGGAGAGCCGGCATCTACTAGGACATAGGAGCCAGGACCGTAGCAGGAAACAGGAACCGGATGGAGACAGGCGTGGAACGCAAACACTGTTCCAGGAACCAAAGGGCGGAAGTGACGTGTGGACGTGTCAGATGACGCGTTTCAATGCTTCCGCATTTTCTTCAGATCTAACAGGCTAATGCAACAAGTGTCCTTTATATAGGAGCTGGGGAGTCAGTTGCTAGGCAACTAATTGAACCGAGCACAACATACTGAGTACAATAAAAAGATGGAATGGAGTATAGGAATTGAGTTCAGAACACCAAGCAAATATAAGAATAGAATGTAAGAAAGGTAGATGTTGAAGGAAATAAATGAATGTATATGAGGGGAGTAATGGATTATAAATGAAGAATAGTTTGTAATGAATGGCGAAAAAGTTATATTGAATAAGAAAATGAAAGAAAAATAATAAAAATAAAAGAAAAATAAATAAATAAATAAATAAATAAAAAAATACAAGAGAAATAAAAGAGTAGAAAAAATAAAAAATAATAATTAAAAAAAAAAAAAAATAAATAAATAAAAGCACCCCCTGTTCCTGTTAAAGCAAAGGCGAACGCAAGCGCCGGTCTGGTGTCATATGTAAATAGCAATTGCATCATGCATGTGAGGTATCACCACAAAGGTCAGATCAAGGGCAGTAACTTTAGCAGTAGACCTCTTCTGTAAATCTAAAGTGGTAACCTGTAAAGGCTTTTAAAGGCTTTTCAAAGTGTATGTAGTTTGTGGCTGCTGCACGTTTGTGCGCAATTTTAAAGCATGTTGTGTTTGGTATCCATGTACTCGGCATAAGATCATATTTTTTATTTCATCAAACATTTGGGCAATATAGCGTGTTTTAGTGCATTAAAATTAAAAAAGTGTGTTTTTTCCAAAAAAATTGCGTTTGAAACATCGCTGCGCAAATAGTGTGTGAAAAAAAAAATTGCAACACTCACTAATTTAATATGTAGGGCATTTGCTTTTAAAAAAATATATAATGTTTGGTGGTTCAAAGTAATTTTCTTTCAAAAAATAAATATTTTTTCATGTAAACAAAAAGTGTCAGAAAGGGCTTTGTCTTCAAGTGGTTAGACATAAGCTTCTAAATGTTGTGCAGAAAATGCCAGAACAGTTCAAAACTCCCCCAAATGACTCATTTTTGGAAAGTAAAGCTATTTGCTGATAGGCATGTTGAGTCCATGGAATATTTTATATTATGCCACAAGTTGCGGGAAAATTACGAATGTTTTTTTTTTTTTTTTTGCACAAAGTCGTCACTAAATGATATACTGCTCAAACATGCCATGGGCATATGTGAAATTACACCCCAAAATACATTCTGTTGCTTCTCCTGAGTACGGGGATAACACATGTGTGAGACTTTTTGGGAGCCTAGCCGTGTACAAGACCCCGAAAACCAAGCACCAAGCACCATCTTCAGGCTTTCTAATGCCGCGTACACAGGGTCGGATGTTCGATGGGAGCTTGTTGTTGGAAATTCCGACCGTGTGTAGGCTCCATCGGACATTTTCCGTCAGAATTTCCGACAAACAAAATTTGAGATCTGGATCTCAAATTTTCCGACAGCAAAATCAGTTGTCGTAAATTCTGATCGTGTGTACACAATTCCGATGTACAAAGTTCCACGCATGTTTGGAATCAAGCAGAAGAGTCACACTGGCTATTAAACTTCAATTTTCTCAGCTCGTCGTACGTCACTGCTTTCTTGGCGATCAGAGTTTCCAACAAGATTTGTGTGACCGTGTGTATGCAAGACAAGTTTGAGCCAACATCCGTTGGGAAAAAAAAACATGCATTTTGTTGTCGGAATGTGCGATCATGTGTACGTGGCATAAGGGTGTAAAATGGTGATTTCACTTCCTCACTACCTATCACAGTTTCGGAGGCCATGAAATGTCAAGATAGCACAAACCCCCCCCAAATGACCCCATTTTGGAAAGAAGACACTTCAATATGTTTGCTGAGAGGCATGTTGAGTCCATGGAATATTTTATATTTTGCCACAAGTTTCGGGAAAATAATTTTTTTTTTTACAGAAAGTTGTCACTAAATGATATATTGCTCAAACATGCCATGGGCATATGTGAAATTACACCCCAAAAATACATTCTGTTGCTTCTCCTGAGTACAGTGCTAAATTGTAAAAAAGTGCTCTGGTCATTGAGCAGCCTAATTTTATGGGGCTGAAGTGGTTAAAGTCTATGGGACACGAACATGAAAAATCAAAAGTGCATTTAAAGGCTTAGGGTCCTTTCACACTGGGGCGGTTTGCAGGCGCTATTGCGCTAATAATAGCGCCTGCAAACCGACCCGAAAGTGCCGCTGCTTTCATTCCAGTGTGAAAGCCCCGAGGGCTTTCACACTGGAGCAATGCGCTGGCAGGACGGTAAAAAAAGTCCTACTAGCAGCATCTTCGGAGCGGTGAAGGAGCGGAGTGTATACTGCTCCTTCACCGCTCCTGCCCATTGAAATCAATGGGACGGCGCGACTATACCGCCGGCAAAGTGCCTCTGCAGAGGCGCTTCAAGGTGGTTTTTAACCATTTCTCGGCCGCTAGCGGGGGTAAAACCGCCTTGCTAGCGGCCGCATACCGACGGTAAAGCACTGCTTACAATAGCGGCGCTTTACCGCCGACGCCGACGCCCACCCCAGTGTGAAAGGGCTCTTACATGCAAGTTATTGTCATAAAAAGTGATTGGGGACCCGGGTCCTGCCTCAGGGACATGTATCAATGCAAAAAAAGTTTTAAAAACTGACGTTTTTTCAGGAGCAGTGATTTTAATAATGCTTAAAGTGAAACAATAAAAATTAAATATTCCTTTAAATATTGTGCCTGAGGGGTGCCCTTAGTATGCCTGAAAAGTGGCGCATTATTCCTGTGTTTAGAACAGTACCACAGCAAAATGCTAAATTTCTAAAGGAAAAAAGTAATTTAAAACTGATTGCGGCTGTAATGAATTGGCAATATAGATAAAACTCATTGAAAAAAACGGGTGTCGCCCGTTTACGTCACCAAGTGGCCCCGCCCTCAGGTCTCCATGGAGACGGAGCTGTTGCGGCTTTTTTTTTTTTTCGGCTCGTCTGCGGCGTGAAATGGATCTACATTGCGGGGCATTTTTATGTTTTTGTCTTTTAATAAATAATTTGTTTTATAGGATTGATCTTTATCAACAAGTGTAGCTATAGCAGCTTACACGCCCCTGTTGTGAGGACTCGCTTTGTTTTTGGGGACCCTTGTGAGGGATCTCTCGAGTCTTGAGTATTAACGTCCCATGTTTGGGCAATCATATTCCTTGACTGGATATATGTCCCAACCCGTATCATCTAAAAACTTTTAATACATTATTCCATGAAACAGTATTGGTATGTACGTTTTTATAGCCATGATGTTTTCTATGTTTGACATTTGCCTTTTTTTGTAAATCTAAAATTTGTCTGTTCTTTATATTTCAGAGCATCTCTAATTACTATCTCCCTCAAGCCACTGAAGGGATTTATCTTGAATTTCCCGAAACGCGTTGGGTTATAGGAGAAGTGCTTTACTGTTTATACATTATATTGGATATTGTACATTACTCTATGCATCACTGTAATTTTTGTCTCATGACAGTGTTTTTTATCTAATAAATCTTTCTACTTTTCTATTTTTGGATTAATATTTATGTTTCGATATAAATAAGTTCGCCCTTAAAGTCCCTTTTGTACCAGGGGGTACTAGCTTTTATACATATACTATTTTTGGGACGGTGGCAACGAGAAATGGAGCTTTGTCTCCCTAATGGTTCTCCCCAGTGAAAACTTAAGCATTATTAAAATCACTGCTCCCGAAAAAACGTCCGTTTTTAAAACTTTTTTTTACACTGATACATGTCCCCTGGGGCAGGACCCGGGTCCCCAAACACTTTTTATGACAATAAACTTGCATATAAGGCTTTAAAATGAGCACTTTTGGTTTTTCATGTTAGTGTCCCAAAGACTTTAACGGTGTTCCGCGGCTTTCGAATTTGCCGCGAACACCGCATAATGTTCGTTGTTCACCGAACATCCGATCAACCAAACTTCGGGCCAAACTTATGCTCGGGCTGAACCGTTCATCCATCCCTATTTGCAAGTGATCTGAACTATACACTTAGCTAAAGACCAGAAGGGTGCCAGTTAAAGTAGAAGTCTCACCAGCAAGATGGCTGAGTTTGCCTCTGACAACGCTATCATCCTGGGTGATTTTAATCTAGTCCCTGACCCAGATCTGGAAAGACTGACGACTGTGGGACATCATTGCCCTGGATTGGCTGAATGGGCAGATGCCTACGGCCTGACAGATGTTTGGAGGTGGAGACACCCCCAGGCCCGGCATTTACATGTCATTCGGCCTCCCATAGAACATTCTCCCGCATAGACCTGGTCTTTGCGGGGAGCCCAGTCCTTCCAAGGGTCACGGACATACAAATACTGCCTAGGGGAATTTCAGACCATGCACCCTTGTTTTTGTCATTAGACCTCTCCCTGGGCTCAGTTGACAGGTTATGGAGGTTATCTAGATTTTGGATTTCAGACACTGCTGTGGACGCTCAATGCAGAACTGAATTGATTGGCTACTGGGAGGTTAATGATGGTTCGGCGGAGCCCACAACCTTCAAGGCCACGACAAGGGGGACATTACCAGACCATCATTGCCAGAGTTCGCAGGGAACACAGGGCGGATTTGATAGAGGCTGAGAGGGAGGCGATTAGCGCTGAGGTTCTTTTTGTTCGCACTCGAGATCCCCTACACTATTCACATTTACAGCTTATGACTAAGGAGGTTGTTCGCCTCCGCATCTCTCTTACCCAGAAGAAAATGCAAGCACGGTCCCAACGGATCTTTGAACAGGGGGAGAGATCTGGGAGGCTGTTGGCCTGGCTCTCCAGAGAACAGGCAGGAGGAATGAGCATCTCACATATCAGGGAGCCCTCGGGACAGCTGATTCATACCCCAGATGGGATTAATTGCTGTTTTGCAGAATTTTACAAATCCCTTTACACCTCTAGGGCAGATTACAGTAAGGAGGACCTGACGGCATATTTAGCTGATATTGACATTCCGACCCTTACCGAAACGTATCGTAACAAACTTGATGCCCCTATTACGACTTTGCAGATAATGCAGGCGCTTAAATCAATGCAGGCAGGAAAAACTCTGCGACCCTATTGCATCCCAGTGGAGTTTTACAAGCAGTACGCTACAGAACTAGTTGATAAACTCCATAGTCTCTTCTCTGCATCAACGCGCCTCGAGAAACTTTCTGACACAATGAGTGAAGCGATTATAGTCGTGATCCCCAAGCCGGGAAAAGACCCCACATTATGCTCCTCGTATCACCCCATTTCTCTGTTAAATGTGGATGCGAAAATATTGGCGACAGTTTTGGCTAATAGGATTAATTTGGTCATTACTGCTCTTGTCCACAGGGACCAAACGGGCTTCATGCCCGGAAGAGGCACTGATATTAATATCAGACGCCTTCTTACTCACATAGACAGAGCAGATGAGATGACAATGGGAGTGGTGGCCTCACTCGACGCAGAGAAAGCTTTTGATTCCGTCGAGTGGGGTTACTTAGATGCAGACAAGCAAAGAAAGTGTTTCCACCGCTCAGGCTGACACTGACCCAGGTGTAAGTGGAAGTTTCAGAGCAGAAGAGCTCCAGGTGCTGGCTGAATGCTAAGCAAAGCAGGCTTGAATGGAGGAGAAGATTTGGATGCCGCACACCGGATGTAGTCAAAAAACTTCACTTTATTGAAAAAATGGGATCATCAAAATAACAAGACTGTCATGCAGAAAGTACAGGTAAGCTGACGCGTTTCGCACTCAGGACTGAGTGCTTACTCATAGCAGTCCTGAGTGCGAAACGCGTCAGCTTACCTGTACTTTCTGCATGACAGTCTTGTTATTTTGATGATCCCATTTTTTCAATAAAGTGAAGTTTTTTGACTACATCCGGTGTGCGGCATCCAAATCTTCTCCTCCATTCAAGCCTGAGTGGGGTTACTTATGGGAAGTGCTCTCGCGATTCGGGTTTGGTCCAGGTTTCACGATATGGCTTTGCATGTTATACCATGGTCCTTCAGCTAGAATCTGTACTAACGGTTGCCTATCGGGGAAGTTTCAATTAACTCGGGGCACAAGACAGGGTTGTCCCCTCTCTCCAAGCTTATTTGCTCTAGCGATGGAGCCCCTGGCTATATTGCTGAGAGCGGATCCTGGTGTAAGGGGACTTCAGGTAGGCCCAATTGAGGAAAAGCTGTCAATGTATGCGGATGATGCTCTGCTTTACCTAGCGGACGCGTCATCCTCTTTACAGACTGCACTGGAACTAATCAACCGATTTGGTCGATACTCAGGGATTAATTGGGACAAATCGGTTCTTTTCCCGCTTCATCCCTCGACCCCTAGAGTGCCACATCCGCAGCTTAAATGGGTAGACGATTTTAAATACCTGGGGATTAAAATTAGTTGTAAAGTGCAGCCACTCATGACACATCTAGCGGCTAGATGTGCTGCATGGCGTTCCCTCCCGTTGACCCCTGTAGGCAGAGTTAATCTGCTAAAAATGATTTATCTTCCCAAATACTTATACTTCTTCCGTAACACCCCACACACATTCCCAGGACCTTTTCTCCGGAGGTTGGAGAGTCTGCTGATATCCTTTGTCTGGGCTGGGAGGCCCCCAAGGGTGGCCAAACAGATATTATATCTCCCAGTTTCGGAGGGGGGGGATTGGCGCTCCCGAACTTTCAACTTTACTATTGGGCGGCCGTCCTGGTCATGGTTAGTGGTTCTCCTAGCCTGCACAGAATCCAGCGGTCACTCTAGAAGCGGCCATCCTGGGCTCCTTTGCAGCCCTGAGCAACCTGCCATTTCGTGGACTTAGGGCCAACTCGTCTATGACAATTCTGATGCGAACCACAGTGAAGGTCTGGCAGGAGGCTAGGAAGATTTACGGGAAACCCAATCACATTTCACCACACATGCCCCTATGGGGTAACCCTATGCTCCCTCATCTATATAGTATTCTGGACCCTTCTCTGTGGGCGAAAAAGGGAATCATTACCTTAAAGCACATAGTTCAGGATGGTAGGATTATGACTTTCCAGGCCCTGAGGCAAACATATGCACTTCCGTTCTCTTTTCAGTTCAGATACTGGCAGTTGAAGCACGCCTTTGAGGCCCGGTTCCCTGCCCCCCTCACTTTGGAGTCGGACTCCATTGAGCGTGTCTTGATCTCCAGTGTGATGGGGAAGCCTCTCTCGACATTATATTTATACCTCACAGTGAAATATGACACCAAACTAACCAAAACCTGGGAAAAATGGAGGATGGATATTCCATCTCTTGACGAAGAGGAGTGGAAGGAGTGTTTAATTTTATACATTCTTTCCATGATTGCTGCAAAAGATAGGTTCATACAATTTAAGTTCCTACATAGACCCCAACTGTCAGAGATGCAGGCAGGAGGTGGGTACCTTCTGGCACATGGTCTGGTCCTGTCCCAAACTCCGACCTTCGGGTTGATCCTCAAATACTACTACTCAGCCATTTGGAAGATGTTGAGGGAGACAGGTACTGTAAATTGTGTCTTATTTTCTCATTATATTATGCTAGACGTGAAATTCTACTGAGATGGAAACTGGAGGAGCCTCCTACTCTGGCCTCATGGAGGAGGTCGGTGACCTCAATACTTCCTCTCTATAGAATGACCTATGAAAGTAGACAATGCCCAGGGAAATTTGATAAAATCTGGTCCTCTTGGATAGATGCCTCTGATGGCCCTGAACCCCCTTCCCCCTAACTATGACTTGAATCACACAAGCGGATATTCTTCATCTCATACATTTTCCCTCATACCTTTCCCCTCCCCCCTTCTCTTCCCCACCCCCCCTTCTTTCTTTACTTACCCTGATTACTCCTTGCTTTGCTGCATCTCCCCTTTTCTTCCCCCCCCCCCCTCCACCCCTGCCCACTTGAATATTAGATGCCTACATAATGTTTGTGAGGTTTTACCAATGCTATAGTGCACTAATGTGTATTGATAACTGATACTTATGATACCTGCACTGCTGGAATGTTTGCTGAATTATGGCTACCGGATGAAGGTGGTTTTTCCTGTCTATATTTTTATTTCACTGATTGTACTATATTATTTTGTATTGTAATGCTGATTTGTCAAATAACATTTTCTGTAAAAAAAAAAGTAGAAGTCTCACAAAAGTTTGTAAACTTTAATTTAATCTCGCAAGTGCATGTACCATCCTGCCATTTCTAAGCAGTTTTGTCAGACAGATTTCTGGCAGTAGGGCCGCTCTGGTGACCAGCGCTGCCATTCACAAAAGATCACGCAGCCAGCTGTGGGCTGTCGAAGACTGGACACCCGTCACTACCCTTATGATATCACTGCCATGGAGTCACCCCCCCCCCCCCCCATGGCACTAGTACCATCCCCAAATCATTTATTCAGCATCACCCCTGCTCCATTTACTACAATGGGATCTGGTGGGTGGTACAGGTTGCTCAACCTACTCAAGATTTCAGATGGTAGAGCCAAGGGCTCTGCACACTGCATCTCATGAAAACACCTGCTGGGCCTTCAGTACCTCCCAGCCTTCATCTACATTGCCTGCTTCATTCCTGGCACTAATGCTGCTGCCAGTCTTCTTCCAGAAACAAAGCTGAAATCTGTAATTAGCCCTCACAGATGGATTACACAGCCCCGTGGTGCTGAATGATGGTTTACCGTTATAAATAAACTGTGGGCCTGTGTCATGTGTGATAGGGTCGCTGGTGCCTGGTAGCTTTGGTGGCAGCTTTATTACATACCATGACAACACTGACTGGTCATTCATAATAGTAAAATAACAGTGGGCTTGGAGAGAGGGTGGGGGCTCAATGCTGACTGTACCTCCACCCACAGGAATGCCCATAAATTGGACTTCAGGCTGGGTTTTGAGCTACAGTCAGCTTTAACATAAATAAAGAGGTGCTTTATCAGAGCAGGAGCAAGTAAAATATGCATGCATGGGAAATTAAATTAAAGTGTAACATTTGTATTCGATTTTATCATGTACCTGGTGATGACTGGAATGTTGTGGAGGCCTCTCTTGCACCTTCTGACCAACGCTCCTGAAGGTGGAGAGAGTGTGAGGGGACAGAGTGGCATGACTGCCAGAATAGCTGGCTGGCGAAGTTTGCTCTTTAGGTGAATAAAGCTGGGGGTTGCAGTCCTCAGGACAAGATACTGAAGCTGCTTGGCACCAGAGCAGGAGATGGTTGTGGAGACGGTATGCAGGCAGCGACCTGCAACAGTTGGGCAACCAGCAGGCAGAGCAAGTCCAGGAAGCAGGCCAAGGTCGCTAACACTAGGGCAGCATAGTATAGAATCAGCAGACAAAGACAAGTCCAGTAAACTGGCCGAGGTCAGAGAGATCAGGTGAACTTTTGAGGCAAAAGCAAAGGCGAAGTCCAGAGCTAAGCTG
This sequence comes from Lithobates septentrionalis, assembly GCA_037952835.1. NCBI lineage: Eukaryota > Metazoa > Chordata > Amphibia > Anura > Ranidae > Lithobates > Lithobates septentrionalis. The sequence goes on along the minus strand of JBBDGP010000875.1, from coordinate 1,375,689 downwards.
GGTCATACATAGGTAAGCAGGTTCAATGGATCAGGTCTCAGGAATACAGGTACAAGCTGTAAACCATTCAGCAACTGCTCATGGCAACAGAGCACGAACGCACAAACGTGAGCACGATGAACTGGAATAGTATGTCTATCTTTGCTTGATGAGGGATGAACTTTGTGTTCAAATCAAACGCATGTTCGATTTGAACATCATGTGTTCGGTCGTTCGCTGAATTATGAACTATATGGGCCGTTCGCACCAAATTCGAGTGGCGCGTCACGGCCCATAATTCACTACGGCATCGCAGTGCATTGCTGGCTGAAGATTGGCCAAGAATGCACTATGACTATGACTTTGACTTGGCCAATCACAGCGCCGTCTGTACAGAGAGCCATAATTGGCCAAAGCCAGGGTGGCTTTGACCAATTATGGCTCAGGGGGTTTAGTACACGCCCCACACAATATAAGGCTGCCTGCACGGCGGCCCTGTGTAGTGTGTTCCAGCGTTGAGAGAGAGATAGATAGACAGAGAGACAGTGTCATTTGATTTAAGTTAGACAGAGTAGGCAGGCGAGTCAGTTAGCTGCACTTACAGTGTATTGTGTATATATATATATATATATATATATATATACAGTGGCTTGCGAAAGTATTCGGCCCCCTTGAACTTTTCAACCTTTTGCCACATTTCAGGCTTCAAACATAAAGATATAAAATTTTAATTTTTTGTGAAGAATCACCAACAAGTGGGACACAATTGTGAAGTGGAACGAAATCTATTGGATATTTTAAACTTTTTTAGCAATTAAAAAACTGAAAAGTGGTGCGTGCAAAATTATTCGGCCCCTTTACTTTCAGTGCAGAAAACTCACTCCAGAAGTTCAGCGAGGATCTCTGAATGATCCAATGTTGTCCTAAATGACTGATGGTGATAAATAGAATCCACCTGTGTGAAATCAAGTCTCTGTATAAATGCACCTGCTCTGTGATAGTCTCAGGGTTCTGTTGAAAGTGCAGAGAGCATCATGAAGACCAAGGAACACACCAGGCAGGTCCGTAATACTGTTGTGGCGAAGTTTAAAGCCGGATTTGGATACAAAAAGATTTCCCAAGCTTTAAACATCCCAAGGAGCACTGTGCAAGCGATCATTTTGAAATGGAAGGAGTATCAGACCACTGCAAATCTACCAAGACCTGGCTGTCCCTCTAAACTTTCAGCTCAGACAAGGAGAAGACTGTTTAGAGATGCAGCCAAGAGGCCCATGATCACTCTGGATGAACTGCAGAGAACTACAGCTGAGGTGGGAGAGTCTGTCCATACGACAACAATCAGTCGTACACTGCACAAATCTGGCCTTTATGGAAGAGTGGCAAGAAGAAAGCCATTTCTCAAAGATATCCATAAAAAGTCTCGTCTAAAGTTTGCCACAAACCACCTGGGAGACACACCAAACATGTGGAAGAAGGTGCTCTGGTCCGATGAAACCAAAATCGAACTTTTTGGCCACAATGCAAAACGATATGTTTGGCGTAAAAGCAACACAGCTCATCACACTCAACACACCATCCCCACTGTCAAACATGGTGGTGGCAGCATCATGGTTTGGGCCTGCTTTTCTTCAGCAGGGACAGGGAAGATGGTTAAAATTGAGGGGAAGATGGATGCAGCCAAATACAGGACCATTCTGGATGAAAACCTGTTGGAGTCTGCAAAAGACCTGAAACTGGGACAGAGATTTATCTTCCAACAAGACAATGATCCCAAACATACAGCAAAATCTACAAAGGAATGGTTCACAAATAAACGTATCCAGGTGTTAGAATGGCCAAGTCAAAGTCCAGACCTGAATCCAATCGAGAATCTGTGAAAAGAGCTGAAAACTGCTGTTCACAAACGCTCTCCATCCAACCTCACTGAGCTCGAGCTGTTTTGCAAGGAAGAATGGGCAAGAATTTCAGTCTCTCGATGTGCAAAACTGATAGAGACATACCCCAAGCGACTTGCAGCTGTAATCGCAGCAAAAGGTGGCTCTACAAAGTATTAACGCAAGGGGGCCGAACAATTTTGCACGCCCCACTTTTCATTTTTTTATTAGTTAAAAAAGTTTCAAAAATCCAAAAGATTTCGTTCCACTTCACAATTGTGTCCCACTTGTTGGTGATTCTTCACAAAAAATAAAAATTTTATATCTTTATGTTTGAAGCCTGAAATGTGGCAAAAGGTTGAAAAGTTCAAGGGGGCCGAATACTTTCGCAAGCCACTGTATATATATATATATATATATATATACACATCCTAGGTGTTATACACTGTATATACACTGTATTCAGTTTAGCTAGATCCATTCCTGTTATTCTCTTCCTACTACTGACAGGCAGGCAGGTGTTTTTACAGTATTTATAGCTACCTGAAGAAAATTGCTGGTGTTCTTTTGATCCTATTAGTCCTATTAGCTACAGTATTTACAGTTAGTGTAGTGCGTCCTCTGCACAGTGTGCACCTAAAGCTACCTGAAGAAAATTAGTGGTGTTCTTCTGATCCTATTAGTACAGTACCACAGGCAGCTGCAGTATTTACAGGTTAGTGTAGTGTGTCCTTTGCACAGTGTGCACCTAAAGCTACCTAAACAAAATTAGTGGTGTTCTTCTGATCCTACTAGTACAGTACCACAGGCAGCTGCAGTATTTACAAGTTAGTGTAGTGCGTCCTCTGCACAGTGTGCACCTAAAGCTACCTAAACAAAATTAGTGGTGTTCTTCTGATCCTATTAATACCACAGGCAGGCAGCTACAGTATTTACAGTTAGTGTACTGTGTCCTCTGCACAGTGTGCACCTAAAGCTACCTGAAGAAAATTAGTGGTGTTCTTCTGATCCTAATAATACCACAGGCAGGCAGCTACAGTATTTACAGTTAGTGTACTGTGTCCTCTGCACAGTGTGCACCTAAAGCTACCTGAAGACAATTGCTGTTGTTCTGCTCCTATTAATACCACAGGCAGGCAGTTACAGTATTTACAGTTAGTGTTCTGCGCCCTCTGCACAGTGTGCAACAAAAGCTACCTGAAGACAATTGCTGGTGTTCTCATACTAATAATACTACAGGCAGGCAGTTGATTCTGCTAGCTGCAGTATCAGTATATATATACACATCCCGGCTTTGTGCAGCTACATCTCACTGCAGGACATTAGTATGTTTGGAAGGCCAACAAGGAGAGGCAGACAGTCACAAGCCAATAAAAGAGGGCAAGCAGGCTCTGTGTCTAGAGGCAACAGTGCTGGTCGTGGAGACGGTGCATCCTCATCAGCACGTGGCCGTGGGACACGCTTGTCCTTTTTTTCGGCAGCTGGCCATGTTGAGCTGCAACATGCGGAAGACTTGGTAGAGTGAATGACAAAGCCGTCCTCATCCTCCTTATACTCTCTCACCCAGGCTTAGGGTACTTTGACTGGTAAAGCAGCTGCCAACGTGACCTCTTCCCTCGGCTCAATGGCATCAGTCACTCCTTCTCTAGCCCCACCATGTCCTCCTGAGGAGTCCCCTGAACTGTTTGACCACAGTGTTGGGTACATGCTCCAGGGGGATGCCCAGCGTTTTGAAGGCTCTGATGATGGTACCCAGCTAGAGGAAGGCAGTAACATGAGCCCAGAGAGAGGGGGTGCCCAAGAAGGACAGCAATCTGGCAGTCATGTTCCCCCAGCTGCAGCATACTGCCAGCTTTGCTCCAGTGATGAGGAGGGAGGGGATGATGAGGTCACTCACTCCACGTGGGTGCCTGATAGGAGAGAGGAGGAGGAGGCACATCACCAAAGAGGCAGGATGCCCTCCAGGGGCCAGCTTAAGGGCAGCACATATGTTGACCTGCCATGCAGTTCGTTGGCAAGCGTACCTAAAAGACCCACACCAAAGAACAAAGAGGACCTCTCCTTGCTCCTCATCAGCTGGGATCTCCAACCCCACTATACCTTCAGTCCTCTCTGAGACCTGCACTGAGAGGAATGAAGGTGTAGAATTAGGTGTGTCACAGCCAAGTACTTTGGGGGCAATCTGCTATCAGTACACTGGCGTCAGATTGTACCAGGCAAATTTCCCTGTCCTGGCTGCTGCACCGCTGAAGAAAGTTCGCTCCTACCCATCCACATTCCCAAGCGGTTGAATGCTAGCTTGGCTAAATTGCTAGCACTTCAACTGCTGCCTTTTCAGTTGGTAGACTCTGCCCCCTTCCGTGAGTTTGTGGAATGTGCAGTTCCTCAGTGGCAGGTTCCCAAACTCCACTTTTTCTCACGGAAAGCGATTCCGGCTCTCTACTGGCATGTGGAAGGCAATGTCTTGGCCTCAGTAAGGTGCATATTACCGCTGACTCATGGTCCAGCAGGCATAAACAGGGACGTTTCCTATCTTTCACCGCGCACTGGGTGACTCTTCTGGCAGCTGGGAAGGATGCAAGACAGGGTGCAGTAGTGTTGGAGGTTGTTCCACCACCACACCTCCAAAATACTACTAGTGGTGATTCTACCAGTCATGAAGATCCTGCCAGTAACCGGCGTCCCAGGCGCACGGGAACTCGGCCACGGGTTCCATTGCGCATGCGCGCGCGTTCACGGGTGCGGCCACACACGGGCACGCGCGCGCGCACTCCCGCTGGTGTCAGACGGGCTATTTAAACCGGCCTGTCACACTCCATCCCCGCTGTCTGCCCTACAGCGTTCTGTGAGTGTTTCCTGATCTGATCTGTGTATCCTGTTATCTGACCCGGCTTCCTGTTTGACCATCCTGCTATCCGCCTGCACCAGACCCTCTTGGCTTGCCTGACCATCCCTCTGCATTACCCCTGGTACCTCTGTTGTCCGACCACTACCGACCACCAGATTGTTGACCCTCCGCTGTATATACCGGCTTCCAGTCTGCTACCTACTGCTTGTTCCTGGTTCCAGTCCAGCGTTCCAGGCTACTACCTGCTGTTGTTCCTGGTTCCAGTCCAGCGTTCCAGGCTACTACCTGCTGTTGTTCCTGGTTTCAGTCCAGCGTTCCAGACTACTACCTGCTGTTGTTCCTGGTTCCAGCCCAGCGTTCCAGTCTGCTACCTACTGCTTGTTCCTGGTTCCAGTCCAGCATTCCACTATCCGGCCTGCTTACCTGTTGGGTTCCTGGTCCTACCTGCATTCCAGTTTCTGTCTTCAGGTTCCTGATTCAGGAGGGTGCCATCACTACTGTACTTCCAGCAGCTGTTGATCCTGCCAGGCACCCATACCACTCTTCACTCCTGACCCTCTGTTTCCATTCCAGGGGAACGGGAGTGGGAGCTGTAAGGGAGGTCTTTCTCTGCACTTCAGGCTCACAACCTACCAGGTACGTGACAGTAGCAGACAGCCATGTCTGAGCCTGAGCAGGGAACGTCTCCCATGGAGGAACTCTGTGCACACCTGGCAGGATTGACTGAAGCAGTCAAAAATCTACAGCAAGGATACACCAGACTGGAGGAACGAGTGTTAACCCTGTCTAACCCCATTGGGGCCCAGGGAGCTTCCTCTGCTCCTGCTCCTTCAGTCGGGCCTTCCTCAACGGTGGTGATGCTCCCTCCGGAACCTAAGGTTCCCACACCTGAACGTTTCTTCAGAAATCGCCATAAGTTCAGAGCCTTCCGCAACTCTTGCGAATTATTTTTTGCTCTTCAGCCACGTACCTTTTCCCTGGAGGCTACAAAGGTGGGCTATGTAATTTCTCTACTCTCTGGTGACCCCCAAACCTGGGCCCATCGCCTCTTAGAGCAAAAGGACATATCCCTGACCAACCTCTCCACTTTCTTTGACGCACTGGGTCAGTTGTATGATGACCCCCAGCTATCCGTAACCGCAGAGACAGCTCTGCACACCCTTCAACAGGGTCGCAGATCAGCAGAGGACTATGTGGCTGAATTCAGGAAGTGGAGTGCGGATACTAATTGGAATGATGCGGCTCTCCGTTATCAATTTCGGTTGGGACTTTCTGATCCTCTGAAGGATGAACTGGCCAGGGTGGGTACACCACAGACTTTAAATGCTTTAATCAATCTAGCCATCCAGATCGATCGACGCCTACGAGAGCGCAGGTCTGAGAGAGCTGTGGGGTCTTCTCGTCCAACTTGGGTTACCCCTAAAGTTCCTCATCACCCATCATCAACACCACCTACCTCCACGTTTAACTTACCTGAACCAATGCAATTAGGAGTCCTGCGGCCTTCGCTCACCCAAGAGGAACGACAACGTCGTCGAGCAAATAACTTGTGCCTGTATTGCGGGGAACCTGGGCACTATGTCAGGAACTGTCCCCTTAAACTCCGTAAGTGTTTATCTCTATCTACTGACTATGTGACACCTCTGGTTAAAAATACCACTCACCTTGCTCTTCCTCTTCTGCTACAGCTTCCAGGAAAGGACCTACAAATAACCGCCATTATTGACTCAGGAGCTTGCAGCTGTTTCATGGATTCTCTTTTTGCCACCCAACACCAAATACCTTTGTCACCTAAAGCCCATGGACTCTCTATCCATCTAGCTGATGGGACTGCTATCAAATCTGGACCTGTCACTCAAGAGACTATCCCAATACCCGTTTCCATTTCCAACGTCCATCAGGAACAGCTACGCTTGGACATTATCGCTTCACCCCTGTTTCCCTTAATTCTCGGCATGCCATGGTTACAGGCCCACAATCCGGACATTAATTGGATCACGGGTGAGGTGACCTTTCCCTCTCCTTATTGCCAACAGTTCTGCAGAACCCAGAATACCCAGGAGAACTCTACTCTGTTATGCCTAGATACAGATCCTAGTCTACACCCATCCATTGCTTCCGCCTATCATGACTTTCTGGACGTATTTAGCAAGCAAGCCTATGACTGTCCCATTGAGTTACTTCCCGGTGCTGAAATTCCTTTTAGAAGAATATTTCCCTTAACTGAAGTGGAGCAAGGGGCGTTGAAGGAATACATTGATGAAAACCTTAAAAGAGGCTTAATTCGTCCATCCACGTCCCCCGCAGGTGCAGGCATCTTCTTCGTGCAGAAAAAAGACAAAACCCTCAGGCCTTGTGTGGATTACCGCGAACGAAATAAAATTACTGTGAAGAATCGGTACCCTCTCCCCTTAGTACCAGAGCTGTTTCAAAGACTGGGGACTGCCACCATATTCACCAAACTTGATCTCCGTGGGGCCTACAATTTAGTTCGTATTAGGGATGGAGACGAATGGAAGACCGCTTTTCGTACCGCTATGGACATTTTGAGTACCTCGTGATGCCTTTCGGCCTGTGCAATGCTCCTGCCACATTTCAATACTTTATTAATGATGTGTTACGTGACTTTCTAGACCTGTTTGTCATCGTCTATTTAGACGACATATTGATTTTCTCTTGTTCCCTTGAATCCCATCGCAGGCACGTCAGAAGTGTGTTGGGCCGACTTCGACAACACGGTCTATATGCAAAGGCTGAAAAATGTGAATTTGAACAGGAAAGTATTCCATTTCTGGGGTTAGTCATTTCCAGTAAGGGCATTAAAATGGACCCCCAGAAGGTCACTGCAGTCCTAGATTGGCCAGTCCCAACAGACAAGAAAGGAATCCAGCGATTTGTTGGATTCGCTAATTTTTACCGTAAATTTATTAAAGGGTTTTCAGCCATCATTACACCCATCACACAACTAACCAAACAAGGTACACGTTTCCATTGGTCGGCCGAGGCTCAAGAGGCTTTTGAGACTCTCAAGGGCCTTTTCATCTCCGCTTCTGTACTAAAGCATCCAGATTCCTCTCTGCCATTTATTCTAGAAGTGGATGCATCTGAGATTGCTGTAGGGGCAGTGTTGTCCCAAAGACAGGGAACCAAGGCCCTGCTGCATCCTGTGGCCTTCTTTTCTCGTAAACTGTCCACGGCAGAAAGAAATTATGATGTAGGTGACAGAGAGTTGTTGGCAATCAAGTCGGCATTGGAGGAGTGGCGCTATCTGTTGGAGGGTGCCGCTCATCCAGTCTTAATTTTTACAGATCATAAGAACCTGGAGTATTTGAGTTCTGCAAAAAGGTTGAAACCACGTCAGGCCAGGTGGGCTCTCTTTTTCTCCAGGTTCTCTTTTCATGTCACTTACCGCCCTGGTTCCAAGAATACCAAACCTGACGCCCTATCTAGGATGTTTCACAATCCTCAAGAGATTTCCCCTCCAGACACCATTCTGTCCCCGGGGAATTTTCTTTTACTTCAGGGAGACCTGCTTTCCCAGATTAAACAGGCCTCTGCAGGAATGGAATCTTCCATTAAGACAGAGCTCCAGGTTAAGGATGGGTTATTGTGGCATGAAAGTAGGATCTTTATACCTGAAACATTACGAGTTTCAGTACTAGAGCTCTGTCACGATCATGCGCTGGCTGGGCATTTCGGCGTAGCTAAGACCACTGATTTGGTTCAGCGTACCTTCTGGTGGCCTCAGCTACGCAAGGATTGTAAAGAGTTTGTAGAGTCCTGTACCACCTGCATTAGGAACAAAGGGCATAAAACAAAGGCATGGGGTCTACTAAAACCCTTGCCTGTCCCAGATAGACCCTGGAAAATGCTCTCTATAGACTTTATTGTAGAACTACCCCCGGCTGGGGGCTTCACCTCAATCTTTGTCATAGTGGACCGGTTGTCGAAGATGGCTCACTTTGTCCCAATGAAGGGCACCCCTTCAGCTACAGAAACAGCACAAGCATTCATTAAAGAGGTCATCAGGCTCCATGGGGTACCAGTTAATATCGTTTCAGATCGAGGGGTACAATTTACCGCTCGATTCTGGAGGGCTTTGTGTAAAACCTTGGACATTGAACTCTCATTTTCATCGGCTTATCACCCCCAGACCAATGGGCAAACGGAAAGAACAAACCAGACCCTGGAACAATATTTGCGCTGTTTTTCTTCCTTTGCCCAAGATAATTGGATTTCTGTTTTGCCATTGGCCGAATTCGCTTATAACAATTCTATTCATTCTGCTATCAAACAGACTCCGTTTTTTGCGAATTATGGTTTCCACCCTTCATTTTTACCTAACTCTCTTCCAGAATGCACAGTACCCGCAGTCCAAGAGAAATTGGATTTCTTTACCTCTAACAACCAAGTTTTACAGGACACCATGACCAGAACCCAGGAGTACAACAAAGTAACCTTCGATAAGAAAAGGCGAGGTGAGCTCTTACTTGCACCTGGGGATCAGGTATGGTTGTCCACAATAATCCTCCGGTTGGCCTGTCCTTCCAAGAAATTGGGTCCCAAGTTTCTTGGACCGTTCCCTGTTAAACGGAGAATTAATGAAGTTGCATATGAACTTGAACTCCCGGATTCACTAAAGGTACATCCAGGTTTTCACGTGTCCTTGCTTAAACCATCTATTACCAACCCATTTCCAGGTCAAAGCACGGATCCTCCTGATCCAATCCTGGTAGATAGGGAAGAGGAATTCGAGGTGGAGGCTATCATGGACCACAGGAAAAGAGGTAACCAGAATCAATTCTTAATTAAGTGGAAGGGGTTTGGCCCAGAGGAGAATTCTTGGGAACCAGAAGATAATATTCATGCTGAAGACCTATTACAAGCCTTTAAAAGAGCCCATCCAGAGAAATTTTTTCAAAGGGGCATCCGGAGGCTGCCCCTTGGGGGGGGGCAATGTCATGAAGATCCTGCCAGTAACAGGCGTCCCAGGCGCACGGGAACTCGGCCACGGGTTCCATTGCTTATGCGCGCGCGTTCACGGGTGCGGTCACGCACGGGCACGCGCGCGCGCACTCCCGCTGGTGTCAGGCGGGCTATTTAAACCGGCCTGTCACACTCCATCCCCGCTGTCTGCCCTACAGCGTTCTGTGAGTGTTTCCTGATCTGATCTGTGTATCCTGTTATCTGACCCGGCTTCCTGTTTGACCATCCTGCTATCCGCCTGCACCAGACCCTCTTGGCTTGCCTGACCATCCCTCTGCATTACCCCTGGTACCTCTGCTGTCCGACCACTACCGACCACCGGCTTGTTGACCCTCCGCTGTATATACCGGCTTCCAGTCTGCTACCTACTGCTTGTTCCTGGTTCCAGTCCAGCGTTCCAGGCTACTACCTGCTGTTGTTCCTGGTTCCAGCCCAGCGTTCCAGTCTGCTACCTACTGCTTGTTCCTGGTTCCAGCCCAGCGTTCCAGTCTGTTACCTACTGCTTGTTCCTGGTTCCAGTCCAGCGTTCCAGGCTACTACCTGCTGTTGTTCCTGGTTCCAGTCCAGCGTTCCAGGCTACTACCTGCTGTTGTTCCTGGTTCCAGTCCAGCGTTCCAGACTACTACCTGCTGTTGTTCCTGGTTCCAGCCCAGCGTTCCAGTCTGCTACCTACTGCTTGTTGACACTACCACACCTCTCTCCTCCACCCCCTCCTCTTCTTCTTCCTCCATGGCTTCTTCCTGTGCTGATTTGTCTTCGGAACCAGCGGTGCTCCGTAGGCGTTTAAGGGGCTACGCAAGCATGCAGGCCAAAAGATGCCATGCGGTGCTTGAGCTGGTGTGCTTGGGGGACAAGAGCTACACTGGCAGATATTCTGTCAGCTCTGTAGGGGCAGGTTCAGAGGTGGTTGACGCCACGCCAGCTTAAGGCAGGTATGGTGGTTTGACAGTGCATGCATCAGTGACACTGTCCCCCTTGTCCGCCTGTTGGAGCACACGCTGCGTGGAATAATGGACAGGGCACTTGAGGCAGAACAGAGGCAGGAAGAGGAGGACTTCCTTAGCGCTCAAGGCCCCCTTTATGCAGACAGTGTTCCTGCGTGCCCGCCGATCACACAGGAAGAGGACGAGGAGGAGGAAGAAGAGGAGGATTGTGTCAGCATGGAGGTGGAGCCTGGCACTCAGCATCAGCAGCAGTCTTTAAGGGATCATTTACAGTCCCAAGAAACCCATGGACTTGTACATGGCTGGGAGGAGGTGGCTGCGGATCATGTCATCCTTAGTGACCCAGAGGACTCCGGACCGAATGCCTCAGCAAACCTACGCTGCATGGCCTCCCTGATCCTGCAAAGCCTGCGGAAGGATCCTCGTATTCGTGGTATCAAGGAGAGGGATCAATACTGGCTGGCAACCCTCCTTGATCCACGTTACAAGGGTAAGGTTGCGGACCTTATCTTGCCGTCTTAGAGGGAGCAGAGGATGAAACATCTTCGGGAGGCATTACAGAAAGGTCTGTGCAACGCGTTCCCAGAGACTGGGAGGTTAAAAACTCCTGTTCATGGACAACGTGTTGCTGAGGCTTCGGTCAGTCAAAGAAGGAGCGGTGGAGAAGGTGGCCGCCTGACCGATGCATTCAGACAATTTTTTAGTCCGCAGCCCCAAGGTATGATCGGTTCCAGCAACCATCACCAGCGTCTGTTTTACATGGTGCAGGATTACCTAGGGGCAAGATCTGACTTGGACACCTTTCCCACCGAAAATCCTCTGGGTTACTGGGTCTTGAGGATGGATCACTGGCCAGAGCTTGCACAGTATGCAATTGAGCTACTGGCCTGTCCTGCATCCAGCATTCTTTCGGAACGCACATTCAGTGCTGCTGGAGGTTTTGTAACCGATCACAGGGTGCGCCTGTCCACCGACTTGGTCGATCGACTGACCTTCATAAAAATGAATCAGTCTTGGATCACCACCAGCTACCAAACACCTGATGCTGATGTAACCGAATAATTGTTTTTGAAATGTCAGATCCCTTCAAAGACTGCCTATGCTGATGCTGAGTGACTATTCTGTTACGCTGAGTGACTATCCTCTTCCTCCTCAATGATCATGCTGATAGCTTGTAAGAATATTTTTGGTTCTGGGCGCCGCCACCAGTGGCTGAGGCCCAATTTTTCTGTCCCTGTTCAACAGGGACATGTAATTACAATTCTTGATCTAATATTTCACAGCAGGGCCCGTTTCTGCGCCCACCAAGAGTAACTGTGAGGACTTACAGTGTTGTGGCACCAGCACCACCAACAAAGGCCCAATTTTTTTGCCCCTGTTCAACAGGTGCATGTAATTACAATTCTTGATCTAATATTTCACAGCAGAGCCCGTTCCTGCGCCCACCAAGAGTAACTGCGAGGGCTTACAGTGTTGTGGCAACACTATCACCTAAGGCCCCAATTTCTGCAGAGCATATAGGGCAGGCCCCTACTTTCAAACATCCAACTTACAAACGACTCCTACTTGCAAACGGAAGGAGACAACAGGAAGTGAGATGAAATCTACCCCTAGAAAGGGAAATTCTCTCCTGTAAGAGTTAATATGGGAAAAACGTGTCTCCTCAACACTGATGCTTTATCACCAATCTTTGTTTCACTAAAAACCCCAAATTGTCAAAAAACATTTGTCATTGGGACAGAAAGTGAGGTAAAATCTTCTGAAGAGGTGCACAGACAGCAAAACAAATGTCACAGGGGTGATAACCCTTCCCTATGTTTTCCAAAAAGCCTAAAAATTGATTTTTTTGGCTGGAGCTACACTTTAAAAATGTACCAGTTCAAAATTACAAACAGATTCTACTTAACAACAAACCTACAGTCTCTGTCTTGTTTGCACCGCCTGTATACTTCTGCTCAGAGGACCTGGGGCCCCACACCTTTCCTTTTTTTAATTTGGGTGCGGGGTTCCCTTTAATATCCATACAAGCCCCAAAGGGCCTGGTAATGGACTGGGGGGGGGGGGGGTACCCATGCCGTTTGTCTCACTGATTTTCATCCATATTACCGGGACCGGACATTACATTAAAGCCGTAAGCAGTTTTAAATGACTTTTATTACTTTAAAAATGTCATTTTGTGCAGGGACTGTTCTAAGCATGGGACACACGCGCCACTTTACAGGCATACTATAGACACCCCCCAGGTACGATATTTAAAGGAATATTTCACCTTTTTTTTCACTTTAAGCATCATTAACATCACTGCTCCCGAAAAAACGTCAGTTTTTAAAACTTTTTTTTGCATTGATACCATATGCATTGGGGCAGGACCCTTTTTAGGACAATACCATGCAAATTAGCCTTTAAAATTAGCACTTTTGATTTCCAATGTTCCAACGTTCGAGTCCCATAGACTTTAATGGGGTTCTAAAGTTTGTGCAAATTTTCGGGCCGTTCGCAGGTTCTGGTGCGAACCAAACCGGGGGGTGTTCGGCTCATCCCTACTTAGAAGTATGAGCATGTGAGCAATGCACACGCGCACGAATATGAGCATGAGCCCCCACTGGTTTTCTGGTGCTAGGAATCTAGTTTACCTTGCAGATTTCTTCTTTTCACTTTTAAAACCTTTTTATGTTACCGTTTCATATGCTTGTTTTGTAATATGTTAACTGTAAATATTTCTTGCATTGTATTTTTCTTTTCATTAAAAGGATATGTAAAATCCAAAAAAAAAAAAAGAGGATATATTAAAATTGTCAAGCTGAACTTTAGAACGTTACAATGAAATCCTTTCAGTCTTATGAGCTCCTCCAAATTTTGTGAACTGGATATTGTGTATAGGTGTCAGCGAAGACTTATACTGTCTGTGTCCTTTGTTAAAAATCTTGCCACTAAAGGGTAAAGATGGGATAGGGGGGGGAACAAGTCACACCTGGGGGTGGTCAAGTAAATAACGTGACCGACTTGATTACACACTTATATAGTGTCTGTTGCTGTAACCATAGTTATGCATAAAAAGAAGAAGAGCACCCGGTTCTAGAAAACCGAGTAAGGGGTTACTTTAGCAACAAGTTTTAAATATTGAATTTGGTACAAACATGTAAATTGGTGAAAAACCTATCAATTAAAACATGGTATCTAAAAAATTACTATTTAGGTCCAGTGGGACCTAATGATTACTTACATGATCATTGGACAAACTGTCAATCGGTAGTAGATGATTGATGAGTAATAGGGTGTTATTTATCCCTGTTTGCCGAAAAAATCTAAATGACAGCCAGGAAAATCCAATGGAGGTAAATGGGGGTGGGTGGAGGGGGAAGGGAGAAGAAATGCGAGCTGCTCGTATGTAAGTAGACACAATCACTATAGCTGAGATGGTATAAATGAACTAGCTAATAGTTTAGATGTTATAAGTGTCCAGAAAATTGCGGTCAATCCAATAGAATAATTATTGCTTTTGACTTGAGATTCTTTTCTGACAAGATTTTGGTTACAATATCAACCAGAATGGTCCGTATGAAAGTTTTTTTACGCTCCCTGTATGAAGGGAAAGGTGAGGCACCAACTGCCACTGCCATTATGGACTCGGATGACCAAAAAGCCTTAGACATATTGAACTCATTATTGGAGGAAAACTTAGGACCTAGTGAAGAACCCCTCACATCAATAAGACGATCAGTAGATTTAAAAATTAAATCACAAAAAATGCCCCCTCTATCCAAGAATAGATGGCTAAATCTCTTCTTGGAGATGGTCCAGTCCGATCTCGAGAAAGTGAATTGGCATAAAAAAGCCACCGATAATTTAACCATCGGTGAAAGAAACGCCCTCGACGATCTTAAAAAGAGGAGAAACTTAGAAGTAAAAAACAGCGACAAAGGGGGTAATGTTGTCGTGTTAGAAGAACAACATTATGAAAGAATTGCAAAAAAATTACTAACTTATGAGACCACCTACCATAAACTTGACCACAACCCTTTTCCTGCAGTGATTCAGGAGTTGAATCGGAAACTTACATTTGCAAAGGATGAGGGACTGCTGACCATTAGTGAATTCCAACATCTCTTTGTTCGAGAGTTCAATATACCTACCTTTTACACAATCCCTAAATTACACAAAAATGTAAAAGATCCACCTGGAAGACCGATCGTTTCGGCCTGTCAGGGCCCTTTCGAAAGAATTGGCAGGTATGTGGATTTCCTTCTGAAAGACATGGTCAGCAGCCAAAAATCCTTTGTACAGGATACTCGTCATAGTTACATAGTTACATAGTAGGTGAGGTTGAAAAAAGACACAAGTCCAACCTATGTGTGTGATTATGTGTCAGTATTACATTACATATCCCTGTATATTGCGGTCATTCAGGTGATTATCTAATAGTTTCTTGAAGCTAACAATGCTCCCCGCTGAGACCACCGCCTGTGGAAGGGAATTCCACATCCTTGCCGCTCTTACAGTAAAGAACCCTCTACGTAGTTTAAGGTTAAACCTCTTTTCTTCTAATTGTAATGAGTGGCCACGAGTCTTATTAAACTCTCTTCTGCGAAAAAGTTTTATCCCTATAGTGGGGTCACCAGTACAGTATTTGTAAATTGAAATCATATCCCCTCTCAAGCGTCTCTTCTCCAGAGAGAATAAGTTCAGTGCTCGCCACCTTTCCTCATAACTAAGATCCTCCAGACCCTTTATTAGCTTTGTTGCCCTTCTTTGTACTCGCTCCATTTCCAGTACGTCCCTCCTGAGGACTGGTGCCCAGAACTGGACAGCATATTCCAGGTGCGGGCGGACCAGAGTCTTGTAGAGCGAGAGAATTATCGTTTTATCTCTGCAGTTGATCCCCCTTTTAATGCATGCCAATATTCTGTTTGCTTTATTAGCAGCAGCTTGGCATTGCATGCCATTGCTGAGCCTATCATCCACTAGGACCCCCAGGTCCTTTTCCATCCTAGATTCCCCCAGAGGTTCTCCCCCCAGTGTATAGATTGCATTCATATTTTTGCCACCCAAATGCATTATTTTACATTTTTCTACATTGAACCTCATTTGCCATGTAGTTGCCCACCCCATTAATTTGTTCAGGTCTTTTTGCAAGATTTCCACATCCTGCGGAGAAGTTATTGCCCTGCTTAGCTTAGTATCGTCTGCAAATACAGAGACTGAACTGTTTATCCCATCCTCCAGGTCGTTTATGACAAATTAAATAGGATTGGTCCCAGCACAGAACCTTCGGGAACCCCACTACCCACCCCTGACCATTCTGAGTACTCCCCATTTATCACCACCCTCTGAACACGCCCTTGTAGCCAGTTTTCAATCCATGTACTCACCCTATGGTCCATGCCAACGCACCTTATTTTGTACAGTAAACGTTTATGGGGAACTGTGTCAAATGCTTTTGCAAAATCCAGATACACCACGTCTACGGGCCTTCCTTTATCTAGATGGCAACTCACCTCCTCATAGAAGGTTAATAGATTGGTTTGGCAAGAACGATTCTTCATGAATCCATGCTGATTACTGCTAATGATATCATTCTTATTACTAAAATCTTGTATATAGTCCCTTATCATCCCCTCCAAGAGTTTACATACTATTGATGTTAGGCTAACTGGTCTGTAATTCCCAGGGATGTTTTTTGGGCCCTTTTTAAATATTGGTGCTACATTGGCTTTTCTCCAATCAGCTGGTACCATTCCAGTCAATAGACTGTCTGTAAAAATTAGGAACAACGGTCTGGCAATCACCTGACTGAGTTCCCTAAGTACCCTCGGATGCAAGCCATCTGGTCCCGGTGATTTATTAATGTTAAGTTTCTCAAGTCTAATTTTAATTCCGTCCTCTGTTAACCATGTAGGTGCTTCCTGTGTTGTGTCATGAGGATAAACTGCAGTTTTGGTTACTGAAGCCCCCCGATTCACTCGTGAAGACTGAGGAGAAGAATAAATTCAATACCTTTGCCATCTCCCCATCCTTTGTAACCAGATGTCCTTCCTCATTCTTTATGGGGCCAATATGGTCTGTCCTCCCTTTTTTACTGTTTACATACTTAAAGAATTTCTTGGGATTTTTTTTTGCTCTCCTCCGCTATGTGTCTTTCATGTTCTATCTTAGCCATCCTAATTGCACCCTTACATTTCTTATTGCATTCTTTATAAATTCTGAATGCTGTGGATGATCCCTCAACCCTATATTTTTTGAAGGCCTTCTCCTTTGCTTTTATATGCATTTTTACATTGGAGTTAAGCCATCCAGGATGTTTGTTCGCTCTTTTAAATTTATTACCCAATGGGATACATTGGCTAATGCCCTTATTTAATATGCTCTTAAAGCAAACCCATCTCTCCTCCGTATTCTTTGTTCCTAATATTTTATCCCAATTTATGCCTTTTAGCAAGGTTTGTAGTTTAGGGAAGTTGGCTCTTTTGAAATTCAGTGTCTTTGTGTTCCCTTCATGTTTCCTATTTGTGTGATTTATACTGAAACTAATTGACCTGTGATCGCTGTTACCTAAATTGCCCCGTATTTCCACATCTGTTATCAGGTCTGTATTGTTGGTAATCAGTAGATCTAGTAAGGTTTTATTTCTAGTTAGTGCGTCTACCATCTGACCCATAAAATTGTCCTGCAAGACACTAAGGAACTGGCGAGCCTTAAATGAATGCGCGGTTCCCTCCGCCCAGTCTATGTCTGGATAATTAAAATCCCCCATTATGATAACACTTCCCATCCTTGCTGCTAATCCAATTTGTGTCCTAGCAAAACTCTCTGAGTTCAAAGATCTGAACCAACTAGGAGAAATCTGGCTTGTAGGCATTGATATGGAGTCATTGTACACTTCAATACCCCACTCATGCGGGATTAAAGCCGTTGAGACATTTTTGAACACTGCCTACCCAGAATCAGGACCACAAAATGAATTCCTGACTGACTTGTTGGAATTTATGTTATTAAACAACTTTTTTCAATTTTTAACCATTTACTACCAACAAATTTACGGTACCTCTATGGGGGCAGCGTGGGCTCCATCCTACGCATGCCTCCATCTGAGTTTTTGGGAAGAGGAGGTAGTCTTCCTCTCGTCGATATACCGTCACCACGCCTGGTTACGGTACATTGACGATGTTTTTGTGATTTGGCGCGGTACACAGACTGAGTTGCTGCAGTTCATTCATGAGCTTAACATTAATCAATTTAACATTCACCTTTAATCAGACAAGATTACCTTTTCTTGATCTACAAATATCTTTGGAAAATGGGCAACTCCATACTTCTACTTTTTGTAAGGACACTGCAGCAAATACCTTTCTTAGTGCCACCAGTCACCATCCCCATTGGATCAAAAACGGTATACCGGTGGGCCAATTCCTACGCTTAAAATTAAATTGTTCGAAAACAAGCGACTACAGACGCGAGAGCCAGGATCTCTATGCTCGATTTAGAGAGCGTGGCTACTCGCATCGACAAATTAAGAGAGCTAAAAAGAAAGCAGCAGCTCGGGACCGCCAAAGTCTGTTATCAGTTGAGCCAATTGGTACTTCCACTGTACCTAATTCCAAAACTAATGATCCAATAAGAATAATAACCACCTTTGGATCCCAGTGGAATACCATTCCTTCAATCTTAGGTCTGTTATCCAATTCACCGGGTTTGGGCAAGATTGTAGGCACCTCTTCCAAGCTGGTGGCCCAAGGTGCCAAAAACTTGGGTGACATGTTGATTCAATCAGAATTTACCCGCAAACAGGATAATTCATGGCTATCTAATTATCCACGGACATTGGGAATGTTCCCTTGTAACAGATGTCAGATCTGTCCTTTTGTGCATAGGACTTCAACCTTTATGGATGCACATGGAAATGAAACATATGAAATCCGTGATTTAATCAACTGTTCCACTTCACGTGTTATCTATATGATAACATGTCCATGCCCCAAAATATATGTTGGCAAAACAAAAAGACAGTTAAGAGTCCGCATTGGTGAACACTTGCGTGAAATTAATGACAAAACTAAAATTCCTGAAAAGCCCCTAGCAAAACACTTTGCTCAACACCACGGCGGAAGTTCTCGGGGAATGAAGGTAAAGGGCATTTACGCCCTAAACCTGCCCTCTAGACGCGGCAACTTTGACCGTATACTCCTACAAAAAGAAAAATGGTGGGTATACCGTCTAAAGTCCCTTATACCCGTCGGATTAAAGACGGAATTGAACCTGCAGCCCTTTTTACCAACCTAGATTGGTCAGTCGGTCCAATCTACCTCGACATCCCTCTTTTATACGTGCATCTGTATGTGCGAGTGCATGACTATAATGCACTCGCAAATATATGCATAATTAGAGTAAACTTTTGATCCTCAAATTCTATCTGCCTATCACATCTACTACACTACATACTATTAGAAGTTACTACTACTATACTATACATGTTTCTTTGAATGAAAATATATGTAACCATAGTAGCCCGCCCTGCTGTTGATGTTTACACTTAAATTTAGGCTTGTGTTTATGTTAATGTTACACTCTCCTAAATTTCCTTTCCCCTTGTTTTTGCTCCTTTTCTCTCACAATCCTTGCCAGGTAATTATAAATTCCTATGAAGTCATTATAGTAACTTTAGAGAGTTATTCAGAATGTTAAAGGATTTGAGATTTTCCTTTTTATGCATTATATGGCTCTTAGAAGTCACTCAAAAACATTGAATTACCTGCTCGTGATTGAATTACTAAACATGACCACTTTTTGGATAACTGTCCCCTTAAAACCTAAACACACTTGGGCGGTGACAGAACGCAATCACAATGATATAAGGGAGCATTGCCACCAGCTCAAGTATCGTCCAAGATGAAGCTACGCTATTGGTTCTAGTGAAACGCGTTGACGTCATCAACGCAGGCCCGTCACGGACACTGGAGTACGGGTGGAGAGGTGACAGCTGCGAGCGATGCACAGATGAGGTGAAACAGCCTGGTTGTCTTGAGCGGCCAGAGTCGTAAGAGGATCGAATACTTTTTCTTGTGACTGCACCCCCTCGGGGACGCACGCTCAGTCGGGACAACCTTTCAGCTGGTCCGCGCCACGGCACCCGATCGGGAAGGGGGTGAAGGCATTTGTATCCCCCGCCACCCCTGTAGCCAATGACGCTATACACCGAGCTGGCTCATCACTGAGCAGAGGAACCTGCATGTATATCACGGCTCCCCCTTTACACACGAAGCGTCCATCGTGATGTTGCAACACATCTGATCCAGCCCATCAGACCACTTCCAACTGATTAAAAACAACAAACGGTAAAGTCTGCCAAATTCATTATAAGATGTTCTTTATATGACTTTAATCCTTACTGACAGTATAACTTTCTCATACGGACCATTCTGGTTGATATTCTGACCAAAATCTTGTCAGAAAAGAATCTCAAGTCAAAAGCAATAATTATTCCATTGGATTGACCGCAATTTTCTGGACACTTATAACATCTAAACTATTAGCTAGTTCATTTATACCATCTCAGCTATAGCGATTGTGTCTACTTACATACGAGCAGCTCGCATTTCTTCTCCCTTCCCCCTCCACCCACACCCATATACCACCATTGGATTTTCCTGGCTGTCATTTAGGTTTTTTTGGCAAACAGGGATAAATAACACCCTATTACTCATCAATCATCTACTACCGATTGACAGCCCGCAAAGTCCAAAGCGTCTGGACGATGTCATACGTTGTCTTTGTTTTTGTTTTGTAATGTCTTATGTTTTGTCCAGTTTGTCCAATTATCATGAAAGTAATCATTAGGTCCCACTGGACCTAAATAGTAATTTTTTAGATACCATGTTTTAATTGATAGGTTTTTCACCAATTTACATGTTTGTACCAAATTAAATATTTAATAAAATGTATACTTTTTTGGTAATACCGCCAGTCTTTTGACATGATTAAAACTTGTTGCTAAAGTAACCCCTTACTCGGTTTTCTCGAACCGGGTGCTCTTCTTCTTTTTATGCCACTAAAGGGTACCTAGATGTGCTGCTGTTCTCCCAAAAGTAGTAAATAAAATGTGACAGAAGAGTGATAGATGGGTCTTTGTGGTTCAACGTCCGCAACAGACATGATCACACTCAGGATTAGCAAGGTGATGTGTCAAAGGGATGAGCAGTACATACAACTGAATGATGTACAGCAAAGTGTCCTGTACATCTTTGATAAATATACCCCTTAAAGTGTATATAAACCCAAACAATGAAGTTCTCTTATGCAGCGTACACACGAGCGGACTTTTTCGACCGGACTGGTCTGACGGACCGAGTCCGGCGGACAATCCGATCGTGTGTGGGATTCATCGGACCTTCAGGGGACTTTTCCAGTCGAAAATCTGACAGGCTTTAGATTTGAAACATGCTTCAAATCTTTCCGACGGACTCGAGTCCGGTCGAAAAATCCGCTCGTCTGTATGCTAGTCCGATGGACGAAAACCCACGCTAGGGCAGCCATTGGCTACTGGCTATCAACTTCCTTATTTTAGTCCGGTCGTACGTCATCACGTATGAATCCATCGGACTTTGGTGTGATCGTGTGTAGGCAAGTCCGGTCGTTCAAAAGTCCGTCAAAAGCCTGACGAAAGTCCACTGCAATGGCCGTCAGACTTTTGTTGCCTAAAAGTCTGCTCGTGTGTACACGGCCCTACTTGCTCCCTTTGAGTTATTAAGTATACCACTGAAAGCATTATGTTGATCCTTTCTGTGTTTTGTGTACACTTCTAGTGTTGTGTGAAGGATTTCTTCTGGTTCTTATTATGTACTACAGAACAATTTCCCCCAATGTTGTGTGATTTTTTTTTTATTTGTAGAATTACAAGATGAAAATAAAGTAAAAAGGCCTGAAATAGGAAGCGATTGCAGACACCTCTAAGACGTAGCTCCCAACTGTCGCCAAATTCGAAGGACTGTCCCGGATTTGGAACAATGTCCCTCTGTTCCCTTTTTCCTCTTTTTCCTCTTTCCTCCTTTTTCCTCCTCATTTGTCTCTCATTTTAGTCCAATCTACAGTGCCTTGCAAAAGTATTCGGCCCCCTTGAACTTTTCAACCTTTTGCCACATTTCAGGCTTCAAACATAAAGATATAAAATTTTAATTTTTTGTGAAGAATCACCAACAAGTGGGACACAATTGTGAAGTGGAACGAAATCTATTGGATATTTTAAACTTTTTTAGCAAATAAAAAACTGAAAAGTGGTGCGTGCAAAATTATTCGACCCCTTTACTTTCAGTGCAGAAAACTCACTCCAGAAGTTCAGCGAGGATCTCTGAATGATCCAATGTTGTCCTAAATGACTGATGGTGATAAATAGAATCCACCTGTGTGTAATCAAGTCTCTGTATAAATGCACCTGCTCTGTGATAGTCTCAGGGTTCTGTTGAAAGCGCAGAGAGCATCATGAAGACAAAGGAACACACCAGGCAGGTCCGTAATACTGTTGTGGAGAAGTTTAAAGCCGGATTTGGATACAAAAAGATTTCCCAAGCTTTAAACATCCCAAGGAGCACTGTGCAAGCGATCATTTTGAAATGGAAGGAGTATCAGACCACTGCAAATCTACCAAGACCTGGCTGTCCCTCTAAACTTTCAGCTCAGACAAGGATAAGACTGATCAGAGATGCAGCCAAGAGGCCCATGATCACTCTGGATGAAATGCAGAGAACTACAGCTGAGGTGGGAGAGTCTGTCCATAGGACAACAATCAGTCGTACACTGCACAAATCTGGCCTTTATGGAAGAGTGGCAAGAAGAAAGCCATTTCTCAAAGATATCCATAAAAAGTCTCGTCTAAAGTTTGCCACAAGCCACCTGGGAGACACACCAAACATGTGGAAGAAGGTGCTCTGGTCCGATGAAACCAAAATCGAACTTTTTGGCCACAATGCAAAACGATATGTTTGGCGTAAAAGCAACACAGCTCATCACACTCAACACACCATCCCCACTGTCAAACATGGTGGTGGCAGCATCATGGTTTGGGCCTGCTTTTCTTCAGCAGGGACAGGGAAGATGGTTAAAATTGAAGGGAAGATGGATGCAGCCAAATACAGGACCATTCTGGATGAAAACCTGTTGGAGTCTGCAAAAGACCTGAAACTGGGACGGAGATTTATCTTCCAACAAGACAATGATCCCAAACATACAGCAAAATCTACAAAGGAATGGTTCACAAATAAACGTATCCAGGTGTTAGAATGGCCAAGTCAAAGTCCAGACCTGAATCCAATCGAGAATCTGTGGAAAGAGCTGAAAACTGCTGTTCACAAACGCTCTCCATCCAACCTCACTGAGCTCGAGCTGTTTTGCAAGGAAGAATGGGCAAGAATTTCAGTCTCTCAATGTGCAAAACTGATAGAGACATACCCCAAGCGACTTGCAGCTGTAATCGCAGCAAAAGGTGGCTCTACAAAGTATTAACGCAAGGGGGCCGAATAATTTTGCACGCCCCACTTTTCATTTTTTTATTAGTTAAAAAAGTTTCAACAATCCAATAGATTTCGTTCCACTTCACAATTGTGTCCCACTTGTTGGTGATTCTTCACAAAAAATAAAAATTTTATATCTTTATGTTTGAAGCCTGAAATGTGGCAAAAGGTTGAAAAGTTCAAGGGGGCCGAATACTTTCGCAAGGCACTGTATATAGTTGTAGATGTAGCAATATGGACTACAAACATAAAGTACCGTACCTTCTAGCATTTCGAGGTATCCCTTTAGCGATCAATGTATCCAGTGACATCATATCTGTGTGCCACATAAAAGGATTGTGGGACAAATAGTTCCCCGTCAGATAATTGCTTTGCACGATTGTGTGCCAGCTCTACATATCCCAGGGATCCTTGCTGCTATCCGAAGATTGCTGGGAGTAGCTATTAAAGCAACAGAAGCCCGCGCGGAGACTCTCTTCCTCCTGGGCCTGACACAAGACTGACCTCTCTGTGCAACAGGGAGAGAGAGGTCCCGGCCTACCACGCAGAGTCTTACTAGTTCTGGTGTTCGCTGTCGGACATCCTTTCCGGCACCACTCTGGTCGCCTGCCTGTTGGTGTGTGTGGTAAGCTTCATGTCGCAGGATCGAGACAGCGGATCCACTGCATGAGTGTCGCTACACGAGTTCCTGTTTGGAGCACATCAGAACGGTCTGGTCGTTGGTGAGAGGGCAAATTGCTCGACCTGTATCCATTCTTTTCCATCGTTACATTGAAACACTTTGTACAGACATCTTTACTTCAAGAACATGTTACTGCATTATTTGAACACTGTGCTCAGACACCTTTAGCTTTCTTCACTACACCATACCCAAACGGATTACAGTTAACAACCTACAACTAGCCGGTGAAGAAGAACATCAGATCTGCAACGTAGACTTTATTGCCATTACTTATAGAAAGGCCCCTATATTACTCTTCTCTAGACCTTCCTAGCGTGTAGGCTGGCCAGGTTCCATCGTCTATAGTGTGGCAGTATACACAGTTAACTGAAACATCCACTAGGGGGTAACATTACATCTAAAGAAAGTGTACTGTCAGAGAAGAAATCTGAATCAGCCCTGGCATTTCCCTGCATGCATGCGCAGCGGAACGGCGCTCCGGCGCACGTGCGTTCGCGGGGGAACAGTGCTTTGGCGTACATGCGCTCGCGGCCCCACAAAATGGCGCGCATGCATAACGTGACTTCCTTGCTGCCTATAAAAGCTGCCTCCTCTCTCAGACAAATCGCTGGTTTGTCTTCAGCTTCCAGTGTACTTATTCCTGTTTCCTGTTTGCTGATTGCCTGTTGTGACCCGGATTGACCCTGACCTGCCTTGATCTTCTCCTGGACCTGACCTCTGGCTTGTTTTACAGACTCTGCTTGTTCCTCTGGTGTTTGACCCTCAGCCTGTGACCTGGATTACACTCAGTCTCCTGTGCCTTGATCCTCTGCCTGTGACCCGGATTACCATCAGTCTCCTGTGCCTTGACCCTCTGTTGTGACCCGTATTATCCTCAGTCCCCTGTGCCTAGACCCTCAGCCAGTTCTTGAACTTGCCTCCAGTCCACAGTACCTTGGCTCCCTGCCTGCTCACGGACTTTCTCTTGGTGTTAGACCCCCGGCCTGTTCTGGACTCCACTGCTTTTCAACCTCTGTTTTGGGCTCATATTACCTGCTCCTGCACGGCTACTAAGCCCTACGCTGACCTTCACGCAAACCCTGCCCAGCCTGCTGGTAGCTTGTGCCTCTTTGTGCCATTCACCCTCTGTACCATCTCCAGTGGGTGGAGTGCGCTTAGTCGCAAGAGTGAACCGCTCTCTGCATTTCCGCCTTGGTGTACATGTACATATAGGTATATAAAATTGTCATTGTTAACATGTTGTCTTGTGCCTTTCGGAATAGTTATTTTGCTGAGCTGGCGCTGTGGCCTAGAACTCAGCAGATTTATTGCCTTCTCTTGTGGCAACCCCCCCTATTATTGTTTCAAGTAAAATATTCATATAATCTAAATACATTGAGTTGTTTGATTATTGCCGCACAGTGATACAAAGATATCTAAAACCATTGTGTCAGGTGGGTTGGAAGGTTCACCAGGTCAAGGCCCTGCAGATGAGCAGGTAATACTAAGCAGTCCTCTAGGGGGCTGTGCTACATATATAAAATGCACTACCTATCTATTAAAAAGTGTTTCCCAGTGATAAACCTTTCATCCAATTTCTAAATTGCTGCATTTGTAAATTCCAAAAGCTAATATAAAGGAATAGCAGTGGCAAAAAAGCACTTGTGGGTTTAACTAATCATTTTTTTTGTACAATTTTCCTTTAAGGGGGTGTGGCAGGGGGTGTGTCCTATGCCTGCATACCTTTGCTAATAGGTGTCCCTCATTCCCAACAGGAGAGAGGGATGAGCATGCAGGATACTCCAAACACAAAACAGGTACAAATGGACATGTTCTTGAACAAAGGAAAATCCTTTAACAGCAGCCTTTGTTGGTGGTAGTACAGCAGAGCCAAAAAATGTATTTAGCTTGACAGGGCGCTACATCTATTTTTGTTTTTGGGCTTAGATATGCTTTTTTTCATTCTAAAAAATAGAAAAGCTTTTCCTTTGTCTAGACACTCCTATGTTGTGAGCCTTACTGCTGTAGATCTGCAATGTAAGATCATCTAAAGTGCTGTGCCACTGACTGCTAGTCTTCTGAGATCTGACATGCTGTTACTGCTGTGCTGCTCAATTACTGGAGAAAAAGTTGCAGTGCGGGGATCTCCCTACCTGTACTTCGTTCTTTCTATGGATCTGTGATTTCTGCATCTCTCCTACTGTTTTGATTATTCATCCACCAGTCATCATGGGGAGCAGCTATGACACGAGGAAGCAAAGCCCTACATCTACCAAGATGTCTGCCTCCACACAAACAAGATATTTGGGGGGCACACCCTAAAAGATGCAATAAAGATGGCGCAGCCATAAGACCATACAACAGAACAAAATTTTACAGCGCACACATGAAAAAAAGGCATTTACCTCCAGCAAGGCTAATTTAAAACACCTAGGCATTTTCGAAAAACATTATCAAAAAATATGGGGATTTGGTCACACCATATTGCTATATATATGGTGCTTAAACTCACTCTTACTGCGACAAAGTACCCCATGATTAGTGGGTCCTACACTATCCATAGATTGGGAGATCCTGCTTTTCTGAACCATGGGAGAAATACACTCCTCTATATGGGAGAACTTGAGGTCTCCACCCATGACACAAGTGGACACTAATGAGAGGTACTCAATGAGGGAGTGGGGTGCTCCGCACCCAAAAGGATTTGGTCAGAATCCATACAATAGACAAACAAGATATTTGGGGGGCACACCCTAAAAGATGCATTAAAGAGCAAGAGAGTGAGACTTTACATGAAGCACGTGGCTGCTATAGAGTAAATTGTTGAACATATAAGAAATGTATTGATTATTATATAGTATATACATACATATAATGCTGGTATCAATTATAGATGATGAGCATGGTAATAACTATAAACATGGTAATGACATTGGTATCTCATAATATAACCACAATAATATTCCATAGTTCACCAATAGCAAGATTGTATAAAACCATAAATGGCGAAATAGTGCCTGCAGGACCTATGGCCTCACTACTCCTGTAAAGGTGGGTAATGCATAATGACTTAAAGGTCTGGGTAAGTATTAGTAGGAACATGGCATCTGGTAGCTCTATACGTTTCTTGGATTTTGAGCCACTCATCAGGAGAAAGCGCGTAATGTATCTAAAATAGAATTATTATATATGAATAGTCTGATATATATAAACATGAACAGAAGTAGGGTAAAGAAGACCCCACACCCGGTGCATGCTTATTTACCTTAGTTCGTGTATTAATGGTATGGTGCGGGGCACCGCGAGCCATCCGAGGGCACCTCCAACCGGGAGCTGTGGCGGACAACTCGGCGGAGACGACCCACATAGGCATCAACTAGGACAGGCATGGAACCACGAGGCACTCCTGTGTAGGAAGTGAAAATATGAAGTGAATCTGGGAAGTCTCTAAGAGATATGAGTGAGGGTGAGAAAGTGGTCAGGGGACCCGTGCTAGATGGGATGGAAGTGTGAGTGAGGGAAGTGGTTACCCACCAGTGGCACCTGGGAGGTGGGAGTGGAAGGCCCGAGGGGTGGTGATAAGGAGCGCAATATTACCTAATGTGGATGAAGAAACAGAGGAGAGGGGAAAAACAAGATCCCAAGCTGCGTGAAGTCGCCCATATATGCGCCACCACGGAACAGCCCACCATCTTCATGCCGTGTAGCAGAGTGGGAGGAGGGGCACCATCAAACGGGTAGCTATGTACCTGGCCAACCGGCACCAACATATCTCCCATGTTGCTCACGAGCGTGGAAACCACCTGCATGGCCGTGAGGATCCACAATCCTCAACTCATTTTCCCTGCCCCACATCTTCTGGTAATGAGTTGCAGAATAGATGGCCACTATTATACCTCCATTGTCTGTGAAGAGGACTTCCCAGTCTCATTGGCTTGTAGATCACATCAGTGGCAGCTGCTTCATTAGGGTCACAGGGGCGCTGCCCCCCTAATACATGCGCCTGGCCCCTAATCTTCATGCGGGGCTTTGGAAGCATGGATTTCAATGGGTTTTTTTTTTTTTTAGAAGCACATGATTAGAGCCTAATGCCGTGTACACACGAGCGGACTTTACGGCAGACTTTGCCCGGCGGACTGGATTTCGTCAGACAATTCGATCGTGTGTGGGCTCCAGCGGACTTTGTTTTCTCAAAAGTTGGACGGACTTAGATTTGAAACATGTTTTAAACCAATCCGTCGAAATCAAGTCCGGTCGAAAAGTCCGCTCGTCTGTATGCTAGTTCGACGGACAAAAAGCCACGCTAGGGCAGCTATTGGCTACTGGCTATGAACTTCCTTGTTTTAGTCCAGTCGTACGTCATCACGTACGAATTCGACGGACTTTGGTGGATTGTGTGTAGGCAAGTCCGTTCATTCAGAAAGTCCGTCGTAAAGTCAGTCGAAAAGTCCGCCGGGCAAAGTCTGCCGTAAAGTCCGCTCGTGTGTACGCGGCATAAGGCTCTAATTGGCTTCAAAAAAGGGTGGGCTCAAGGCACAGAGCACTGCGTGCTGAGTAGCCCACCCAGTTGTGTGACATTGGTGAATTAATATTTGCTAATGTCTTCCTGGTTCTCCTCCTGGCCAATCAGAAAGCGGGTCCTGAGCCCTGATTGGCCAGGGAGACCTAGGACTCCCGGCCAATCGGGCCTCAGGACCCACATCCTGTTCAGCTCTTCCCTCGGCAAGCTGAGGTGAGGACCAGTGGGCAGCAACCGTCGCTCTGAGGAGCCCTACTCCGGATCCAGCACCAGCTCGTCATCGGAATGTAAGGCCATGGATCGCCACCTTACCGTCCGACCCGCCCAGGGGGAGGTTGTTTGCCGCCCCCCATAATATTGAGCACCAAATTCGATCAAATCAAATCGATATTTTGCGAAATCTATCCTTTTATTATAATATGTATAAAATGCAACACAAAAACACATGAACTGATTAGAATCCTGCATTTAAAGTGGTTGTGAAGGCAGAAGATTTTTTAAGATAAAAAAACCTTCTGTGTGCAGCAGCCCCCCTATTACTTACCTGAGCTCATCTCGATCCAGCGATGTTGTACGAGAGACTCAGCTGTCCGGGACTCTCCCTCCTCATTGGCAGACAACAGAAAAGCACTATTGGGAAACCGGCAGTGGAGCCTTCAGGCTTCACTGCCAGTTTCTTACTGCGCATGCACGAGTCCGCGGCACTTTCTTAATGGCCCCATCATCTTCTGAGACACACATAGGTCCCCGAAGGCACCGGGGCAGAAGAGGTTATGACGCACTGGGCCGCGGCGAGTAGAGTTGCCACCTCATCCCTTTAAACCCGAACACATATGAATTACACAGGTTCTGAGGCTAGTTTAATGCCGATAAGGCACCAAGTGAGTTTAATTACCAACTTAATCAGCCACAGAACCCGTGTAATTCATGTGTTCAGGTTTAAAGGGATGAGGTGGCAACTCTAGCGGCGAGGCCGGGACGGAAGTACACTATGTACTTCATAAAAGGTAAGTGAGAAAAAAAACAATTATCCAAAATTGAGAGGTGGAAGGGGTTGTCTTTCCTTTAAGATAAAGTTGTAAAAGTGGGTGGAACTCCACTTTAAGTAGTATCATTCTATATTATAATACATAGTTGTAAAAGTGGGTGGAACTCCACTTTAAGTAGTATCATTCTATATTATAATACATAGGTCTAATTATTAAAGCTGAACTCCAGGCAAAACAAAACTGTTTGTTTGCAGTGCAAGGGTTAAATGCTTGTTTAGATCTAGAGGACTGCAAAAATCACATTTAATTACCCTCAGCTCCCCCAGGCTGCTTCAAATTGTAAAACTGATTCCTGCAGCCTCTACTCCCCTATGCTCCTGTGGTCAGATGCCCTCTGACATCATCAAGACCCATACAGAGCCCATAGCCCTGCATTTAACATGAGGATGCTGAGGGACAGTCCATTACCGAAGAGTAATGCCACATACACACGAGCGGACTGTACGGCAGACTTTGTCCGGCAGACTTTGCGACGGACTTTCCAAATGAACGGACTTGCCTACACACGATCAACCAAAGTCCGACGGATTCGTACGTGATGACGTACGACCGGACTAAAACAAGGAAGTTCATAGCCAGTAGCCAATAGCTGCCCTAGCGTCGGTTTTTGTCCGTCGGACTAGCATACAGACAAGCGGACTTTTCGACCGGACTCGAGTCCGTCGGAAAGATTTGAAACATGTTTAATTTCTAGGTCGGTCGAACATTTGGGGAAAAAAAGTCCGCTGGAGCCCACACACAATCGAATTGTCCAACGGACTCCGGTCCGCCGGACCAAGTATGCCGTAAAGTCCGGTCGTGTGTACGCGGCATAAGGGAGAGGGCTGGCTGGCTGGCTGGCTGGCAAGAGAGAGGAGGATCTGGTGTGTAAATGTGCTTTTGTGCCGCCTAGACATAAACAAGCATTTATCACTTACAATGGGGCAGTACTACTACTGCAAAGGAGCATTTTCCCCTATCCTGGAGTTGAGCTCAAGGCTCCGTTCACACTAGTGCGATTTCAGATGGCTCCGTTTCCACTAGTGCGATTTCAGATGGCTCCGTTCCCACTAGTGCGATTTCAGATGGCTCCGTTCCCACTAGTGCGATTTCAGATGGCTCCGTTCCCACTAATGCGATTTCAGATGGCTCCGTTCACACTAGTGCGATTTCAGATGGCTCCGTTCCCACTAGTGCGATTTCAGATGGCTCCGTTCCCACTAGTGCGATTTCAGATGGCTCCGTTCCCACTAATGCGATTTCAGATGGCTCCATTCCCACTAGTGCGATTTCAGATGGCTCCGTTCCCACTAATGCGATTTCAGATGGCTCCGTTCACACTAGTGCGATTTCAGATTCAACTTTAGTTGCACAGAATCGCACGACAATGGGAATCCTGTTTTTTTCAATGGCGCCCGCTAACATCAATGCAACTCAGCACAGTGTGATTATGGCCCCATAGAATATGCAAACTACTGTACATCCAAGTTGCATTACATAATCACACTAAAAATCGGATCAAAATCGGATTGTAGCGGTGCGAACCTAGACTTAATCTATGTGGATGTCACATTGCCTTTTTGTGATACAGCTGTATATTGAAGTAGTGCACAATCCAGATGTGAACCAAACTCTTCTCTCTTCTCCACAAACTTTTAATGCTTGGCCATTCTGTCATCAA
This sequence comes from Lithobates septentrionalis, assembly GCA_037952835.1. Lineage (NCBI taxonomy): Eukaryota > Metazoa > Chordata > Amphibia > Anura > Ranidae > Lithobates > Lithobates septentrionalis. Next base: position 1,344,672 of record JBBDGP010000875.1, on the reverse strand, counting down.
TCAAACTGCACTCTCACAAAAAGAAAGCAAGTGAACGGTAAGCTGCCAAATATTGCAGAGGGAATCAATGCATTGTCCCACAAATGTGATAATGCATAGTGAGCATTCTGGCTCTGTGCACACTATTAGCTCTGGCGACTGGGGGCACTTAATAGGGATATGAAGCATCTGCCAGGTCCACCACTCCAACCCCACAGAGGCTCAACTTTAGCTTTCTATTTATATAGGATGTATAATTTATTTATTAAACTTTTGAGTATTGTTGTATTTACCCTTATAAATATATTTATTAATGATTTAAAGTATTCTTTAGAATATTAAATCATCAAATTAGAATATTAATAATAATGAATCATATTAATGTAATATTCTAATAATATTATTAGAATATTAAATCCTAGCTAAATTGGGTCAGCTATGAACTGTATTAAAAAGTGGGAAGCTGGTTGTTTTTGGGTATGTACTGTATTTTTTATTTTGCTTTTTCGCTTACAGTATGCATTCTCAACTTACAGTCAGGTCCATAAATATTGGGACATTGACACAATTCTAATCTTTTTGGCTCTATACACCACCACAATGGATTTGAAATTAAACAAACAAGATGTGCTTTAACTGCAGACTTTCAGCTTTAATTTGAGGGTATTTACATCCAAATCAGGTGAACGGTGTAGGAATTACAACAGTTTTTATATGTGCCTCCCACTTTAAGGGACAAAAAGTAATGGGACAATTGGCTGCTCAGCTGTTTCATGGCCAGGTGTGTGTTATTCCCTCATTATCCCATTTACAAGGAGCAGATAAAAGGTTATCTGAGTTAATTTCAAATGTGCTATTTGCATTTGGAATCTGTTGCTGTCAACTCTCAACAAGAGATCCGAAGAGCTGTCACCATCAGGGAAGCAAGCCATCATTAGGCTGAAAAAACAAAACAAACCCATCAGAGAGATAGCAAAAACATTAGGTGTGGCCAAATCAACTGTTTGGAACATCCTTAAAAAGGAACGCACCGGTGAGCTCAGCAACACCAAAAGACCCGGAAGACCACGGAAAACAACTGTGATGGATGACCAAAGAATTCTTTCCCTGGTGAAGAAAACACCCTTCCCAACAGTTGGCCAGATCAAGAACACTCTTCAGGAGGTAGGTGTATCAAAGTCAACAATCAAGAGAAGACTTCACCAGAGTGAATAGAGAGGGTTCACCGCAAGATGTAAACCATTGGTGAGCCTCAAACAGGAAGGCCAGTTTAGAGTTTGCCAAACGACATCTCAAAAAGCCTTCACAGTTTGGGAACAACATTCTATGGACAGATGAGACCAAGATCAACTTGTACCAGAGTGGTGGGAAGAGAAGAGTATGGAGAAAGAAAGGAACTGCTCATGATCCAAAGCATACCACCTCATCAGTGAAGCACGGTGGTTGTAGTGTAATGGCGTGGGCATGTATGGCTGCCAATGGAACTGGTTCTCTTGTATTTATTGATGATGTGACTGTTGACAAAAGCAGCAGGATAAATTCTGAAGTGTTTCAGACAATATTATCTGCTCATATTCAGCAAAATGCTTCAGAACTCATTGGACGGCACTTCATAGTGCAGATGGACAATGACCAGAAGCATACTGCGAAAGCAACCAAAGAGTTTTTTAAGGGAAAGAAGTGGAATGTTATGCAATGGCCAAGTCAATCACCTGACCTGAATCCGATTGAGCATGCATTTCACTTGCTGAAGACAAAACTGAAGGGAAAATGCCCCAAGAACAAGCAGGAACTGAAGACCGTTGCAGTAGAGGCATGGCAGAGCATCACCAGGGATGAAACCCAGCGTCTGGTGATGTCTATGCGTTCCAGACTTCAGGCTGTAATTGACTGCAAAGGATTTGCAACCAAGTATTAAAAAGTGAAAGTTTGATGGATGATTGTTAATCTGTCCCACTACTTTTGGTCCCTTAAAAAGTGGGAGGCACATATACAAACAGTTGTAATTCCTACACCGTTCACCTGATTTAGATGTAAATACCATCAAATTAAAGCTGAAAGTCTGCAGTTAAAGCACATCTTGTTCTTTTCATTTCAAATTGTGGTGGTGTATAGAGCCAAAAAGATTACAATTGTGTCAGTGTCCCAATATTTATGGACCTGACTTTATCTTCTTGATGACAGACATGTTTCACGAGCCTCTGGCACAAAATATTACTGCAATCATCTGAAGGAACTATAGGTAAAACAAAAAATGCAATAATAATATGTAAATGTAGCACCCCCCTGGGTCTACTGGGTGCAGGAAGGTACCTCCAGATACAGGGAGCGGGCTTACATTCACCCCAGGGCTGAGTCCATAGCTATAATGGGAAGTTTGAACAGAATATGGGCGCCAGTTACTTTAGGTATTTTTCTATGCTTTAATTTAAACTTGAGAAAGGTTGTAGGAAAGAGGTTGAGGGGAGGTTTCAGAAACCCTTTTTTAGCAGATCACTTACAGACTCCTTGAATCAAAGGACAAACAACTTTCTTTCAGCAGATCTTGAATATCTGGGTAGGTCTCTCACACAGACCTAGCAACCAGCAAGATGTCTGGGTAAGCCTCTCTCACAGACTTAACAGCCAGTAGATACCTGGATAAGTCTCTCTCACAAACGTAGCAGCCAGGAACGTAATACCTTGATTAGATTGTAGAGCAGCTTGACAGTACCAGAACCTTCAAGCCGACCCGGCGGTACTGTAAAGGTAGTCAAATACAGGTGCGTCCTTCAAGTGAGTTACCAGGCCCTTCTGAGAGACCAGCTTTCATCCTGGCTCTCTCCAGCAAGGGTCCTCCCCTGGATCTCCTCAGCTTGGCTCGGCTTCTTCCATTCAGGCAAGACAGCAAGAACCGCCTCAGGAGTAGTAGGCTCCAGACAGGCTTCTGGGCCTACTTGCAGAGCTTGCAGCAACGTAGCCTCAGGCCAGAAGGGCCACGAGGTGAGGACTGACTAGAGCACATGGTATCTGTCCAATAAATACCCCTTACCAAAATGCACAGCGGGTAGGAACCTCCTACTGGGCTGTTTCTGGAAAAAGAATATTAATTACAGCTCAACCTAGTTGTAATTCCCACACTGTCCTATGGTACCAGTGACACCTACTGGCAACAGTGGGAAATGCACACCACAGTCAAGTTTAGAACAGAACCAAATAAACTATGTACAATCAATCTGAACTGTTTACAGCTCAGCCAAAAACTAAATTTACACTATAGCCCCAGTTTTAGGAACAGGGGGCTACATACAAAATGTATAATCAACTTAGAATATGTCAAAGTAAGAAAAAAAAACAGTACTGCCTAATGTTTTAGACTTTCAGACAACATTCTGCTCTTGTGGTTTCCAGACAACCTTGTTCTCATTATTTTATAATATTATATATTTTATATATAATAATCTATGACTGATGAAGGGAACTACAATTAATCCCATGAGATATCTGCCCACCAGGCATAGTAGCAATATATCAATACCAGAAAAATGTCTTAAAACTAAAGTGGAAATCCTTTACAGCTAAAAACAGGGCCATCTTAGCCTTTATTTATATCTGCCGTTGCCATGGCAGAGCTGTCGAATCTCCAAGAAATCTATGGAGACACCAAATTTTTGAAGCTGCCCTTACACTATGCAATCTGATTGTACAACCTCTGTAGAGTCTCTTTTAGACTTACAAAAAGTATGCAATATGAGGGCAAACCTAATTAATTTGTTGCATTTGTATCAAATCAGGTAGGCCCTTGCACTATATAGTTGATGGTAGATCTAAAGGAGGTTGTACAATCAGCTGTACAATAGTCACCTTTAGGCTCAATTCATACCTATACATGTTGCTTTTGAGCATTTCTGCAGTGCTTTGTGCTGTGTTTTCCATGGACATTTTTGATGTGTTTCACATTTTTTATGCCTTTTTTTCTTTTTATTTGGCCATTTTGTTGTTGGACAGATTAAATAATGCAAAATGCATTACATACTTTTCTGCAGGGTCTCCATTGAAGTCTATTGAACCAAAAAAAGCAGCGGTTTGCATTTAAAAAAAGTCCCTGATCCTTTCCAAAAACACTGAGGCACAAAAATGCATTGATGTGAACTTGTTCCATAGGAACCCATGTTAAAAAACATGTCCTGCATTTCTGCAAAAAGCATGAAAAAACGCATTGTGTAAATGGAGCCTTAGGGTCTCTCCTGGTCCCCTGGCAGAGGTATCAAGTTTCCCAGGAAAGTTACGCCTAGTCAAGTGTTAACAGTACACAGTGCTCATATTCATTTTTGTGCTTCTCTCAGAAGGGGAAGGGGAGTGTCAGCAGGAGGTAGAGAAACAGCAGTACACTAATCTTCCCAGTGAAGAGTTGTGTAGGGGGATGTGCCAGCAGAAGTCTAACCACCGGATGACAGGCAGGCTGTGCTTCCAAGTAATTAATTTAATACTCTGCGCTATGAATCTACTATCAAATGCAGCTGCCTCCACCCAGAATGAAAAATGATTTTCACAATTTTAAATCAGCACGAGCAACTTTTTTTTTTTTTATCCAAAAAGAATTTATTAAAGATTTAACACCTGCCTTCCTGCAGTATCATTGCCCATTCCCATTGTGGAGAAGACCCCCTTACTTGACATTAAGTCCCAGCAGTCGGTCCATGATCAGATCCACTGTGTACAACCCCTGTGTTGGTATATAAATTTCTCCATTCTCAACATATTGCCCATGTTCTTAACCCTTTCCCCCACCGTAGGAGGATCTTCAGACTTCTAGTGCACCATAATTCATTTTCTTGCCTGGAATAAAATTCTGGTTATGGCCTCTCTAGTATACCTTTCCCAGTCATATTCCTCCAGTATATCAAGCAAGCAAGATTTGGGGTCCATGGGTAAGGACACTTGAAATACAGAATTAGCTTTACTCACTACCCCTGCCCAAAATTAAGTTTTGGACACCTCTACAAAAGGTGAATTGAGTCTCCATGGTCACGTTTACATCGTGAACACATAGAATCCGTTTGCAGCCCCATCACCTGTAACCTATGTGGGATATAGTACACCCTTAACAATCAGAGCACTTTATTAACACAGTTTCTTTATTATTGTTTATTGGAAACATGCACTTTATTGCATAATGATCTTCACGTAGACAGGAAGTAATGTCAGGTACAGACAGGCAGAGAGAAGACATTGCTGAAAGTGGTAACAGAGGAGGTCTACATCCATGACCTCTGAATGTTCGAGTCTCCATGGTCACTTGCTGTATACCTTTTTACTTACCTATCAAGTTTTCCAGAGCTGCCATTCCTTACTTCGTGGATAAAGAACCTGGCTGGGTATTAGCCGCAGGCTTATGATAGCTTGCCATCTGGTAAGCACGCACTTTATGTGGTGGAGGTGCACGACTTTACGCTGGTGTTGGAAGTAACTTCAAGAATCTGCACAATTGTGTTTTATGGACTAATTTATTCTATACACTCTCACATTTTATTTGGTGTGTAGAATCACTTTTAGATATATGTCTAATCACGTATGGTATATTGTTCATTTGAATACCAATTTTAGCGCAGCTCCGTTTTAATTATTGCTTTATATATGTGCGTATCTCACTTATGAGCTGCTGCTTTTCTTTATGTATTCATTTACTTAGCGTGATATTTTTCTATATATTATCTTTACGTAGAGTCTTTTGGCATTGCTAATTAAAATAATAGCAAGAAATAAATTTTTTAATATATTCATTCTGTTTGGACTTTATTTTTACATCTGTTTGCACTGATTGTGATATATTATTGTACACATGGTTTATGTATTCACTTACACAGGTTGCATTTAGTGGCTTTGGTGTGACTATTTGGCCACACATTCACTATTTTATATAGCGCGAATCATCCAAATTTTTTTCTTGCTTATGTTTTGTGTTTGTGTCACATTTTAGATATCGCTGCTTTTTCATCACATTTTGAAGCGCAATTATTTTTCTTCTTTTTTCTAATTAAAATAATACAATTTATTGCCTATTGTTCTTATTGCTTTGTATTGTTGGATTTTTGCATTTTATTGATTTATGCACTCTATTTAGTTTAAGGCACAATTGAGGGAGGTGTTTTGTAGTAAAGTTGACACCATTAGCGCCTCTTCACATCACAGAGTTCTATTTAACAATTTGGAGTGTTGTGCACTCTGTTTAGATTGGATGTTTACATAAGGGAAAGGCTATAGTTCTAATATGGGAAGAAAACTGACCACATTCAGGTTGATGTGCTTTCATGCCCTTGTGTGGTCAGTTGGAAATAGGAACACAGAGGGACTAGCAGGAACATCAGGGATTTCACACAAAGGAAGCAATACAAAGAGAACAGGATACATTTTAACACAAGTACATGGTACAACAAGCACATATCAGTAATATGAAATGTTGGTGTAATGTACACTTTAAAGCAGAGTTCCACCCTAAAGTGAAACTTCCGCTCATCGGATTCCCCCCCCCCCCCCTCCGGTGCCTCAATTGGCACCTTTCAGAGGGGAGGGGGGTGCAGATACCTGTATAATACAGGTATCTGCACCCACTTCCGGGAATAGCTAGCCGCAAATGCCCGCCCCCCCCCCCCCCGTTGTTTTGTGGGAAAGACACAGTTCCCACAACACAACGGGGACCAGTGTAGAGGTGCAGCGCGACTCGCGCATGCGCAGTAGGGAACCGGGCAGTGAAGCCGCAACGCTTCACTTCCTGATTCCCTGACCGAGGATGGCGGTGAGGGCAGCCGAGAGACGAGCGATCGATTGGCTTCGGCTGCCGACATCGCTGGACCCTGAGACAGGTAAGTGTCCATTTATTAAAAGTCAGCAGCTGCAGTATTTGTAGCTGCTGGCTTTTAATATTTTTTGTTTAAGGTGGAGCTCCTTTTTAACTGGTTAAACATAAAATTATGTACAAAATTATAAAGGATATACAAATCCTACTACTCCCAGCTATTACATATAACCAAAGAGAATACTGTTTTAACTAAAGCAGAATTATCTCTCCTTTCTAGGGGCCTATCTTCTTTACCTTCAAATCATTTTGATATTTTTTTGACCCCCCCCCCCCCCAGATGTAAACAGGTTTGTACGTAATTTTCTTTTGAGGAAACAATTTGGGGGGGGAGGCAGAGGATGAGGGGAATTTGTTCCTGACTCCCCGCCTCCTGCCATACCGGATTCTTTCTTCTTTGATGAACAGAAGGCAAGATTGAAATTAGAACTGCTTCAGTCTGAATCTGGGTTGGGTACTTGTGGCACGGATACTAATGTACAGTATTGTATAGAGGAGACAGATATTTTTATCCTTTAGCAGCCAGGAGTGCTGCGGTGGAATCTTTCCAAGGTATTGTAGAACAAGAGATAGTTGCCGTTAAGTAAAATAAACATGCCATTAAGTGGATGAGTAACATGCCGTTAAGTGGATAAAAAATGTAAACCTAATTTCACAAAATTAGAGTATGAGGCATTACAAAAATTGAAAGGAGCCAAACACTTGGTAATCCATGAAGCCGATAAAGGGGGGGGGGGGGGGTGCAGTTGTGGTGCTAGACGCAGAACATTACAGGCCGGAAGCATTCCGTCATTTGGATGATGACACCAACTACACCCACCAAGAAATTTCCCACTAACATCTTTAAGCTAGCTTTAGCAGAATTATTGGATAGAGGATAGAGGGGTTGCTGCAAATTTTCTCAGCTTAAAAACAGCAGATTGATTATATGTAGAAGATTTGGTTATTCTGAATTTCCATCATTTACCGAAAATACACAACCCGCTGCTTCAGGTCAGGGTTGCTCCAATAGTGGCTGGGATTGGTTTTCTTTTAGAGAGGCAGGGGTAACGGGTAGATTTGCACCTACAGCCACAGGTTCTCCACCTTCCAGGATATATCAGTGATTCTGGCTCTGTGAGGGTTAGGAGCTGTGATGTATCCTGGGCCCCCTAGTCCATTGTGGGTCACTTTAGATATGAAGGTCCTTTTACAGTTGCAATAAAAAGTATGTGAACCCTTTTGGAATGATATGGATTTCTGCACAAATTGGTCATAAAATGTGATCTGATCTTCATGAATGAATGAATGAATGAATGATTTGTAAAGCGCTGCAAATGCGAACTGAATCGCCTCAAGGCGCTAGATGTATTCTCTGTAGTCAGCTTCTAGAAAAGGAAGGTCTTTAGTTTTTTCCTGAAGGCCTGGTGGTTTTCTTCCATGCGGATGTTGGTTGGGAGAGCATTCCATAGTCGAGGTCCTTGGACTGCAAATCTACGTTCTCCCTTTGCTTTGTAGCGGTATTTGGGAATGATGAGGAGGTTTTGGTTAGCTGATCGAAGACTGCAATTCGGTGTGTAGTGTTTTATTTTTTCCCGGAGATATTGCGGAGCGTTTCCTTGTATGCATTTATGGGTGAGGCAGAGAGTCTTGAATGTGATCCGATTCCTCACAGTTAGCCAATGTAGGCTTTTTAGGGATGGGGAGATGGATTCCCAGGGCTTTTTTCCTGTTAACAGTCTTGCCGCCGTGTTTTGGATGAGTTGCAAGCGCGCAAGCTGATATTGGGGTAGACCTACGTAGAGCGAATTTGCGTAGTCGAGTCGGGAATTGATGATTGTTCCCACAACTGCCGCTTTGTCCTCTTCTGGGATGAAGGGGATGAGTCTGCGAAGCAGGCGGAGGAGGTGGTGGGATCCGCTTCATCTAAGTCACAACAATAGACAATCAGTCTGCTTAAACTAATAACGCACAAAGAATTAAATTGTACCATGTTTTTATTGACCACACCATGTAAACATTCACAGTGCAGGTGGAAAAAGTATGTGAACCCCTAGACTAATGAGATCTCCAAGAGCTAATTGGAGTGAGGTGTCAGCCAACTGGAGTCCAATCAATGAGATGAGATTGGAGGTGTTGGTTACAGCTGCCCTGCCCTATAGAAAACACACACCAGTTCTGGGTTTGGTTTTCACAAGAAGCATTGCCTGATGTGAATGATGCCTCGCACAAAAGAGCTCTCAGAAGACCTACGATTAGGAATTGTTGACTTGCATAAAGCTGGAAAGGGTTATAAAAGTATCTCCAAAAGCCTTGCTGTTCATCAGTCCACGGTAAGACAAATTGTCTATAAATGGAGAAAGTTCAGCACTGCTGCTACTCTCCCTAGGAGTGGGCGTCCTGTAAAGATGACTGCAAGAGAACAGCGCAGACTGCTCATTGAGGTGAAGAAGAATCCTAGAGTGTCAGCTAAAGACTTACAAAAATCTCTGGCATATGCTAACATCCCTGTTAGCGAATCTACAATACGTAAAACACTAAACAAGAATGGATTTAATGGGAGAATACCACAGAGGGAGCCACTGCTTTCCAAAAAAACATTGCTGCACACTTATGCCCCGTACACACGGTCGGACATTGATCGGACATTCCGACAACAAAATCCTAGGATTTTTTCCGACGGATGTTGGCTCAAACTTGTCTTGCATACACGCGGTCACACAAAGTTGTCGGAGAATCCGATCATTCTGAACGCGGTGACGTAAAACACGTACGTCCGGACTATAAACGGGGCAGTAGCCAATAGCTTTCATCTCTTTATTTATTCTGAGCATGCGTGGCACTTTGTGCTTCGGATTTTGTTGCCGGAAAATTTTATAGCCTGCTCTCAAACTTTGTGTGTCGGAAAATCCGATGGAAAATGTGTGATGGAGCCTACACACGGTCGGAATTTCCTACAACAAGGTCCTATCACACATTTTCCATCGGAAAATCCGACCGTGTGTACGGGGCATTACAGTTTGCACAAGAGCACCTGGATGTTCCACAGCAGTACTGGCAAAATATTCTGTGGACAGATGAAACCGAAGTTGAGTTGTTTGGAAGAAACACACAACACTGTGTGGAGAAAAAGAGGCACAGCACACCAACATCAAAACCTCATCCCAACTGTGAAGTATGGTGGTGGGGCATCATGATTTGTGGCTGCTTTGCTGCGTCAGGGCCTGGACATATTGCAATCATCGAAAGAAAAAAGAATTCCCAAGTTTATTAAGACATTTTGCAGGAGAACTTAAGGCCATCTGTCCACCAGCTGAAGCTCAACAGAAGATGAGTGTTGCAACAGGACAACGACCCAAAGCATAGAAGTAAATCAACAACAGAATGGCTTAAACAGAAGAAAATACGCCTTCTGGAGTGGCCCAGTCAGAGTCCTGACCTCAACCCGATTGAGATGCTGTGGCATGACCTCAAGAAAGGGATTCACATCGGACATCCCAAGAATATTGCTGAACTGAAACAGTTCTGTAAAGAGGAATGGTCAAGAATTACTCCTGATCTTTGTGCACGTCTGATCTGCAACTACAGGAAACGTTTGGTTGAAGTTATTGCTGCCAAAGGAGGTTCAACCAGTTATTAAAGCCAAGGGTTCACATACTTTTTCCACCTGCACTGTGAATGTTTACATGGTGTGTTCAATAAAAACATAGTAACATTTAATTCTTTGTGTGTTATTAGTTTAAGTAGACTGTGATTGTCTACTGTTGTGACTTAAGCTGGCCATACACCATACAATTTTCCTGTTCAATTTTCTTTAGATTTACCTTCAACTATGTAGTACAAGGGCCTGCCTGATTGCATCCAAATTGAAAGTGTTTAGGTTTGACCTCCTATTATATGGTTTTGGTAAATCTAAAGGAAAGTTGAACAGGAAAATTGAATAGTGTATGGCCAGCCTTAGATGAAGATCAGATCACATTTTATGACCAATTTGTGCAGAAATCCATATCATTCCAAAAGGGTATACATACTTTTTATTGCAACTGTATTCTGCGATACTCCGCATCATTTGAAAAATTTTAGCTCCTATACTAGGGAGGTTCAAGATTATTGTTTTTTTCACAGTGTGTAGTGCTTTTACTTACCCATCATTTTTTATGTTTGAAAGTTTTATTTGCAGTGCTGTGGGGTTTTGATGGGGGCAAAATTCTCCCCCTCCCTAACTAATATGAATATGGGATGGTGGGGGGAGTTTTATCTTTTTGACACATAGTAACTCCTTTTGGACACAACATCTATTGGTATGGCAGGCTTATAGATGATCTGCCTATGGTGTGGGATGAGGATGACAGCACACCTTCTCTCACATCAATGACAATAATTTTACATTTTACCTGTAATTCTAGTAGATATGTCATTGACTTTTTTTAGATCTTACTTTGGAGGGACATGTGTTTACAGGTAAAGTTACAACTAAAACATTTTGAAAATCTAGGAAATCAAATCATCAGGAAATGCCATTTTGGTGGCATCTAGTTGTCACCCATCCCACACCATGAAGTCCAAAATTACGGGGGAGGGGGGGAATACCAACAGACCCACAGAAACTGTTCAACAGAATCAGCCTTTAATGAAGAGTGTGACACCATCACTGTTAGATTGCTACAAAGGGGTTATCCCAAATGGTGTATAGAACAAGGTTTATTGATACCCAGCAGGAATAGACCTAACCTTCTTTCTAACACCACTAAAAGGAAGAGGTGCAAGGATGATAGGATAATTTTTGTCACCACTTTTTTAAGAGAATTTGATCAAATTGTAGGTATGAGTAGAAATAATCTACCAAATCTTTTCTCTGATAAATCTCTATACTCAATATTGGGCAAGAGCCTTAGGTTTTCAAGCACCCTTTTGGGCTCCCTTTTGTCTCCCAGCTTATTTGTTTACAAACCCCTTTGTCGCATGTGGTTGAACCATCCTGGTTCTTTTCCATGTGGATATACCACATGCAGATACTGCAGGCTAGGAATGGTTTCCTTACTTCATATACAACTTGCAAATCTTCTGATATTAGGAGTTCCAACTATGAAACCAATTATGTGATTTATTTAATTTCCTGCACAACTCGTTTTGTCCAATATGTTGGCAGTATGATCTGCCCTCTCAGAACCAGAATAAGCGAACATTACTGTGATTCGAACAATAGTAATGCAAAACATCTCTCTATCTCTAAACACTTTAGAGCAGTGGTCTCCAAACTGCGGCCCGAGGGCCACTATTCCTTTCACTGACAACAACAGTTAGGCATTATTCCTCCCACTGACACCAACCAACCAACAATGGTGCACTGTTCCTGCAGCTGGTGCCAATGATGGGACACTATTTCTCCACTGACCACCAAGCCTGAGACATTCTGGACTCCCACTGATGCTGGGGCATTTTCTACTGCTACTGGCCTCAGTCCGGCTCTCCTAAGTCTGATAGGCACTAAACTCCTCTTTTGTTTAGGAGGTTGGGAAACCCCTGCTTTAGAGAATGCCATGGCGCAAGATGTCTTCATTTCGCTTCTGTGGCATAGAAAGTGTACCGCTAATGTACTCCTAATGTCCTGAAGGGGCGACGGGTGCCGCAAGCTCATGGAGGTCTGGTGGATCTTTAGGTTACTGACCAGAACTCCACAATGTTTGAACCTGTGTGGGATGTTGATTTGTATTTAAAATAAATAATACATCCAGCAGCTTGGTATGTGCAATTATTGTTCTTCCTTTTAGGTTAGCCTGCCAGACAGCTTTTCTTACTGGATCTTTAATGGTAGTGAGATGTGGTTTACTTATTTTATGACACTTGCTACATTTGTAGCTACAGTGGCTTGAAAAAGTATTCATACCCCTTGAAATTTTCCACATTTTGTCATGTTACAACCAAAAACGTAAATGTATTTTGTTGGGATTTTATGTGATAGACCATCACAAAGTGGCACATAATTAGGAAGTGGAAGAAGAATGGTTTTAAATTTTTTTTTTTTACAAATAAATATCTTAAAAGTGTGGCGTGCATTTATATTCAACCCCCCTGAGTCAATACTTTGTAGAACCACCTTTCCCTGCAATTACAGCTGCAAGTCTTTTTGGAGATGTCTCTACCAGCTTTGCACATCTAGAGAGTGAAATTTTTGCCCATTCTTCTTTGCAAAATAGCTCAAGCTCTGTCAGATTGGATGGAGAGCGTCTGTGAACAGCAATTTTCAAGTCTTGCCACAGATTCTGAATTGGATTTAGATGTGGACTTTGACTGGGTCATTCTAACACATGGAAATACTTTGATCTAAACTATTCCATTGTAGATCTGGCTGTATGTTTAGGGTCATTGTCCTGCTGGAAGGTGAACCTCAACTTCAGTCTTTTGCAGACTCTAATAGGTTTTCTTCTAAGATTGCCCTGTATTTGGCTCCATCCATCTTCCCATCAACTCTGACCAGCTTCCCTGTCCCTGCTGAAGAAAAGCATCCCCAAAATATGATGCTGCTCAGGATGATGTGCAGTCTTAGTTTTCTGCTACACACATAGCGTTTTGCTTTTAGGCCAAAAAGTTCAATTTTGATCTCAACTGACCAGAGCACCTTCTTCCACATGTTTGTTGTGTCCCCCACATGGCTTCTCGCAAACTGCAAAAAGGACTTCTTATGACTTTCTTTCAACAATGGCTTTCTTCTTGCCACTCTTCCATAAAAGCCCAATTTGTGGAGTGCACGACTAATAGTTGTCCTGTGGACAGATTCTCCCACCTGAGCTGTGGATCTCTGCAGCTCCTCTAGGGTTACCGTTGGCCACTGGGCTGCTTCTCTGATTAATGCTCTCCTTGCCTGTCAGTTTAGGTGGACGGACATGTCTTGCTAGGTTTGCAGTTGTGCCATACTCTTTCTATGAGATGTTCAAAACTTGGGGGATTTTTTTTATAACCTAACCCTGCTTTAAACTTCTCCACAACTTTATCCCTGACCTGTCTGGTGTGTTCCTTGGCCTTCATGATGCTGTTTGTTCACTAAGGTTCTCTAACAAACCTCTAAGGGCTTCACAGAACAGCTGTATTTATACTGAGATTAAATTACACACAGGTGGACTCTATTTACTAATTAGGTGACTTCTGAAGGCAATTGGTTCCACTAGATTTTAGTTAGGGGTATCGGAGTAAAGGGGACTGAATACAACTACACGCCACACTTGTGCCATTTTGTGTTGGTCTATCACACAAAAATTCCAATATAATACATTTACATTTCTGGTTGTAACATGACAAAATGTGAACAAGGATGTGTCAAGGCACTGTAGTTGTCTGAATATGGCACTATTGGAACTCAGTGAATTGTGTTTATTCTTTGATGTTTTGATCCAGTAGAATAACAGTGTGTGTTTATTTTTTTTTTGTAAAATTTTTATTTATACAATACCATAACAATTACCCCCCCCCCCCCCCACACACACACACACAACATTGAGGTTTTCCGTAAAGAAAGGCCTCCATTATGCTTTTTTACTGGATTTATTAGCACTAGGCAGCTATGGTTGATTTTGTGAAATATTTTTGTATTGCCAACAAATTTTTTTATACTACTTCTCCCTAGCTTTATATGCTGTGTTTATTTCTGGTGGTTTGATCCAGCATAATATCTATATATACATATGTGACATTATGCTCAATTTAAAAAAATTGTACTTATTTAATACATTTTTATGCTTGTGTAGAAGTGGTGTATATTGATCTCCTGGTGATTGGGTTTTTGTTTCCTCCCCCATCTGGCCATGTGGATACTAATGGTGAATGTTACATACTTAATTACCTACACACATTCCTGATAATTGTTATGACTAATTGTTAAAGTGGAGTTACACCCAAAAATGGAACTTCCACTTTTTGGATTCCTCCCCCCCTCCGGTGTCACATTTGGCACCTTTCAGGGGGGAGGAGGGAGCAGATACCTGTCTAATACAGGTATTTGCTCCCACTTCCTGGCATAGATCACCATCATCATCATCAGCTTGCGGTGACCTACGCCACTTCCGGCGCCTACGCTCTCCTCCACCGCTGTGTTCTGTGAGACACAGAACACAGCAGGGACCCGAGAGGACGCGCAGCGCGACTCACGCATGCGCAGTAGGGAACCAGGAAGTGAAGCCGCACGGCTTCACTTCCTTATTCCCTTACCGAGGATGGCGGCGGCAGCAGCCGAGAGCCAAAGGACTGATCGGCTTCGACTGCCGACATCGCGGGCTCCCTGGACAGGTAAGTGTCCATATATTAAAAGTCAGAAGCTGCAGTATTTGTAGCTGCTGGCTTTTAATATTTTTTTTTTCAGCAAACCACCGCTTTAAGGCCTGCATAGGCTGAAGCAGGTCAACACATTTGTTCTTGGAATTTTCACCCCTTCATTATATTTTGAATAAAGAAAATTGGATTGTACCTTTCCAGGCTTCCGGTTCTGATTGATTACTCTCCATGTGCAAGATATGTTCTCTTTCCATTAACATATAGTTTCATGTTTAAAGCAGAGCTCCAGTCAAAAATAACCAGATAAAAATGAATAGCCCATTAAAAGATACAATTAGAAAAAACATATTTTGCTGCAATATTAACCTTCAATTCAGAGCTCCCACCCCCCACCCGCAGTACTTATTTTCTGCTACTGGATGTCCTTAGTCAGATGGCCGGCATTATTCAGCCCATTTCCTCTGAGCCCAGTTTGTAATAGATCCAGAGAAGTAGCACAGTGATGAGCTCATCTCTGTCACATTTGTTTCTATCACCAGGTTCCTTGTCAGCACATGAACTGATCAGCTCGTTGTGGGGTACACACTATAAGAAAATCGGGGAGAGCGTTCATCCGATTTTTACGAATTGTCTCGTATGACAAAGGCTTTTTTGTTGTTTATTGTTTCTGATCTGTTTCTGATCTGTTTCTTTTCTGATTTTTCTTGTAGGGAAATCGTACGAAAACGTTACACATTAACCGAAAATTGATTGTCCTTTTCCCGTACGAGAAAATTTTTGGAGTTTGTCAGTACGAAAATTCAGAATTGGCTCTCAAAAGTTGTGTACACACTTTACGAAAATCGTACGAAAATTCTTTGGAGGAAAATGTTTGCCCAATTTTCTTATAGTGTGTACGAGCCTACACTCCAGCCCTGCTGTACAGTGAAAACAATATGCCAAACACAATTCCAATAAATATTCTTTGATTATTGTTTTCGTGCTGTATAAGATGTAACCCAGACATACTTCATCTATATTAAAGCTAATTATTTACAGTCCCAAATTGTGTGATTGATTCTGTATTTAATCTAACCAATAAAGAATCATCAGAAAGCACCCACTGAAATTTGCAACATGCTTGGCCACAATAGTAATGTTCGCTTTCTGTGTTACAAAGAATGAATTGTAAGCTGTGATGGATATTGTCCACATTTCACCCCCCATCAGGTTCCATATAAATAAAGAATACACCTTCATTTATGAAGGATTTACTGTGCATCTATAGTATCTCAAGCACTGCAGGAGTCTGCTTTCTTTCTGGCTCTGTACCAAAAAAAATTGTCCAGTCACATACTAATTTAGATACACGCCAGAGAAAAAACAGTAATCCACACTCCTGCACCAATATATACAAGGCAACATAGGGAAAATATAAATAGTTTTGCTATATCTGCAAAACAGAGAGTCTATTATAGCCAATATAACACATAAAAAGCTCCAAATGTGCACATGCTAGTAGTATAAAGAAAGGACTCTCTTCAATTTTGTAAAAGATGAAGACAGCTTTGTATACAGCGCTGTAAGCATATCTACCCCTACTGTGGAAAAACACAAATAGTAAATATGGATCTCTGATCTCAGAAATTAAAACTGAGAAATGCAAACCTGCTTTATGATTTTTAATCTGCAGCTAGCTGCTTTCTTTATCAACTGCTGAATGGAAGAAACAGAGAAAGAGAATTTGCAGATTTAAAAAACTTAGCACATGAGAAATACGTTTTTATAGGCATGTAAGTACTGTAGGTTTTCTGTTACTTTTGAAATAGTTTACCTTCAAAAGTATAGTCCATCTTTTGCAAAAAAAAATGCCTTTACATATACTAAATAAAAAAGGTGCAATTATTATATTTTTACATTGAAGCCTGCAGAGCATTGCAGCTACGATCAGTGCATCATCATACTTGCCAACAGTCCCTATAATTGGACCCTCGTCCCGATCTAAGTGCATCCTGATGAAAATCCCGGGATTTTGCTTTTGTCCCGGGAATCTGGACTTTTTTTGGCACCGGCCGCAGCTTCTGGCTATGAAAATATGGCCGCGGCTGCAAGATCTCTTTCCGGCTGGCAGGTCTCTTTCCCCGTGTGTTCAGTGGAGAGGGGAGGGGCCTCCGATCCGTGCAGCCAATCGTCTTCTCTCTTCAGTGTACAAGTAGACAATTCGCTTGTACACTGAAGGCGGTTAGCTGCATGGACCGGAGGCCCCTCCCCTCTCCACTGAATACACAGGGAAAGAGACCTGCAAAGACACAGAAGGTACTCTACTGGGGGCACCTGGTGTAAGGAGGGACTCTGCTGGGGGCATGTGATGTAAGGAGGGACTCCGCTGGGGGCATGTGATGTAAGGAGGGACTCCGCTGGGGGCACCTGATGTAAGGAGGGACTCCATTGGGGACACCTGATGTAAGGAGGGACTCCGCTGGGGTCACCTGATGTAAGGAGGGACTCCGCTGGGGGCACCTGATGTAAGGAGGGACTCCGCTGGGGGCACCTGATGTAAGGAGGGACTCTGCTGGGAATGCCTGGTGTAAGGAGGGACTCCGCTGGGGGCACCTGATGTAAGGAGGGACTCTGCTGGGGGGCACCTGATGCACGGATGGGACTCTGCTGGGAATGCCTGATATAAGGAGGGTCTCTGCTAGGAATGCCTGGTGTAAGGAGGGACTCTGCTGGGAATGCCTGGTGTAAGGAGGGACTCTGCTGGGAATGCCTGATGTAAGGAGGGACTCTGCTGGGAATGCCTGATGTGAGGAGGGACTCTGCTAGGGCCACCTGATGTAAGGAGGGACTCTGCTGGGGACACCTGATGTAAGGAGGTATTCCGCTGGTGACACCTGATGTAAGGAGAGACTCTGCTGGGAATGTCTGGTGTAAGGAGGGACTCTGCTGGGGACACCTGATGTAAGGAGGGACTCTGCTGGGGACACCTGATGGCATCTGGTGGCAGGCGACATGACAAGTGACACTGTCACGTACCTTACAACGGAGCCGGAAATTATGAGGGTGGCCTCTTGCACGGTTCCGGTCCAAGCACCCCTGGTGGTGGAGACAGGGTGTCAGAGTCCTGGATGTGAGGCCGTATTGCAGAGGGGGCACCCCTTGCGGCTAAGTGCAGCGTAACCCTGGGAGTGAGACAGGGAGTACGGTGCCCAAAGGTGCACGGGTTGCCAGAGCGCTGTTGCTGAGTAGCAGATAGCAGGGAGCTGCTGGGGTGCGCTGGTAAGGTTGAAGGGCAACCGTGCAAGGAGGGATTCCAGGTATGGAGCCGTGGAGCAACCAGGAGTGGAGTCAGAGCCAGGCCAATGGTCATTCAGCACAGGAATCAGTCCAAGGTGAGGTACAGCAGGATAATCAGGAACAGAGAAGGTAGCCGAGCCGGGGGTCAAACACAGGAGGACGATCAAGGTACAGATGCAGAGCCGAAGAATAGTCAGGTCCAAGCCGGGGTCAATGCAGGCGGAATACTGGAGCAGTCAGGCAAGCCGAGTAGTAACAGGAAGCAGATATCACAACAGGAACAAGGAACACAGGAACAAGGAACACAGGAAGCTGATGATAATCCAGCAACCAGCATGCACCAGCAGCAGGCTTAAATAGGCAGAAGGGCGCCACCATGAGGAATACTGGCAGAATTACCCGTCCTACGGTTATCACCCTGACAGTGCCCCCCCCCTAGGGGCAGCCTCCGGATGCCCAATCTGGCCCATTTTTCAGGGTATCGGGCTTGAAACCTCTGCAACAGTCTAGGGGCATGAATGTTATCTGCTGGTTCCCAAGAATTATCTTCTACAGAGTAACCTTTCCATTTAACAAGAAATTGAACAGTCCTACCTCTCCGACGGCAGTCCAGAATAACTTCTACTTCGTATTCTGTTTCATTGTCCACCAAGATTGGAGGCGGCGGAGCTTCTTCTCTCCCTGGAAAAGGACTGGAGACAACAGATTTTAATAAAGAAACATGGAATACTGGGTGGATTTTATAGGAACTTGGTAAAGACAATTCAAATGCCACTGGGTTAATTTCCTTCTTAATTGTGAATGGACCGATAAACCTTGGTCCTAACTTCCGGGAGGGGCAAGGAAGCTTAAGATTTGTTGAGGAAAGCCACACTCTATCTCCAACCTTAAAGACGGGATCTCTCCTCCCTTTGTCATAATGTTTTTTTATAATTCTCTTGGGCCTTCTGCATAGTTGCCTGGCGAGTTAGGTAATTAGCCTGAATGGCATTTATCCTGTCCTGGACTGCGGGGACTGAGGTCTCTGGTATAACATTAGGCAAGAATGAGGGATGGAAACCGTAGTTGGCCCAGAAAGGTGACTGATTGGTGGAAGCATGGATTGAGTTGTTGTATGCAAACTCCGCACACGGGAGTAGCAAGGACCAGTCGTCCTGGGAGAAGGAGCAGAAGCAACGTAAGTACTGTTCTAAAGTTTGATTAGTTCTTTCGGTTTGACCGTTGCTTTGAGGATGGTAAGCTGAAGATAGGCACACTTTAATGGAAAGCATTTTGCAGAGCTCCTTCCAGAACTTAGAGGTGAATTGCACCCCTCTGTCGGACACAATGTTGCTCGGTAGGCCGTGAAGTCTGACTATCTCCTTTATGAAGATCTTTGCCGTGTCAGCAGCAGATGGTGTACCCATCATGGGCAAGAAATGCGCCATTTTGGACAGGCGGTCAACGACTACCAAGATGGTTGTAAATTTCTCAGAGGGTGGTAACTCTACTATGAAATCCATAGATATTTCTTTCCATGGTTGCTCCGGCACAGGCAATGGGCGTAGTAGACCCCAAGATCTGATGTTAGACCCCTTGTTACGTTGACAAATGGTGCAGGAACTGACATATTCCCTGCAGTCAGGCTTCAGAGTGGGCCACCAAAAAGATCGTTGAACAAGCTCCAAAGTCTTTCGTACCCCGAAGTGACCAGCAAGTTGGTGGTCATGTAAAATCTTTAGGACCTGGGCTCTGGCTTGCTGCGGAACAAAAATTTTATTCTGATACCAAAGAAAACCTTCCTGGTTTCTTAAAGACAGTGCTTCTTGTTCAGAGCATTGGGAAGAAGCTTGTTTCAGTGAGGAACTCAGGTCGGTTTGAATCATGAGAAAATTCTGTGGAGACAATATAGTGCTAGGAGTAATTTCTTCGGGAGTGTCAGGAAACATCCGGGACAAGGCATCGGCCTTCCCGTTCTTAGACCCCGGGCGAAAGGAGATATGAAAATTGAATCTGGCAAAAAACAAGGCCCATCGAGCTTGTCGGGGTCTCAATCGTTTAGCAGTGCGAAGATACTCCAGGTTTCTGTGATCCGTGAATATCATGATGGGATGCTGAGCACCTTCAAGGAGGTACCGCCATTCCTCCAGGGCAGTTTTAATAGCCAAGAGCTCTCGATCTCCCACATCATAATTCCTTTCAGACGGACTCATCTTCCGTGAGGAGAAGGCCACAGGATGGAGTAACGACTTAGAACCCTGACGTTGGGATAAGACTGCCCCTGTGGCAACTTCAGAGGCGTCAACCTCTAAGATGTAAGGGAGGGCCGGATCAGGATGTTGCAGAATAGGTGCGGAGGTAAAGAGGGATTTGAGCTTATCAAAAGCTGATTGGGCTTCTGAAGACCACAGGAACCGAGTATGTAAACGGGTAACTTGGGTGATTGGTGAGATGATGGAGGAAAAGTTCTTTATAAACCTCCTATAAAAGTTTGCAAACCCCACAAATCTTTGTACTCCCTTTTTATCCGATGGAGTTGGCCAGTCCAAGATTGCCTGTACCTTTTGCGGGTCCATGACAACACCCACCAGTGGAGATAATTAGCCCCAGGAATTGTATTGACTCCTTTTCGAAATCACACTTCTCTTCTTTTACATAGAGTTTGTGCTTACGTAGAGTGTGCAGAACTGTCCTTACATGTGTACGATGCAGCTCCAGGGTGGTTGAAAATATCAGGATATCATCCAGGTAGATGATGACGAAGTAATCCAGAAATTCTCGAAAGATATCGTTTACGAAATGTTGGAATGTGGCCGGGGCGTTGCACAATCCAAATGGCATCACTAAGTACTCAAAATGTCCAAAGCGAGTTCTAAATGCTGTCTTCCATTCGTCACCCTCTCGGATGCGAACGAGATTGTAGGCTCCTCGAAGGTCAAGCTTAGTAAATATTCGGGCAGTACGGAGTCTCTGGAAAAGTTCCGGAACTAGAGGAAGAGGGTAACGGTTTTTTATAGTGATTTTATTGAGCTCCCTGTAATCCACACATGGTCTTAGGGATTTGTCCCTTTTTTCGACAAAAAAGATTCCGGCTCCAGCAGGAGAAGAGGAGGAACGGATGAAGCCTTTCTCCAGGTTTTCATCAATGTATTGTCGCAATGTTTCTAGTTCCATCTCCGAGAGGGGGAATATGCGACCGAATGGGATTTCGGCTCCTGGGAGTAATTCAATTGGACAATCGTATGACCGGTGTGGTGGCAGGACATCAGCCTTTTTCTTGGCATCTGGCTACATTACTGGTTTCAGGGGCAAGACAGTGCTGTAGGCAATAAGCTGAAGTGAATGAAATTTCTTTCCTGATCCAGTTGATCTGGGGGTTGTGGGCTTGGAGCCATGGGGTACCCAAGATGACGGGGAACATAGGTGAGCTTAGAATGTCGAAACGTATGAATTCCTGATGACCATCAGGAGTAGTAACCAAAAGAGGAGCGGTCTCTTGTGTCACGGGACCGGAACTAGGCAGGGTGCCATCAGCCAGGAGAACTTCCAATCTACGGTTCTTGGGAAGTAGGGCCAGACCGAGCTTTACTGCTAAGTCCAAGTCCAAGAAACAACTGCATGCCCCGGAGTCGACTATGGCCTGAAGCTGAACCCCCTTGTCGGCCAACTGTAGCGTGATGGAAAGGATAAGGTGAGAAGTGGAAGTTCCGGACATCTGGAAGTACACTGGAGAGTTCTTGGGTACCTTGCTGGGCCTTATGGGGCAGTTGCTCAGGAAATGTCCCTTTCGGCCACAATAGAGACAGAGATTGGCTTGACGCCGACGCTGTTTTTCCTCAGGAGTCAGTGCGGATCACACCAAACCAATGGGCATAGCGCTGATCTCTGGTACCAGCACCTTGGGAGTCAGAGAACGTTCAGCCTGGTGCTCCCGAAGGCGTCTATCCAACTGGATGGATAGTTGAATGAGCCCCTCGAGGGTAGCAGGGATGCCGACCCTGGCCAACTCGTCCTTAAGGGATTCAGAAAGCCCCAGGCGAAACTGGTATTTCAACGCAGCCTCATTCCAGTCTGTATCGGCAGACCACCGACGGAAGTCCACAGTATAGTCTTCCACCGGGTGCCGTTTCTGTTGAAGAGAATGCAGAGCGGCCTCAGCGGTGGCTGTACGCTGGGGGTCTTCATACAATTGCGACAAGGCCGTAAAGAACGTTTCCACTGAACTAGTAGCTGGGTCCTTCTGTTCCCATAACCTGTGGGCCCATGCCTGGGGTTCATTGGTCAGCAGGGAGATAAGAAAGCTAACTTTGACAGTCTCAGTGGAAAAGGTACGGGGTTGCAGAGCCAGATATAACAGGCAGGCATTCTTGAAGGATCTGAATTTCTGCCGGTCTCCAGAGAAACGTTGAGTGGTAGGTACCCGCGGTTCTGGGGTCAAAGTCAGTACTGAAGAGGCCGTAGCAGGGAGATTGGTGGAGGAAGAACCAGGATCCAAAAAGGCAGATGGTAGCATAAAATGTTGGAGTTTTCCTTCTAATTGAAGGTATCTTTCCTGAAGAACTTGGACCACTCGTGTAAGGGTAGCGGCCTGTTGGCATAAAGTCTCTATTGGGGACGCACCTCCGCCGGCCTCAGTCATGGCTGGATTATACTGTCAGAGTCCTGGATGTGAGGCCGAATTGCAGAGGGGGCGCCCCTTGCGTCTAAGTGCAGCGTAACCCTTGGAGTGAGACAGGGAGTACGGTGCCCAAAGGTGCACGGGTTACCAGAGCGCTGTTGGTGGGTAGCAGATAGCAGGGAGCTGCTGGGGTGCGCTGGTAAGGTTGAAGGGCAACCGTGCAAGGAGGGATTCCAGGTATGGAGCCGTGGAGCAACCAGGAGCGGAGTCAGAGCCAGGCCAATGGTCATTCAGCACAGGAATCAGTCCAAGGTGAGGTACAGCAGGATAATCAGGAACAGAGAAGGTAGCCGAGCCGGGGGTCAAACACAGGAGGACGATCAAGGTACAGATGCAGAGCCGAAGAATAGTCAGGTCCAAGCCGGGGTCAATGCAGGCGGAATACTGGAGCAGTCAGGCAAGCCGAGTAGTAACAGGAAGCAGATATCACAACAGGAACAAGGAACACAGGAACAAGGAACACAGGAAGCTGATGATAATCCAGCAACCAGCATGCACCAGCAGCAGGCTTAAATAGGCAGAAGGGCGCCACCATGAGGAATACTGGCAGAATTACCCGTCCTATGGTTATCACCCTGACACAGGGAGTGCTAGGGCAGCAAAAGGGTGCAGGCACCTGCAGGCAGAAGGCTGAAGCTTGGAGACACAGGAACTTCTCTGGAACAGATGTGAAGAATGATCACCAGACTTGTTCAGCGGAAGCCAGGTAGGTAAGTACAGATTCAGGATCAACTACAGCGTCAGGAACAGGCACAGTTTGGCAACGGGCTGGCAGCAAGGTACACAATCAGAAGGCAGAGCCGTAGTCATAAATCCAAGTCAAGGTCTGTATTGTGAGCAGAGGCAGATGAACAGGCAGGGAAGATCCAAGAGAGTAGTCAAAGGAAGCCGGGTTTTCAGGAGCAAGGTCAGCAGGTAGAAACAGCAATCAAGAACACAGGTACAAGCTGAAGACGATCCAGCACTGACACTAGGCAGACTCTCTGTTTATATAGGGCGCTGTGCACCGGGAATCATGGGAGCGCGTGCTAACGCACACACGTTTGTATGGATGTGTCATTGGGCATGCTTACTCTGGATCTCACTCGTCTCTGCCTAAGACTCCGCGCATTGGCATTAGCGAAACGGGGGTTGGCAGCTGCTGCACGGAGACGAGCGCTTGCTCTGTGAGTTGTCTGACAGACACGCTCAGGGCTCCCACTGATTATGCATTATGCTGAGTTGAACTATTTCATTATATATTACAATGTAATAATAGAAATAATGCACTTCAGTCATCCTGACACCATAACAACTATGGTGCCATGATGATTGAAGCACAAACACCAGGTGTTTGTTGGAGTATCTTTATCTGCTGATTGTTAAACTTTCTGGAATACACATATTGCTATTGTGGTATAGGATCTGGGCCTGCTGTCCCTCCATCCCTCTTTCTTTCCTTCCCTCTCGTTCCTTCCCTCCCTATTTCTTTTTCTTTCTCTGTCCATCCCTCGTTCATCCCTCGTTCATCTCAGACTTGAACCACACCCTTTTGAGCCATGCCCCTTTAGGCCACGCCCAATATGCCATTTAAACCACGCCCAATTTTTGCACGCTTTGCGCCACATTTTCCTTTCCCCATTACACCACACCTACAAATGAATGCCCCGCCCCCTAATAAGACTCCGCCTACAGACAATAAAGTTTCCCTATACATTTTTTTACAATGTTGGCAACTATGCGTCATGGGTGCAATACATAGACCCCTGCATTATATGCACCCCTGCCCCTAGATCCTTACAGCGGTATGGACCTACTGTTATGGGACTGGAGTAAGTAAACAGTGGACTACAAGTGCAGTAACCTCACCGCACTTATGGCAGCACAATTTGTGAGTCCCACTGCTGCGGTGACAGATGGGACTTGTAGTCTTCCCATTTACCTTATTCATCATCCCCTAGGCAAAACAAGCATTTGAAGCTGCCCATAGATGGTTCAAAATGTAGTGGCTCATCAGGGACTGGCTGAATTATGATCCACCTATGGCTGTTCTTGCTCGACAGAAGTCGATCATTGGAAGTAAGAAGGTATTTGTTAGCGGTATAAAAAGAAGAATGTCATTGGCTTGTATGGCAGGGATCCTGGGTTGTGTAGGGTGGTAATTAGAGTAATTCTGATTTTACAGGTCGTGCTTCCCGCATTTGCCCATTTGAATGGGGTGCTGTGCCCTGTGGAACGCGCAAAAAAGGTGCATGCACATTTTTAAAACCGCCGTAGGGAAACCGCGGTTCCCACACCTGCGATCGTGCTGCAGGCTGAGATGCATGGGGGTATCATTCAAAATGAATGGCAGCCCTGCGCGTCTCACAATACCAGTGCGATTCGGCTGAGGGTGCAGGAATCAACATGATTTCCGCAATAGGAATGCACGCCCCGCACTAGTGTGAACTGAGCCTGGGAGCTCAGCATTCTTGGAGGTAAGTACAGTGAGGACCAGGGAGGTGGGGAGGTGGGGAGGACGTATAGTGTTAGTTCGCTTGTACAGAAAAAATAGAAAGGTGAACTAACACTTTAAGCCTGCATTCACTGCTGAGCAGAGCATAAGGAGTTATCACCACTGGTGATTTTTAATTTCTCTTTTTCAGGCTATTTTGTAGGTATATTAAGCTTCAGGAGTTTTTTCCTGGGCTAGGCGAGGAGAAGAGAGTTATAAAGGAGCAGAGTTCTTCAGACATAAAAACGCATGCAAATTTTAGTGAAAATGCATATGTAGGCAGTTTACAGGTGTTCTCATTGAAGTCTATGGCACCAAAAACGGCAGAATACAAAAAAAAAAGTGGGATGTACTTTTTTGACTGTAGTGTGACTGAGTGTACAAGTGCATACCAGGACAATCAGAAATAATCAGTCAGGCGTATTTAGGTTTAGTCACGCTTCGGGAAAAGTGTGTGAATGGGGGATAAGAGGGCATGGTTCACAATGGCGTCCCTAGGGGGGGGCAGAGGGGGCCAGGACCCCCCCAACATTATGCTGTGCCCCACCATGTGCCCCCCCCAATTAAAAAAAAATATAAATTTTTTTTTTTTTACAAAAAGGCAATGTCTAAGAGGGAGAGCGTCCTCAGTCAGCTCCTGCGGTTGATTTCTCCCCCCTCCCTCTGTTCGCTGACACTGCATAATGCAAGTGCTCACACAATCACGGCCGCCCAATCTGCTCCTTCCCCTGCATCCTAATTGGCAGGGAGAAGAGCGAGTTGCAGGAAGGACTCCACCAGGATTCTCAGGTACTGAAAAAACTGACTGATTTCTCCCGTCCTTAGGACCGGAGAACCAGCCTGTAAATTCCAAGAGATGCCAGACCAGCATTGTCAATAGCAGGGGCAGGGCAGCAAGAGGAGGCAGGGGAAACCCACAGTGGCAGAACACCAGGGCCCGGTGGCAAGACAACCTTTGCAACCCTGATAGTTCTCCCACTGCTTTGGACCCTTATATTTTCTTGGTATGCTGGTGACATATATCTCTTGTTTTCTGCCACCCTGGGGGGGGGGGCAATACAGTAGGAAGGGAGCTGACTGCAGAACATGTGAAAGGGCCGTTGTGGGATCATAGTAAAGGGCCCCAGGATATATAATTGCATTTTATAGTTGCCCCCCTACTTTTGTCCCTGTCCCCCCATGTGCCCCCACTATATGAAAGCTGGAGACGACACTGATGGTTCACCTTTACCAAAAGAACTGGCTATGCAGATAAGGATCATCTGTAGTTAAAACTGTGCAGCTTTGACCAAAGTTAAATAATGCCTTTGCTATAGATGTAGCATTTACATCCGTCCATCCCCCAAAGCCTGACTGAAAGACTCCCAGAGATGGCATCATCCCATCCTGCCTTTTGTTTAGATGTTGCACAGATACTAGTCCATTTTTTTATACTGTGATGGAGAAGCTAGTGGACCTCACTTGTACGGAGGTGTTTTGAGAGCTCACACCTGTGATGACCGGGTGAGCAGTAACAGCTGGGAGTGTCTTAATGATGTCCTAGCAACAAGATAGGACAGAATGATGCCATCTCTGGGAGTATTTCAGCCAGGCTTTGGCAGGTACATAAATGGCCTACACCTATAGCAAGGGCATTATTTAACTTTAGTCAAAGCTGCGCTGTTTCTTTTTACCTACTGGTACCATTAACTTGCATAGTCAGTTTCTCTTGGTAAAAGGTGAACTAACCCTTTAACCACTTGCTGCCCGCCAACAGTACATTTACTGCTGGTAGATGGCTCCCCCAGGCACCGCAACGTACCCAAATGTTGTGGTGTACTTCCTGGTTTAGAGGTGTGCATGCCTTCTCCCCCTGATTGGACACAGCACGAGTTTGTCAGCAAGTTACAGCCAATGATTTTGAGATCTGTCTGTGGATTCTGGATGGATTTCTCCCTGCTTTCAGTTACCGTTCAGAACCCATGAGTAAAAGCAGCCTACATAGACTTGCATACACTTGTTAGGCACACGTTTAACACCTTGATTGCTCTCCTGATCATTCTGTCACCCAGCCAGTGTCATTAGTACAGTGTACAGTATTATCACTGTATTAGTGTCACTAACAACACCAGTGTCAGTTAGTCGGTTATATATTATAACATTGGGGGGACATGGTTTGTTTTAAAATGGCACCACATCCAATTAGATCATTTAAAGCAAAACAAAAAAGTAGAAGGACTTTGAGTCACCACGCAACCTCAATAAAATGACATAAAATTATTCACATCCTTGGAAGGTAAAAAGTATCATAAAATCACAATATAAATATATCAATAATTCCTAAATAAGAGTGCCAGTCCTGATTGGCCCCAACAATAAAGAAAAAAAATGCAAATATAGACTAGATTATAACATTATATAGCAAGTGGCCAAAATGCAGGACAATGATCATAGGTCTTGATGCGTTTCGCCATTAAGTTGCTTTATCAGGAGACCAAATATGACCATAGTATTGTGTGTAGGGTGCTAAAACCAAGTAAGATACATAAGAGAGGAAGGTTGGGACTTTGAATGCGGTAGGTATATTGTGGCTAATCAAATGGGTCAATGTAAAAACATATCTTTATTGTCTGCCATAACATAAAGCACATAGCAATCAGTACATACGTAAATTAGGATACATCAATGACATGTTGCAAACCATGTATAAAAAAATAAAGACATGTTACAAACCATGTATAAAAAATAAATAATGATATAATAAGTAAGCTGGAAAAAAAAGACTGTCCTCCATGATATAGATCACTGTAAAAACAAGATGTAAAAATGTAGATTGAAAAACTGAGTAAGTAAAATCGTCTAAATCAAAATGATGCATCTATGTAAGCCCGACGCGATTTGTGGACTGACTCCAATCTTTAGGGGCAGATCATGGATGCGTCATAAATCTACCAGGAGACATAGACATGTCAAAGTGGTCCAATCATGAACCAAAAATGGAAAAATAATAATGGGTAAAGGGAAGGTAAGGATACCTATCCCTTTAAACTCACATGTCTGCTGAATGTGGAGCATGTACAGGTGGAGAGCATGGGCCATAAAGAATGTCTGTTTCGGAAGCTGTGGTAACTGGGCCCTGTGGAAAGGCAGGGAATGTGAGTATTCCTGAAAGATATCCAAAGCATCGAAAGATATGGGCTCCATTCTGTGAATTAATAGATTTGTAAATAGCAATGAGTGTACAATATAAGTTTGCTGTCAAGAAGTTAGAGGGGCCCGTACCTAATGAATAGCAAAAATGACATGTGAATACAAGTATCCCCAAGGAATAATGACCAAACAAGGTCCAAAACAAATAGGAGTGAGTAAAATGAATGTCATATAATGATTAAAACCAAGTAAGGAACATCTCAAATCACTCTGGATCAGGACAGACATGGTTGGCTGTGGGCAGCAATATAGAGCCCCTTTGAAGCGGCCAAAACAGGTATATAGGAAACCCCCGTGTTCCAAAATATGGGTCTTTAGTTCATAAATGCAAAAGGAGATCAGGAGCTGGGCACCTGAATTACATCGAAGGGGGGTGTTTTTTAAGCACCTGATTGGAGCCATAGGCTCTAACAGGCGTCAAAAAAGGTGACCTGCGAGCACCATATTTGGCGCTTTTAGTTCACCGAGGTGTGTTAGAACAGCGAATGAATATTCGCTTTCCTAACACTGAACCGCCTCTCCTCCAATCTGTTACTCGTCACCTGATTGGCTGAAATGACAGGCACTGTGATTGGATGCCCATCGGGGGAGAGAGGACGGGAGGGGACACATGGAGTACACCGCTCGCCTCCGTCACCCGCTGCCCCACCAAGACAGGGTAAGTGCCGGGCAGATGGCGATGCAGGCAGGGGGGTTACAGTGGCAGCATTCGATGGCACGGTGGCAGCATTCAATAGGCACAGTGGCAGCATTCGATGGGCACAGTGCCTGCATTTGATGGGCACAGTGGCAGAATTCGATGGGCACAGTGGCTGCATTTGATGGCACAGTGGCAGCATTTGATGGGCACAGTGGCTGCATTTGATGGCACAGTGGCAGCATTTGATGGCACAGTGGCAGCATTTGATGGCACAGTGGCTGCATTTGATGGGGCACAGTGGCAGCATTTTATGGGGCACAGTGGCAGCATTTGATGGCACAGTGGCAGTGTTTGATGGGCACAGTGGCTGCGTTTGATGGGCAAAGTAGCTGCGTTTGATGGCACAGTGGCAGCATTTGATGGGCACAGTGGCTGCATTTGATGGCACAGTGGCAGAATTTGATGGCACAGTGGCAGCATTTGATGGGCACAGTGACAGCATTTGATGGGCACAGTGAGGCTGCAATTGATGGGGTTTTTTTCAGAAATGTTCAGTTTGTTTGCGCCCCCCCAAATATTTTGAGCAACAGCCACCACTGAAGTATTCTCTGGAGGTCTACGCATAAAACAAAATGTTACATAGTTACATAGTAGGTGAGGTTGAAAAAAGACACACGTCCATTAAATCCAACCCATGTGTGTGATTATATGTCAGTATTACAATACATATCCCTGTATGTTGCGGTCGTTCAGGTGCTTATCTAATAGTTTCTTAAAACTATCGATGCTCCCTGCTGAGACCATCGCCTGTGGAAGGGAATTCCACATCCTTGCCGCTCTTACAGTAAAGAACCCTCTACGTAGTTTGTTAAACCTCTTTTCTTCTAATTTTAATGAGTGGCCACAAGTCTTTTTAAACCCCCTTCTGCTAAAAAGTTTTATCCTTATTGTGGGGTCAGCAGTACGGTATTTGTATATTGAAATCATATCAATAAGAATAAGTTCAGTGAGTTCAGTGCTCACACCCTTTCCTCATAACTAATATCCTCCAGACACTTTATTAGCTTTGTTGCCCTTCTTTGTACTCGCTCCATTTCCAGTACATCCTTCCTGAGGACTGGTGCCCAGAACTAGACAGCATACTCTAGGTGCGGCCGGACCAGAGTCTTGTAGAGCAGGAGAATTATCGTTTTATCTCTGGAGTTGATCCCCTTTTTAATGCATGCCAATATTCTGTTTGCTTTGTTAGCAGCAGCTTGGCATTGCATGCCATTGCTGAGCCTATCATCTACTAGGTTCCCCCAGGTCCTTTTCCATCCTAGATTCCCCCAGAGGTTCTCCCCCCAGTGTATAGATTGCATTCATATTTTTGCTACCCAAATGCATTATTTTACATTTTCTACATTGAACCTCATTTACCATGTAGTTGCCCACCCCATTAATTTGTTCAGATCTTTTTGCAAGGTTTCCACAACCTGCGGAGAAGTTATTGCCCAGCTTAGCTTAGTATCGTCCGCAAATACAGAGATCCAACTGTTTACCCCATCCTCCAGGTCGTTTATGAACAAATTAAATAGGATTGGTCCCACCACAGAACCTTGGGG
Source organism: Lithobates septentrionalis (assembly GCA_037952835.1). NCBI lineage: Eukaryota > Metazoa > Chordata > Amphibia > Anura > Ranidae > Lithobates > Lithobates septentrionalis. The sequence continues at coordinate 1,313,775 of JBBDGP010000875.1, read as the reverse complement.
GACCCCTCTACCCACCCCTGATCATTCTGAGTACTCCCCATTTATTACCACCCTCTGAACTCGCCCCCCAAATGTCCCCAACTGAACTCCAGAATGAGTCAATTAGTTTCCCTCCCAACCAGTGTCAGTTAGCGCCAGTTTGCCCACCACACTATCACAATCACACTATAAGTCGCTGATCACTGCCACTAGCATAATGTCTGTGAAGATTAGTATCTCGATCACAACCAGCTCTCTGCTCACGGAGCTCTGAGAACCGAGCAATCACCAGTCTGAACGCTCGGTTCTCAGTCTTAAGCCTTGTACACACAGTACGATTGTTGGCCAACCGAGCGTCTGATTTTTGTCAAAAGGGCGTGTGCCAGGATCTTGTCTTGCATACTAACGGTACACAATTGTTGTGCCACAAACACGAAAGTAGTGGCGTACTACGAGGAATTTCAGTGTTTTGTGTGTGTTTTGTGAGCATTGATTCCGAGCATGCGTATTTGTACTTTTGACTTTTGTGTGACAGATTTGTGAACTGACCAATTAAAAATCTGACGTCAAACCATTGTCCGCAGAAAATTTACTAGCCTGTCATCCAACATTTGTTGACTGAAAGTTGGACAAAAACTGTCAAAAGGAGCGTACTAATGGTAAGATTTTAGGACAACAGTCTGTCAACAGACAATCCCCTGCTGACAATCATACCGTGTGTAAGAGGCTCTATAGCCGGAGGGGGACTACGATCCTGTAATTATCCTGTAATTATGGTTTTGGAAAAAAACAAACTTCTCTTTTAACTGAACTTGAGCAGTTCTGCAAAGAAGAATGGGCAAATATTGTAAAGTCTAGATGTGCAAAGTTAGTAGAGACATATCCCCACAGACTAAAGGCTTGGTTTAACAAAATACTGACACAAGAGGGTGATCCTTTTTCCAACTCAGTGATTTTGTTTTTGAATTTGTTTTATCTTTTTCTGACTAGTTGCTGTTATATCTTTCACTTGGATCTGGATGTTATAAGTTGTAAATACAGCTGGATAAAACAAAAACTGTGTCTGTCTTCATTTCAAAATGCAAAGCAACAAAATGTTATTATTTTAAGGGGGGGGGGGGGTGATTCATTTCTATATCTACTGTATGCAATAGCAGATATAAGTGCAATAACAATATTTTAAAAATGTATATCTAAATGTATTGTGATTGCAGCACTAACTGATGTTCACACATCAAACATCCAACATCACATGTTTCCAAAAATAGCTTTGCACTATTACATAAACCATAAATTCATAAAGAGTGAAAAAATCATAACATTATCAATTTAGAATCAACTCAAACTCAAGTAGTCCACCATGAATACAAACTCTTCAAACCAAATGTGCACCAGCCACCTTATACAAATAAAGCAGCTTAGCTTACCAAACACTTAGACCCCACATCCAAAGAGGTCTAATGCCGTGTACACATGGGCGGACTTTTCGGCATCAAAGGTCTGACGGTCTTTCCGATGGACTTTTAACGGATTTTTGACGGACTTCCGACAGACTTTCGAACGAATGGACTTGGCTACACGCGACCACACCAAAGTCCGACGGATTCGTACGTGATGACGTACGACCGGACTAAAATAAGGAAGTTCATAGCCAGTAGCCAATAGCTGCCCTAGCGTTGGTTTTCGTCCGACGGACTAGCATACAGACGAGCGGATTTTTTGACCGGACTCGAGTTCATCGGAAAGATTTGAAACATGTTCCAAATCTAAAGTCTGTCTGATTTTCGACCGAAAAGGTCCGCTGCAGGTCCGATGAAGCCCACACACAGTCGGATTGTCTGATTCACCCCGTCGGACCAGTCCGGTGGAAAAGTCTGCCCGTGTGTACACGGCATTACAGTGCTTTAGAATGATAGATCGCATCTGGATTGATGGCTTAAGCTTCCTCTTTCACAGTTGGATGTGCCTCAAGCCCGTCACTCTTTAGAACAGCATGCCCCACACAGCCATTGGATCGCTTCATATAAACTTGCCTCAGCGACATTAACACGTGCTGGCATTACCACTGAGAAGGAATTGGAGCCATTCATCCATCTAGGTGGAATCTATCATTCCAAAGCGCTGTTGGACCCCTCATAAATTACCTGTCCCAGAAATTTGCAGATGTGTATACACCCCAACAAACATCTGAATAGATGAGTCCCTTGTACATTTTACTGATAGGCTTGCAATCAAGCAATATCTCCCCAGCAAGCATGCCAGATATGAGGTCAAAATGCATAAGCTCACAGGCTATACTTTCAGCTTTAGAATTTATAAGGGAAAAGACAGTCAAGTGAAGCCCCCCCGGATGTCCAGACTACATGGAGAGCAGTGGTAAGATAGTGTGGTACTTGTCACCCTTGTTCAATATGGGGTACCATTTGCATGTAGACAACTTTTATGCAAGCAGGCTACTTTTTAGATATTTGTTCCTTAAAAGCAGGGGCTTCCCTCAACTGCTCGTTAACACCACAATTAGAAAGGGGGAGAAAGCCTGCTTGCGGAATGAACTACTATCAGTAAAATGGAAGGCCAAACGTAATGTATTCATCCATCCCTTCTTTTATTCACTCAGACACGATGGTCCAAATTCTCATGGTGTCTGGTGTCATTGAAAAGCCTCTCTGCATCCACGACTATAATCTGAATATAGGAGGTGTAGACCAAGTGATGAAGCCGTATCTAACCTCCTAGACACTGGTACAGAAAAGTGTTTATATATATATTTTAATTGGCTCTATACAATGCGTTTGTTTTTTACAAACCTACTGGAAGAACTGGATCCTTCCTAAAATTTCAGGAAGTGATCATCTCAGCCCTTTTGTACCCAGAAGGCACTGTGGCCCAAATCCCAAATCCAGCTGCAGTTAGGCAGCTGCATGAGAGGCATTTTGCAGATGTCCTCCAACTTACCCCAACACAAAAGACACTCCAAAAAAAAAGTTGTGTCTGTGGTGAGGCAAGACACTGTTTTCTTTGTCCCTCCTTTCCGGGCCAACCTGGTCTCTGTATCAAGGACTGCTTCAGTCACTACCACACTGTAGTAGACTATTAGTCTAAGGTACAGCACGGCACAGTATAGGTGCCCAGACAATTCTGCACAAGCAGGGTCTCGAAAGTTGTTAGGTTGTCAGGAAACTGTCTATCACATTTTGAGAGACTCTTAAATCAAAGGCTAGAAAGGTTATTGTTCTGAAAAGTTAAGATAAGTTAAGAACTGTTTAAAAAAGTAAAAATAAATGTATTACCGTATATACTCGAGTATAAGTCGAATTTTTCAGCACATTTTTTTGTGCTGAAAGTGCCCCCCTCGACTTATACTCGAGTCAAACACTTTTCTGCAGCAAAAAATTTCATTTTCCGAACCGATTTTGGGGCCCCGTATCTCAGGGCCACTTGGTGCTAGGAACCCCAAATTTGGTGTGCAAACTGGTACCAAAACATATCCAAAGCTGAAGTTCCTAGCACTAAGTGGCCCAGAGATACGGGGCCCCAAAATCGGTTCGGAAAATGTCATTCTCTGCTGCAGAAAAGTGCTTGACATTTTCTGAACCGACTTTGGGGCCCCATATTCTGCAGCAATGTCATTTCGGGACCCTTTGGGTTCAGAGACCCCAAATTTTGGCTGCAGCTAGGGAGCATCTAGGAACCCTTAACTACCGAGTTTGAAGTTCAGGGGACCTATGGCTGCAAATGGGCACAGTGAGGCATGCAAATGGGCACAGAGATGCTGCAAATGGGCATTGTTGACCCTCTTTTCCACTTACAGTAGCTGTGCATTTCTCACCCTCGTCTTATACTCGGGTCAATACGTTTTTCCCATTTTTTTGTGGTAAATTAGGGCCTCGACTTATACTCGGAACGACTTATACTCGAGTATATACGGTAATTAGTTTTTTTTTATGTAATGTTATATTGTTACTGTGTGTTATTGTTAACTGTTGTTGTTTGCTTTGCAGGAACACCGATTAGCGGCAGCACTGATGTATGTATTCTGAGAGCAGCAGGATGCTGCTCTCAGAATACATACATCAGTGCCTGCAGCACTGCAGGGGAGAGATTTCCCCATCCGCAGTTAAAAAAAAAAAAGAACGTGTATGCCCAGCATTAGGAGAGTTGGATGACCAGGGGGTGGTAGCTTCTATGCTTGGCATACACTTTTTCTTCATCCATATAAATCAATGTGAATAGAGGATTTTGTTAGGTTCTTTTTTTTGCGTTCAGCCTAACATTAGTGTGCCCAACATTAGAAGAGTGGGTGGACTTGTTATGGAAGCTTCTAATGTTTAGCATACAATTTTTCTGGCAGAGATTTCTTCATCCACAGAAAAATATATAGATTTCCTCTATCTTCCAGGAAAACATTACAAGGATGAGGAGGAAACTCAATAATTATGAAACTTTAACTGTGCCAAAGAATAGGAGTATTACACACCAAGTCTATAAAATACAAAATCTTTATTACAAACATTAAAAAACATATATAAAATGTGTGCAACTGACTATATCATAAACACGTTTAGACTTGTTTCAAATGTATACCATCATCATTGTATAAAAGCATGGTGAATCAACACGTTTCACATAGTTTGCCTCTCAAGGATCTACGCTCACACGTAAGTAGTCGATTGGCTATACAAGCAAAAATAACGATAACATATAGGGCCTCCAAAAATGTGATAGGTAGTCATGAAATCCAATGCTTAATTACCACCTTTTAAAATCATTGGTCATCGGATTTTGGGCCCCTGTACGTGGATAGGCTGCCAAAGACAAACAAAGACTTGGGGGGCACACCCTAACTATGCATCACATTAAAGATGGTGCTGCCATTAGACCATACAAACAGAACAAAAGATTATAGCGGACACATACAAAAATGTCATTTAAATCCTACAAGGCTATTTAAAGCACCGGAACATAATAAGCAAATATGAGGATTTGGTTGCACCATATGGCCATACAGTGCTTAAGCCCACTACTGCGTCAAAGTACCCCATTTTCAGTGGGTCCTACACTATTCATAGAATGAAAGATCCCACTTCTCAACTATGGGAGAAATACACTCCTCTTTATGGGAGAACTAAAAGGACTCCTCCTATAACTCAGGTGGACACTGATTAGAAGTACTGGTGGAGGATGATGGGGTGCTCCATCCCAAAGGGGTTTGGTCAGGAGGACCCATATAACAGACAAACAAAGGCTTGGGGGGCACACCCTAACTATGCATCACATTAAAGATGGTGCTGTCATACAAACAGAAAAAAAGATTATAGCGCACACATACAAAAATGTCATTTAAATCTTACAAGGCTATTTAAAGCACCTGAACAGGCTGCCAAAGAGTCTCTCACATATGGTACCACAATACTCAGGAAAAGTAGCTGAATGTGTTTTTGGGGTGTAATTCCACATATACCCATGACATGTGTGAGAAAATGGGACAACTTTGTGTAAAAAAAAAAAGACATTTTTGGCATTCTCCAAAAACTTGTGGCAAAAAAATTAAAATTACCATGGACATAAAATGCCTCTTAGCAAATACCTTGGGGTGTCTACTTTCCAAAGAGGGGTAGTTTGGGGGGGGGGGGGGGTGTTTGTATTGTCCTTGCTTTTTGACACCTCAAGAAATGTGCTAGGCAGTCAGAAAAATCAGAACTGCCTTAAAGAAAAAGTGTAAATTCGAGTATACCGGTATATACCAACGTTTGTAGACGCTATAACTGTAACACAAACCAAATAATATACATTTATTGGGATTTTTTTTTACCAAAGACATGTTGCAGAATACATTTTGGCCTCAATTTTTTAAGAATTTTTCATTTTATTGGATATGTTTTATAACAAAAAGTAGAAAATATGATCACCCCTCCAGAGTAGTACAGTGTCACTCATGTAAAAAAAAAAAAAAAAAACACTGCCACACCAGTCGTATGATGATGCTGGTAACACTATATAAAGAAAAATGTGAAAAAATAATAATTTTATCTAATTTTTGCATTTTCCAAAAAAGTGACTAAAAAATTACCACTTTAAAAAACTTGCTATGTCTTTTTACTAAATACCTTGGACTGTCTACTCTCCAAAAATGGGGCATATGGGGGCTATTTGCACTGTCCTGGCTAGAGTTGGTCGAACAGTTTGAGCCAAGCAAAAGTTTGAGCCTAGCAAAAGTTCGGCCCAAACATCGCTTGTTCGCCTATTCGGCGAACACCCGAATTAAACTGAACATTGACTGACTGCTCAAATGTATATTTGGTAAATCTGCGTTTATACTTGTATCTACCTTAACCCCTTCTTGGCCAGCCGCTGCAGTTATACTGAGGCAAGTTGCCTCCCCTGTGCGAGCTGTGGTAGCTTTACGTCGGCTCTTAAAGACGCTGTAGCAGGCGCACGTGATGACCGCCGGGCACCCACGATCGCTCGTGACAGAGCGAGACCCGGGATCTGTGTGTGTAAACACACAAATCCCAGGTTCTGTCAGGGGAGAGGAGACAGATTGTGTGTTCCTACCAAGTAGGAACAACGATCGGGGCTGGTGCAAGGATTTTTGACACCCTAGGCGAAACCTCATTTTGCTGCCCTCTTGGCTCCGCCCTCGACTCCACCCCCTTTGTCCTGCCCTTGTAACATGTGACCTACCTGAACCATACACTGACCCACCTACCTGACACATACAGTGACCCACCTACCTGACACATACACTGACCCACCTACCTGACTCACCTACCTGACACATACACTGACCCACCTACCTGACACATACACTTACCCACCTACTTACCACATACACTGACCCACCTACCTGACAAATACACTGACCTACCACATACACTGACCCACCTACCTGACACATACACTGACCTACCACATACACTGACCCACCTACCTGACACATACACTGACCCACCTACCTGACACATACACTGACCCACCTACCTGACACATACACTGACCCACCTACCTGATACATACACTGACCAACCTGACACATACACTGACCCACCTACCTGACCCATACACTTACCCACCTACCACATACACTGACCCACCTACCTGACCTACCTACCTGACACATACACTGACCTACCTACCTGAAACATACACTGGCTCACCTGACTCCTATTTCCTGCATTACTCACCCCCCCATCCCCCACACACTTCTCGATGTAGATGAGGAGGATCCATCCTCCTTGTTACCTCTGCACTCCAGCGACCATCACACCAAGGATCTCCACAGCGCTGGGCGGGCAGTATTGATTAGGTGTTCCCTGCCAGCGCCGCCACCCAGCCGCTCCATGGTGTCCCTGCTGGCTGGGAGGTCAGCTAACAGACGCTGCACCTCTGGATGCTCCTATCTTCACTGAGCCCCGCCCCTCCGCTGCACTCATACAGACACACAGCGCCGCAGCAGAGGGACACGCTGGAGCAAAGGAGTCCCGGAGCGGCGCTGTGTGAGGAGATGTGACAGTGGGTGCTCAGCGGGACATTGGCGGCATGCAGCAGATGTTTTCCCGGGACAGCCGGCCCGGCACTGAACAGGGGCCAGCTCACACACGCCTGGAGACAGAGGCAGACAGAGGCCATGGCTGCGCCCTAGGTAGTGCGCCCTAGGCGGCTGCCTACTTTGCCTAGTGGTAGCACCGGCCCTGACAACGATCGGTCTCCTCCACTAGTCAGGCACATTACCCCCACAGTTATAACACACATAGGGAACACATTTAACCCCTTGATCGCCCCCTAGTGTTAACCCCTTCCCTGCCAGTGACATTTATACAGTAATCAGTGGCTATTTATACCACTGATCGCTGTAAAAATATCAATGGTCCCAAAAAAGTGTCAAAAGTGTCCGATTTGTCCGCCGCAATGTCTCAGTCCCGATGAAAATCGCAGATCACCACCATTACCAGTAAAAAATTAATAACAATAAAAATTCCATAAATCTATCTCCTATTTTGTAGAAGCTATAACTTTTGCGCAAACCAATTAATATACGCTTATTGTGTTTTTTTTTTTACCAAAAATATGTAGAAGAATACATATCGGCCTAAACTGATGAAGAAATGTGTTTTTTTACATTTTTTGGGGGGATAATTATTATAACAAAAGTACAAAATGTTGTGTTTTTTTTCAAAATTGACGCTTTTTTTTTTGTTTATAGCGCAAAAAATAAAAACCACAGAGGTGATCAAATACCACCAAAAGAAAGCTCTATTTATGGTGAAAAAAGGACATGTCAGTTAAAGTGACGCAGTGCCGTATCGCGAAAAATGCCCTGGTCATTAGGGGGAAAATCTTCCGGGGCTAAAGTGGTTAAACTGAACTTTAACTGACTGCTCAAATGTATATTTGGTAAATTTGTTTTTATACTCCCATCTACCTTAAACTGAACATTGACTGACTGCGTTTGTCACTGCTGTATCAACTTCATCTGTAGCCATGTTCACATTATTTTGATGTTTATTTAGCCTATAAGTCTTACCTAAATTATGGGTTCCCTTATCTTTACAATTTTGGCCTTTTGGTCCTCGCAGTTTGATTGTGGTGTGAAAAGTTATGCTCTGCTAGCTGTGTACCTGATATTACCTCCCGATTGAATAATTTCCAGATTCCATCCACACCCAACACAGTATAAAACAAGGCCTTCTTTATGGGGGAACACATGCAGGGGGTTCTTTAAATAAGTGGCACTTCCACTCTTGCACTTCAGCGACTTGCACAAAGCAAACATCAACAGCAGACTACTTTACAAAACACCAGACTGCAGGTGACCTCATTTCCAAATCATCTCACCTTATTCTCTGAAACATGCAGTCGTTACCTCTCCTTTACACAATTGCAGCCTCTCTCCTCAAGCTCTTTTCTTCACCCCTCTTCTTCACCCCACAATCTGTACATATCACCCTCACTTCTCCCCTGTCCCTATTACTACACTTTTCACCTCTTTCTAACTCTAAGCCCATATGCCCCCCAGCCCCAGGATGCTGAAGCATGTCCCCTCATACAAATTGTATTCTCATATTACCTCCCTTACTCTTCTGCTTCTCCTAACCTCTGGAGATATTTCCCCAAACCCTGGGCCTCCCTTATTTAACTGTACCCAACACACCCATCACCATCACCCCCACACTCTCTGGCAGTAGGCGCAATCTATGCAATTTAGTCTCCATTCCTGTTCCCAAAACCAGCCTCCCTCTCTCCTGTGCCCTCTGGAACGTATCTGTCTGCAACAAACTCACCGCTGTTCATGACCTCTTTGTCACTAATTCCTTTAATCTACTTGCTGTCACCAATACCTGGCTCCATGAATCCGACACTCCTTCTCCTTCCCTCTCCCAAGGTGGCCTTCTCTGGACTCACTCCCCTAGGCCTAATGAACGCAAGGGAGGTGGAGTGGGATTCCTCCTATCCCCACAGAGCACCTTCCAGGTTCTTCACTCTCCTCCCTCTCTTTCCCTCTCATCGTTTGAAGTTCACTGTATACGTCTATTCTCTCCAACTTCCCTAAGAATTGCTGTGATCTACCACCCCCCTGGACCATTGTCGACTTTCCTTGATGAGTATTCTGCCTAGCTACCCTTCTTTCTCTCTTCGGATATTCCCACAATCCTTCTCGGTGATTTCAACATCCCTGCTAATACAAACACTCCTGCTACTTCTAAACTTCTTAGTCTAACCTCCTCATTTGGCCTGAAGCAATGGGTACAGGCTTCTACTCACTCTGATGGCAACACGCTTGACCTTGTATTCTCCTACCTATGCACTCCATGCAACCTCTCCAACAATCCTTTTCCTCTCTCCGACCACCACCTTATTAGTTTCTCTCTCCCTGTCTTCCACCACCCTTCCCTCCAATCGCCTAACCATCACCTGATGAAACCTTCACCGCTTCAACCCATCTCTCCTCTATTCTGCTACTGACCAACTCTATGACAAAATCTCACCCCTGTCCTGGCCCAACCAAGCCACTTCCATCTACAATACATCCCTGTCCTCCACCTTGGACAAGCTCACTCCCCTCATATATATATATATATATATATATATCTATATATATATATATCTATATATATATATATATAGATATATATATATATAGATATAGATATATATATATATAGATATAGATATATATACTATATACCCTGTTTCCCCGAAAATAAGACCTAGCGTGATTGTCGTTGATGGCTGCAATATAAGCCCTACCCCCCAAATAAGCCCTACCCTGTTTCCCTGAAAATAAGCCCTACCCTGAAAATAAGACCTACAAGAACTTTAACTAGGGCTTATTTGGGGGGTAGGGCTTATATTACAGCCATCACCGACAATCACGCTAGGTCTTATTTTCGGGGAAACAGAGTATATATACCGGTGTGCGGCATCCAGATCTTCTCGTTCAATCTCTGCACTGGAATCTCCTTGTCCAGCTTTTCCGGCCCCACCTATGTGTAATTCACCCTGTGTATATTAGGGGCACAGGGTGACCGAGAACCCCAGTCTGATCTGCATTAGTCAGACTCACTGTACAACCACACTGGAATATTGTATATATATATATATATATATATATATATATATATATATATATATATATATATATATATATATATATATATATATATATATATATACAGTGGCTTGCGAAAGTATTCGGCCCCCTTGAACTTTTCAACCTTTTGCCACATTTCAGGCTTCAAACATAAAGATATAAAATTTAAATTTTTTGTGAAGAGTCACCAACAAGTGGGACACAATTGTGAAGTGGAACGAAATCTATTGGATATTTTGAACTTTTTTAGCAATTAAAAAACTGAAAAGTGGTGCGTGCAAAATTATTCGGCCCCTTTACTTTCAGTGCAGCAAACTCACTCCAGAAGTTCAGCGAGGATCTCTGAATGATCCAATGTTGTCCTAAATGACTGATGGTGATAAATAGAATCCACCTGTGTGTAATCAAGTCTCTGTATAAATTCACCTGCTCTGTGATAGTCTCAGGGTTCTGTTGAAAGCGCAGAGAGCATCATGAAGACCAAGGAACACACCAGGCAGGTCCGTAATACTGTTGTGGAGAAGTTTAAAGCCGGATTTGGATACAAAAAGGTTTCCCAAGCTTTAAACATCCCAAGGAGCACTGTGCAAGCGATCATTTTGAAATGGAAGGAGTATCAGACCACTGCAAATCTACCAAGACCTGGCTGTCCCTCTAAACTTTCAGCTCAGACAAGGAGAAGACTGATCAGAGATGCAGCCAAGAGGCCCATGATCACTCTGGATGAACTACAGAGAACTACAGCTGAGGTGGGAGAGTCTGTCCATAGGACAACAATCAGTCGTACACTGCACAAATCTGGCCCTTATGGAAGAGTGGCAAGAAGAAAGCCATTTCTCAAAGATATCCATAAAAAGTCTTGTCTAAAGTTTGCCACAAGCCACCTGGGAGACACACCAAACATGTAGAAGAAGGTGCTCTGGTCCGATGAAACCAAAATCAAACTTTTTGGCCACAATGCAAAACGATATGTTTGGCGTAAAAGCAACACAGCTCATCACACTCAACACACCATCCCCACTGTCAAACATGGTGGTGGCAGCATCATGGTTTGGGACTGCTTTTCTTCAGCAGGGACAGGGAAGATGGTTAAAATTGAGGGGAAGATGGATGCAGCCAAATACAGGACCATTCTGGATGAAAACCTGTTGGAGTCTGCAAAAGACCTGAAACTGGGACGGAGATTTATCTTCCAACAAGACAATGATCCCAAACATACAGCAAAATCTACAAAGGAATGGTTCACAAATAAACGTATCCAGGTGTTAGAATGGCCAAGTCAAAGTCCAGACCTGAATCCAATCGAGAATCTGTGGAAAGAGCTGAAAACTGCTGTTCACAAACGCTCTCCATCCAACCTCACTGAGCTCGAGCTGTTTTGCAAGGAAGAATGGGCAAGAATTTCAGTCTCTCGATGTGCAAAACTGATAGAGACATACCCCAAGCGACTTTCAGCTGTAATCGCAGCAAAAGGTGGCTCTACAAAGTATTAACGCAAGGGGGCCGAATAATTTTGCACGCCCCACTTTTCATTTTTTTATTAGTTAAAAAAGTTTCAAAAATCCAAAAGATTTCGTTCCACTTCACAATTGTTTCCCACTTGTTGGTGATTCTTCACAAAAAATAAAAATTTTATATCTTTATGTTTGAAGCCTGAAATGTGGCAAAAGGTTGAAAAGTTCAAGGGGGCCGAATACTTTCGCAAGCCACTGTATATATATATATATATATATATTATATTGTCTCATATACTATTGTAGACGCTTTACTAGATCGTTTGAGGTGTAGCTGTATCCCATTGTTCTTTTGTCTGTGTCTGCCTAGGGAGTAACCTATTATGGGATATATATGTCTCTGTGGATTAGCTGTGAGAGGGGAGGGGGGTGGGATTTCTCTAGCAGTCCCTCCCAAGGACAGTCTACCGATGAGAAGTTTGAATACACCTGTGTCATGCTACTGGTGGAGGTAAAGTCTACCCTGTCCTATTTCAGTATGCAAAGAAGGGGGGATTGTCCCCTGAGTGTATATCTGTGTACCAATGTTCAAATAAACCGTTCATGTTCCAGCTTTGCAGGCAAACGAGTCCTGCCTAGTTCTTGGTTGTAATATGCGGCTCTAATATCTATATTCAGACTGTAGGAAGGGTTATATGACGAAAGTACTCAAGCGTTGTGTGGGATGTTCTGTTACAGGGCCAATCACAACGGCCCTTTACCATGTGATCAGCTGTGTCCAATCACAGCTGATCACAGTGTAAACAGACTTGCCTATTATCGGCGGTACTTTCCTCACATGCTGTCATAGCGCGAGGAGAGGAGAGCTGGTAACCGGCAATCCTGACAAGGGACATGCACATAGATAATCAGGGCACAGATCATGAGTGCCAATCAGTGCAATCAATGGTGCCCATCAGTGCTGTCTATCAGTGTCAGTGAGCGCTGAGAAAGGGGGTCTGTCCCCCAAAATGCGCAAGCTTTTACACCATGTGGCCATAGAATTACCCGCCTCACCAGTTGGAGCGCTGCATATGACAAGCTTGATTTTATCCCTACTTTGTGAGTATAACACTGTTATGTGCTTTTAAAAAAAAAGTTTTTTGTGGTAACGCACTAGGCATCTGTGCCCTCTTTTGTAGTTTTTATCTATCAGGGTTGCCTCATCAGTGCAGCCTCACCAGTGCCCATTAGTGCTGCCTTATCAGTTTCCATTAGTGCGGCCTCACCAGTGCCGCCTCATCAGTGCCCACTCATCACTGCGGCCTCATCAGTGCACATCAGTGCTGCCTCATCACTGCTCATCAGTGCCGCCTCATCAGTGCAGCCAATCACTGCTCATCAGTGCACATCAGTGAAGGAGAAAAATTATTTATTAGCAACATTTTATAACAGAAACTAAGAAAATCATTTTTGCTTCTATAGTTTCTGTATTTTTTGTTTGTTAGGCAAAAAATAAAAAACTCAGAGGGCCTGGCCTGGGCAGGAAGTGGGTTCAAGTGCCCGGGTAAGCAAGTAGACCTGGGCATGCCTTACATATAAATATTTTGGGCATGTGACCAAATGTACACAAATACTAGAAGTCCATCCATCCACACAATGATAGCTGCTGATGACAAGGTGGTGGAATCTCCTTCTTCACCTAAAACTTCATGTTCCCACCATCTCCCTGCCTGCACCTAGTCCCATAGCTCTGCATAGCAATGCCACAGGCGGCCCCGCCTACCGGCAGCCACGTGACGGTGACGTCGCGTACCGTGCAGAGAGCAGAGCTAAGGTTACATAGAGCTTGGAAGAGAAAGCTGAAAGGCGGGGAGGGGCGAGGAGAATTGTCATAGAGAGAAGGGAGGCGGAGAGGGAAGAGACGGGCACCTTTGCTGCATGTAGCACGGAGGAGACGAGTGTGGAGGTAGGAGAGGAGAGGAGAGGTGTATGGATGTGAGGGGAGCGGGGTATACTGTCCTGAGCGGTGTGACGTCTATTGTCAGTCCTCCATGGCCATCCTAGGCACGGTTCTATTTCTGGCTGTGTGTTCAGCTGCCGCCTCTAATCACCTGGCAAAGCCCTGGCTGACATGGTTCTGAGTGCCGCCCGGCCGGGAGCTATGGTCGGGGGGTGAGCTGCCCGGGGTACCTGGGGTGGGTGGTGGGCAACACTGAACTTCACACAACTCCCAACTACTGCTGACACTTGGATTGTTTATCTTCTGCTTTGTTGTTGTTTTGGAGCATCTGGTCCCTACAGCTGTCAGGGATATCGGTGACATCACATGTCACATTGGAGGCTTCCTTGGAACTTGGGCAGCCTTGGAGCTGGACAGAGGCCACTGATCTGCCGGAGGAAATACCATCTGCACTCTTTAACCAGAGGGTATCAGTTCTGGAGAAATCACTGCTCAGGGGGTTTTAAATCTAGATCGGGGGGTCTCCACGCTGTCCTAGATCGGGGGGTCTCCACGCTGTCCTAGATCGGGGGGTCTCCACGCTGTCCTGGATCGGGGGGGTCTCCACGCTGTCCTAGATGGGGGGGGTCTCCACGCTGTCCTAGATGGGGGGGGGGTCTCCACGCTGTCCTAGATGGGGGGGGGTCTCCACGCTGTCCTAGATGGGGGGGGGTCTCCACGCTGTCCTAGATGGGGGGGGGTCTCCACGCTGTCCTAGATGGGGGGGGGTCTCACGCTGTCCAAGATCGGGGGGGTCTCTACGCTGTCCAAGATGGGGGGGTCTCTACGCTGTCCAAGATGGGGGGGTCTCTACGCTGTCCAAGATGGGGGGGTCTCTACGCTGTCCAAGATGGGGGGGTCTCTACGCTGTCCAAGATGGGGGGGGTCTCTACGCTGTCCAAGATGGGGGGGGTCTCTACGCTGTCCAAGATGGGGGGGTCTCTACGCTGTCCAAGATGGGGGGGGGTCTCTACGCTGTCCAAGATGGGGGGGGGGTCTCTACGCTGTCCAAGATGGGGGGGGGGTCTCTACGCTGTCCAAGATCGGGGGGGTCTCTACGCTGTCCAAGATCGGGGGGGTCTCTACGCTGTCCAAGATCGGGGGGGTCTCTACGCTGTCCAAGATCGGGGGGGTCTCTACGCTGTCCAAGATCAGGGGGGTCTCTACGCTGTCCATTAGAGCAGGGGGTCTCTACGCTGTCCATTAGAGCAGGGGGTCTCCACGCTGTCCATTAGATCAGGGGGTCTCCACGCTGTCCATTAGATCAGGGGGTCTCCACGCTGTCCATTAGATCAGGGGGTCTCCACGCTGTCCATTAGATCAGGGGGTCTCCACGCTGTCCATTAGATCAGGGGGTCTCCACGCTGTCCATTAGATCAGGGGGTCTCCACGCTGTCCATTAGATCAGGGGGTCTCCACGCTGTCCATTAGATCAGGGGGTCTCCACGCTGTCCATTAGATCAAGGGGTCTCCACGCTGTCCTCCAGATCAGGGGGTCTCCACGCTGTCCTCCAGATCAGGGGTCCAAATACAGCCCACTGCAAGATTTTATCTGGTCTGATATAAGAGGGGACTCTCATTTAAGGGAAAGGGGGGGGCAGGGAGGGGGCTCTGAGAAGAACTCTTACGTGAGGGAGGGGGAATTCTGATGCGAAATGTTAAGGGGAGGACTTTAATGGGGACAATAACATGTAACGTGGGGGAACTGTGATGGAGGCTCTCGTGTAACTGGGGGATTCTGATGAGGACTTTACTGTAAGTGAGGACTGTGATAAAACTTTCATGTAAAGGGGAGAAGACTCTGATAGAGACTCTCATATATAGGGGGGCTACTCTGATGAAAATGCTTACATAAATGGGGGGGGGTTGTCCCTGATGGGAACTGTCACATACAGGGGGTGGGGGGACTTTAAAGGGATCTCTCACCTAATGGGTGGGACTCTGTTGGGAGCTCTCATGTAATAGAGGGGACTACTCTCATGTAAGGAGGGGACTGCGATGGGCACTGTCATGTAAGTGGGGGGGGGGGGACTCTGATGGAGACTCTTGTGTAAAAGGAAAACCATGACTTTGATGGAGACTCTTGTGTAAAAGGGGGGGACTTTGATGGGGACTCTCGTGTAAAAAGGGGGGGACTTTGATGGGGACTCTCGTGTAAAAAGGGGGGGGGGGGCAACTCTGATGGAGACTCTTGTGTAAAAGGAAAACAATGACTTTGATGGTGACTCTTGTGTAAAAGGGGGGGTGACTCCGATGGAAACTCTTGTGTAAAAGGGGGGAGGGCTCTGATGGGGGCTCCCATATAAGGAAGAATGGTGATGTCTTAGGGATATTGATAGTGACTGTCATGTAAGGGGAGGAACTTGAGTTTATTTTGAATTTTTTGGCTTTGTTTTACTGAGGTTTGTCTCTCCATGGTTCCAAATCATATCATGCTAATTACAAAAAACTCCACGTCCAGACTTATTAAATCATTTATTATTATTAATTCAGAGCATAAGAGAGGTGTGGAGAATGCTGGTGTAAGGGAAGTGATCTATTACCTTATCCATCTACCTTCGAGCATTTAACCCTTGCAGTGCGGGGGTTGTTCTTTGCCTACCAGTAATTCCCGGAGTTGAGCTTTAAGTCTGATCAGGCATGATGACCAGCCTGTTGGATACCTGGAGGAAAATGTAATTGTTTTGAAAGTTATTTTCTCTATTGGTCCTTTATGACCTCCTTGGACATTCCTAGGGGACATAGGTAATGTGTTAAAGTGGAACTGAACACTAATGCCGCGTACACACGAGCGGACATTACGGCGGACTTTGCCCGGCGGACTGGATTTCGTCGGACAATTCGATGTGTGTGGGCTCCAGCGGACTTTGTTTTCTCAAAAGTTCGACGGAATTAGATTTGAAACTTGTTTTAAATTTATCCGTTGAAATCGAGTCCGGTCGAAAAGTCCGCCGTCTGTATGCTAGTTCGACGGACAAAAAGCCACGCTAGGGCAGCTATTGGCTACTGGCTATGAACTTCCTTGTTTTAGTCCGGTCGTACGTCATCACGTACGAATTCGACGGACTTTGGTGGATTGTGTGTAGGCAAGTCCGTTCATTCACAAAGTCCGTCGGAAAGTTCATAAAAAAGTTCATTCATTTTTATTGGCACCTCAAAAATGGTGCGGTTTTGCATCAATTGTCGCACAATAAATTGAATGGCAATCCGCATCACACGAAGCCTTAAAAAGAAGCAGGAGTATCTTTTGGGCAACAAGCTTCATGCAATGTGGTTTTCTGCAGTTTATGGGAGCAAAGCCACACCACATCTGAGGTGCCATTTTAAAAATGAATTTGACCCAAACATGCATGGTGCGTTTTGCCAAAATTGCAATGTGATTTGAATTTCCAGAAAAATTCCAGATTTCAGATTAAGGAATCCCTCTTTATATTCAAAAGTTGCTAGAGGTTCAACCTGGCTGACCTAATTGACCTCCCGTTCAATAACGTGGATTATTTTTTAATTAAATCAAGAGTAACCATTACAATTTACCACCAAATGAAGGCCCAATTTATTCTGAAAAAAAAAACTAGGTATAATTCACCTAAATTATATGTATGGGTTTACATAAAAAAAAAAATCTTTGTACCACATGAGCACATACTGTAGCCAGTCTGTGGGAGCCAGAATTATTGTTGGTTGGTAAGGGGTCAAATACTTATTTTTCTCACTGAACTGCAAATCAATTTATAACATTTGTATCATTTTCTTGTAAAAAAAACCCCATTTGTATCATGTGTTTTTTCTGGAGTTTTGGTGGATATTCTGGTCTTCCATTTAAAATACACCGATGATAACAATTATAGACTGCTCATATCTTTTGTGAGGCTTGATTCACACCTATGCATTTTTAGTGCTTTTTGCATTCTGCAGATTTGCACTACAGCTGGTTTCCTGTGGAAAACATTCTGTAGAGCAAATCTACAAAATGCAAAAAGCACTAAAAATGCATAGGTGTGAATCCAGCCTAAGTGGGCAAACGTACAACATTTTCAGGGGATCAAATAATTTCCCCACTGTACATGTAATAATTGTAATGCGTGTGAAATGTCAAGGTGTAACACAAAGGTTGCACCGCTCCCAGGTAAAATCCTCCTTGCTGTGGCAAAGTGCCGGGTACCAGCCTTAGTCTGCCACCAGGGTATGTACAGCAAAAAGAAGTAAAGTGCGGCACCACCGGCATAGAAAAAGTATTTATACCCCTTGAAATTTTCCTCAAGTTACAACCAAAAATGTAAATGTATGTTATTGTGATTTTATGTGATAGAACAACACAAAGTGGCACCTAATTGTGAACCGGAAGGAAAATGATACATTTTTTTCAAAATTTATTACAAATAAATATGTGAAAAGTGTGGCATGCATTTGTATTCAGCCCCCCTCATTCAGTACTTTGTGGAACCACCTTTCACTGCAATTACAGCTGCAAGTCTTTTTTGGTATGTCTTTACCAGCTTTGTACATCTAGAGGGTGACATTTTTACCCATTCTTCTTTACAAAATAGCTCAAGCTCTATCAGGTTGGATGGTGAGCGTTTGTGAACAGCAGTTTTCAAGTCTTGCCACAGATTCTCGATTGGATTTAGGTCTGGACTTTGACTGGGCCATTCTAACACATGAATATGCTTTGGTCTAAACTATTCCAATGTTGTTGTGGCTGTATGTTTAGGGTCGTTGTCCTGCTAGAAGGTGAACCTTTTTTTTTTTTCCCACTGGTGATCCAACAACTGTCTGCACGTATTCCCACGGTTTACTATTGTTGTAATTTCCAAGTTAACACTTTATGCATTTGTGGTTTTGCACTTTGTTTACTTTCAGATGATTCAAGCGAGGCCAATTGTAGGCCTTATTTTTGTATGTTGTCTACCTTTCCAACCTTTGTAAAACACTTTCAATAAATACTACTAAAACAGAAATGTCAATTTCCATTTGTTGCCTTCCGCAGGGCGAATGTGACATTCGATCAGGGGCGGATCCAGGGGGGGGGGGGCAACGTGGCAATTGCCCCCTCCCCCGAGAAATTAGATGCAGGTGAGAGAGTGGGCGTGTGAGAGAGCGGGCGGCCCGGTGTTGTGCCAAAATCGTTTTCCCCTGGCTCTCAGCTGAGTTCGGAACTCCGCCCCTCCAGCCTTCTGCACCGCTGCTCCTCCTACTCTCCCCAAATGCTAATCATCCTTCTACCACCCCTGCCCCTGTGCATTCAGGGCAAAGTAGGAGGAGCAGCAGTGCAGGGGCCTGGAGGAACGGGGTTCTGATCTCAGCCGAGAGCCAGGGGAAACAGATTTTGTAGGGGAAAACGACATCATCTCTCACAGCCATCATTGTGCAGACAGCTGCGGGCAGCAGAGAGATTATGTCATCTCTCTGCTGCCTGACTGTGAGAGACAGCAAAAGACAATCCCCACCTTAGCAGCAAGTGACAGTCCGCAACTTGTGGCAGGTGACATGGCAAGTGACAATCTGCATCTGGCAGCAGGCAAGTGACAATCTGCAACATGTGACAATCTGCATCTGGCAGCAGGCAAGTGACAATCGGCAACATGTGACAATCTGCCTCTGGCGGCAGGCAGGTGACAACCAGCAACCTGTGGCAAGTGACAATACGCAACATGCGGTAGGTGACGTGGCAAGTGACAATCTACATCTGGCGGCAGGCAAGTGACCACCAGCAAGGTGCGGCAGGTGATGTGGCAAGTGACAATCCACAACATGTGGCAGGTGACGTGGCAAGTGACAATCCACAACATGTGGCAGGTGACGTGGCAAGTGACAATCCGCAACATGTGGCAAGTGACAATCCGCAACATGTGACAATCTGCATCTGGCGGCAGGCAAATGACAACCAGCAATGTGTGGCAGGTGATGTGGCAAGTGACAATCCGCAACATGTGACAATCTGCATCTGGCGGCAGGCAAGTGACAACCAGCAACCTGTGGCAAGTGACAATACGCGGTAGGTGACGTGGCAAGTGACAATCCGCAACATGTGGCAATCTGCATCTGGCGGCAGGCAAGTGACAACCAGCAACCTGTGGCAAGTGACAATACGCAACATGCAGTAGGTGACGTGGCAATTGACAATCTGTATCTGGCCGCAGGCAAGTGACAACCAGCAATGTGTGGCAGGTGATGTGGCAAGTGACAATCTGCAACATGTGGCAAGTGACAAACCGCAACATGTGGCAGGTGACGTGGCAAGTGACAATCCGCAACATGTACCAAGTGACAATCTGCATCTGGAGGCAGGCAAGTGACAACCAGCAACGTGTGACAGGTGACGTGGCAAGTGACAATCCGCAACCTGTGACAATCTGCATCTGGCGGTAGGCAAGGTACAACCAGCAATGTGTGGCAAGTGACAATCCGCATCTGGTGGCAGGCGACGGTGGCAAGTGACACGCTCAGGGCTCCCACTGATTCTGCATTATGGTGAGTTAAACTATTTCATTTTATATAACAATATAATAATAAAATAATGCGCTTCAATCATCCTGACACCATAACAACCATGGTGCCGGGAAAATTGAAGTGCCAACACCAGCCTCTGCCCCGTTAACTTGCCCGCAAAGAAAAACAAACGTATTTTCTGGCAGTGCGCCTCTCGAGACTAGACTCTGGATCCGCCCCTGCATTCGATCCAGGAAAAATAGGAGTACAGGAGTTAAAGAACATTGGACCAGTAGAGAAAATAGTCAAACTCCTATATGCTAAAAATGTTCTACCAGAAGAAATATGAGGGAGATTTCTGCACTGTGTATAAAGTGTATGGAGATTTCTATACTCGCCATGCTTGAGGTAATCACAGCCGAACATTCTACTAAAACTTTGTGTATTAGTACTGCTTGGAACTTGAAGAAGATGTACCCTGAAAGCTTGGATGTTAGTGCAAATGACAAAAATATCAGAATATTTTTTGTTCTGCACTCGCCACCAACAGTGTAATGAATCAGCTACTGCAGAGAGGGAACTGCTCTACATAATTGATGTACGGTTTCTGTAAATGGCTCGCTAATGCCTCGTACACACAATGAGAATATCGGACGAATGGTGGTCTGCTTTTTTTGGCATGCTAGTCTCACATTGAAAACGAATAGGTTACTAGTTACGAAAATTTTCGTAAGACAGAATACAACTTCCCGCAATTATGTATTGTAATTTATTTTTTCATTTCTAAGCATACGCGGTCTTGTTCACTTGATTTCTTATGGACGAATACTGTACTGATTACAGAAAATCATTTGTTCTGCTATCGTATGAGAAATTTTCGTGCTTGTCCCTTCGGATAATTTCGCACGAACTGTCGTGATCGGCTCTTGAAATCTGTGTACTAAAGATCAGATTATCACACAATGGTATTTTTCATCCGATTTTTCTCATCGTGTGTACTCGGCATTAGACACATTTGAAATTTTAGATGCAAGGGAAGCCCATTATCATTCCTATTACATTAGGATGCATTATTGGCACACGTTGCACGTGTTTGCGTTGAATAACACTCTTCTATGTCGATTTTCTATTATATGGATTCTTGTACTATCATTTTGGCTAGTAATGCTTTCTTAATGCATCTCAAACACGCTGTAAACACTATAGTGGTGCATATGGCGTGTTTGTAGCACATTTACATTGACATAAATGAAGGCTTTGGGGAGCAGTAAAGCCAGCTGAACACTACATGTCGCTACATTTTGGCGCAACACAAAGCGCTGCAAACACAGTGTGAACAACAGTCTACTGCAATGCACTTAATAGACACACAACATTGCCAGGTTGCAAATGAAACCCTCTCTGCAACATTGTATCTATTCTGTAAAGCAATTCACTCTGCAGTAGCTGATTCATTACACTATGGAATGTGCTTACATCCATGGGATGAGCTATTCGTGCTCATGCAGCTGGTACAGCACTCCTGGGATTTTAAATCTCTGATCTTCTCCCTCTTCTTTCTGCAGCGCTTCTGGGGCGGATCAGTGTGATTCTGATTGGTCAGTGCCTGCACAGAGCATTGCTCTGATGCATCCTGTAAGAGCTGCAGAAAAAGGGAAAAGAGTGAGGATTTCAAATACATTTAGACTTATGTAGGCACTAGAACTGCTTTTGCTTAGTTTTCGGAAATGATCTTGCCATTTTTACAAGGTTAAGGTGGAACCATAGGTAAAACTTTTTCGTATTTTTTTATTTTTCCATTTTGGATAGAGAAAGGGAGGGTTATAACCCCTATCAGATTTTTTTTTTTTTTTTTTTTTTTTTTTTTTTTTACCATGTGTGTCTCATTGTGGAGATTTCCTTTTACTTCCTGTTCCTTAGCCAAACAGGAAGTGAGAGTAAATCCCTGCAAATTAAGGGAATTCCTTGGAGACCCCAGGTCCCCAGAACGAGTGTCCCCATAGGAAGGTTTCCCCCTCCTATTACTTTTCTGGAGACAACCCAAAATGTGGGGTTTTCTTTTACTTTTACTTTCACTTTCAATGATAATGGTAAACAGGACAATGGAGAGGGTGAATCTCCTTAATGGGGGGCAAAGACAGCAATAAAAACTGACAACAAGCATTCTAGTCCCTCTCCACGCTATACAAGTACTGTAGCAGCTAATTAAAAGGAGACTTACAGTACCTGTCCAGGGATCCAGCACTGTGCTCACCCAAGTCGCCTCTTTTAGCAGTCTTCGGGTCCAGGCGATGGCATGTTTACTTTGGGAACCTGGCGGTGTCTACTTGCAGCTGCACAGCTGCCTTCCCACTGTAAATGGTCCTGCAACTTTTTCAGACCTTTGACATGTTCCAGAAGGCTGTAGGAGGAAGGTGGGGGGCTGAACTTCTGCTCCAGATCACCACAGCGATCTGCCCAAAAGTGTGAGCAGGTGCCTATCAAAACAAGTTACACACACACACACCCCGCCAAAACGTAAGGGGGGCGAAGGCGGGCAAGCAGAACTTCTCTTTTTGAGGTAAGTTGTGCTTTAAAGAGTCTTATTCCTGATCGTGAAGGATGGCGTTACAGGACACTGTGCAGACATACAGTGTGCTTGTATTCCATGGAGTGTTCAGCCTGAGGCAACATGTAGACTGTGCTTAAGCAGGGCAGACTATGATTGGTCAGGGGGTGGCTGAACAAACTACCAATACGTGCATGCTGTGTGTCTGCCCAGTGTCCTGTACCTCTGAATGACCAGCCAAAGGATGAAAACTGACCACACTTAACACAAATCGGCTTCCGTGCTTTGTGTGGCCAGTTTAGATCAAGGAAGAACTTCCTTTTGCACCATACAATTTCCTGTACTGTTTTCAGATACATGGGGGGTGCCATTAAAAATTTATGTCAGCCCTGCGTGTCTACAAAACTGCGTTTTTGCTGTCGATGGTTACGGGTGCGAAAATAGGTGCGATTTACAGGCTTTCCCGCACCTGCAACAGTGTGAACCTAGCCTTAAAGTGGTTCTAAAGCCTAATTATGTATAGGCATTAGTACCCCCCCCCCCCCCTTTTTACTTACTTGAGCTCTCATTTGATCCAGCACTTTGCATGTTTTGCAGCTCTTTTCTCCCCTCACTTCCAGGTCTCTCCTGGCTTTGCTGGGGGATCGGGAACCATTGGCTCCCAGTGCTGTCAATCAAAGTCAATGACGAGGGACACCGACATGCACGAGTACCCCCATGGGAAGCGGCTTTCCGTGGGGGCACTGGACAGAGTAGCAGCCAACAGTGCAAGTGGGGGACCTGAGAAAAGGTTAGGGCCGCTCTGTGCAATTCTATTGCACAGAACAGGTGAGTATAGAGATGTTTGTTATTTAAACAAAAAAAATTTCCTTTACAACCACTTTTACTACCACAACCACTAAGCTTAGGCCCCTTCCACACGGGCGCCTCAGTTGGACGGACTCCGCTTGCCAAGCGGGGGATTGCTCTGCTGAGCAGGCGGATGACAGGTCCGTCTCTGCTCACTGTGCAGAGGGGAGACAAAGTTCTGCTTTCCTCCTATGGGGAGATCAGGTGAAAACGGACCGCCTGTCCGTTTTTGTTTTTTTATCCGTCCGCCAGGCGGATGGACAATAGGACCACCATCCATCTGGATTTGGCTGACAGGATCGGATTAGATTGCGCCGGATGTCAGCGGAGATGTCACCGCTAACATCTGTCACTCCATAGGAGTGAATGGAGGGTTCAATCGGGTCCGCCTGAAAAACTGACAGGAGGATCTGATCGGACAGCCCATGTGAAAGGGGCCTTATTTTTTCTTTTAGAATCGAATGTAAGGAAATGTTACATTTCACCTGCGAAAAGAAACAAATAGAAACTTGACATTTCACCAATAACAAACGTTACAGGTTATTCATGACTTTTGCACAACAATTTTTTTTTTATAAATCAACTCCAAAGTATTTGCAAAGACATGTATAGGTTAAAGGGGAACTCTCTCAATCAGCATTGACTATTTTTAATCCTCATGTGGTTAGGATATACAGTGCCTTGCAAAAGTATTCACCCCCCCTGGCATTTTTCGTGTTTTGTTGCCTCACAACCTGGAATTAAAATGGATTGTTTGAGGATTTGCATCATTTAATTTACAGAACATGCCCATAGAGCTCCACGATTAATCGTTAAGAATCAAAATTGCAATCTTTTTCCCTTCTCGATCTTCAAAACAGCATGTCACAATCTTTCTAACAAGTGCAGAGAGTTCTCACAGCTGGGAAAAAAAAAATCCAGGCAGCCTGCCAAGTTTTATTACAACATGAAAATAAGTAGAAACAAAGTATCTTTTCGTTCTTTTATCAAAGGTAAGAACTCAGAGCCCATTCACACAGGGGCAACTTTGGATCTGACTTCAAGTCGCCCCTAGTCGCCTCAAGTCGCGCTACATGAAAAAAATCGATGTAAGTTAATGGATCCGTCTTAATGCACACTACTGCAGTTGCTCCGACTTCAGAAAAGGTTCCTGTACTACTTCAATCCGACTTCTAGGCGACTTGTAGTCATTGATTTCAATGGAAGTCGCCTCCAAGTTGGATCCCTGTTCATAGTGAGGCAACTTTACAGGAAAAAGAAAAGAATTTACCCAGGAAGAGCGGCCAGTGCCGAGCTCGCTCGCTCATCGGGAAAGGAAAAATTTAGTTTTTTTCCTTTCCCAATGAGCGGCAAGCAATACTGACATGTATTTGGTATGAATCATGAGGGGGAACTCCACGCCATATTTTAAATAAAAAACCGGCATAGGTTCCCCTCCAAGAGCATACCAGGTCCTTAGGAGCATCCCGGCCCCCCTAGAATTATTGCTCTCGCTCTAACAATCGCGACAATACCTCACATATGTGGTTTGACCAACGTTTTCATATGCGAACGCTACTCATGTACGCGTTTGCTTCTGCGTGCAAGCTCGTTGGGACGGGACACTTTAAAAAAAAATTTTTTTTTCCTATTATTATTTTCCTTTTATTTATTTTTACACTGTTTTAAAAAAAAAAAAAAAAAATTGTCACTTTTATTCCTATTACAAGGAATGTAAGCATCCCTTGTAATAGAAAAAAGCATGACAGGTCCTCTTAAATATGAGATCTAGGGTAAAAAAAGTCCTCAGATCTCATATTTGGATTTAAATGCAATAAAAGAAAAAAAAAATTTTGTCATTTGAAAAAATGACAACAAAAAAAAGTGCCTTTAAGACGTATGGGCGGAAGTGACGTTTTGCCCTGCTATGGTATGGAGACGGGTGGGGGCCATCTTGGCCTCAATCGTCTCCATACCCAGCCACGGATAGGACCCGATTGGCGGGGGGGGCCCCCTCTTCCGCCGCCGATAACAGTGATCTCGCAGCGAATCCGCCGTAGAGACCACCATTATCAACTGAACCCCCACCTGAATAGATTGATACCTCGGCCATGGCAGCAGCTGCTGCCATTACCGAGATATCCCTCTTCAAAGTCAGGATGTATATAGTCGTGCAGCGGTCGGTAGGTGTTTAAGGGTTATTGTCATGCTGGAAGGTGAACCTCCGTCCTACCCTCAAATCACACACAGAGTGGTACATGTTTTGCTCAAGAATATCCCTGTATTTAGCACCATCCATTTTTTCCCTCAACTCTGACCAGTTTCCTAGTCCCGACTGCTGAAAAACATCATCACAGCATGATGCTGCTGCCACCATCATGTTTCACTCTGGGGATGGTGTTCTTTGGATGATGCGTTGGGTTTGCGCCAGACATAGCGTTTTCTTTGATAGCCAAAAAGTTTAATTTTAGTCTCGTCAGACCAGAGCACCTTCCTCCATACATTTTGGGAGTCTCCCACATGCCTTTTGGCAAACCCAAAATGTGCCATTTTGGTTCTTGCTGAAAGTAATGGCTTTCTTCTTGCCACTCTGCCATACAGCCCAACTCTATGGAGCGTACGGCTTATTGTCGTCCTATGTTCAGATACTCCAGTCTCTGCTGTGGAACTCTGCAGCTCCTCAAGGGTTACCTTAGGTCTCTGTGCTGCCTCTCTGATTAATGCCCTCCTTGCCCGGTCCTTGAGTTTTTTGGTCGGCCGTCTCTTGGCAGGTTTGCTGTTGTGCCATGTTCTTTCCATTGAATTATGATAGATTTGATGGTGCTCCAAGGCATCATCAAAGATTTGGATATTTTTTTTTTTTTTCATAACCTAAGCCTGACTTGTACTTCTCAACAACATTGTTCCTAACTTGCTTGGAGAGTTACTTGGTCTTCATGGCAGTGTTTGGCTAGTGGTGTCTCTTGCTTAGGTGTTGCAGCCTCTGGGGCCTTTCAAAAATGTGTGTAATGACCTATCATGTGACACTTAGATTGCACACAGGTGGACATCATTTCACTAATTATGATTTCTGAAGTTAATTGGTTGCACCAGAGCTTTTTATGGGCTTCATAACAAAGGGGGTGAATACATACGCACATGCCAATTATCAGTTTTTTATTTCCGAAATAGTTTTATGTATATGTTTCTTTATTGTACATCACGGGACACAGAGCACCATAGTAATCACTATGTGGGTATATAGGCACCTTCAGGTGATGGACACTGGTATACCCAATACAGGCAGTTCACTCCCTATATAACCCCTCCTCCTACCAGGAGTACCTCGTTTTTTTCGCCAGTGTCTAAGGTGTTGGTCACAATTGAAGATGTGCTCTGAGGAGCTCCAGGAGGGATCCTTGCTGGATTTAAATAGCCTCCACAGACCAGATCCATCCAAAGTGCCACTGAGGCCAAGGTGGATGGTACCCGGGCCTCATATACGAAGCATGAGGTTTTGCCTGTAATGCCTCTCCTTGCAGGGCTGGACCCCAGGACTTTGGTCATCCTTACATTACCCAAAGTTTTTCCTGGTGGGTGCTATAGGCCCCATGTACACAGCTGCTGTTAAACGGACGTTCAGAGGCAGTTGGATGCTTTTTTCAACTGCCCCTGAACTCATTCAATGTTATCTTATGTGACCATGTACGCAGTTTCGTTTACAGTCGTTTTTAGGCAGTTGCGTTTAACAGCTTTTCTTTGAAGGCAAAAAAATTAGTTCAGACGCCAGAGATTTCCAAGTTTCAGACGCCAAACGCGGTACCGGTGTTTAGGCGCGTTTTAGTTTATAAGTGTTTTTAAAGGTGCCCTATTTGATGGCAAATGATGAAAAACCATTAAAAAAATATTTTAAAAAATTGTAATTGCTTGCAATGATTTAAAGACCATTTATATACCCTAATGAGCCCTTGATCCAATCCAATACACCACTAGCATTGCTGTTATCCGAAGTATAAATGGAATTTGACCCATATGTTTAGATTTGAACAAGCAACTTGTGGCAGGTGACGTGGCAAGTGGGCAATCCACAACTTGTGGCAGGTGACATGGCAGGTGACGTGGCAAGTGGACAATCTGCAACTTGTGGCAGGTAACATGGCAAGTGGACAATCCGCAACTTGTGGCAAGTGACAATCCGCAAGTTGTGGCAGGTTATGTGGCAAGTGGACAATCTGCAACTTGTGGCAGGTGACGTGGCAAGTGGACAATCCGCAACTTGTGGCAGGTGACGTGGCAAGTGGACAATCCGCAACTTGTGGCAAGTGGACAGTCCGCAACTTGTGGCAGGTGACGTGGCAAGTGACAATCCGCAACTTGTGGCAGGTTATGTGGCAAGTAGGCAATCCGTAACTTGTGGCAAGTGACACGCTAAATAAAAGTACACTGCTGCTCTCTCAGTTGCTGCTACTCACTCTGGTCTCACAAAATGGCTGAAATATTTAAATACTGTTTTTTGAGCTTGGGGAGGGTCTTATGATGTTATTTTAACTAACTGCTTCTAGACGCAAACGCGTTAAAACGCCGCTAAACGGGCGTTTTAAAGCCGGTTTCAAGATGTCAGAAAAAAATAGTTGAGAGGACTTTACCTCAGCGTCCCGTGTACATGGAGCCTTACAGGTCCAAGGGAGTGGAACCCGATAGAAAGGGACCTGGTTCTTGAAGGTATGCTAACGCAGCCCGCCGTGATGGGTGAAGGTTGGATCTGTCCACTAGAGGAAGTATATGCACACCGAGGGGGGTGCGGAGGTCCCGGGTTTTCGACTCCAGAGTTTTTTTGTTTTTTTTTCCTGCTTGGCGTCATTAGGCTGCCTATCCCCCCCCCCCCCCGGTGATCAGTCTGTGGACCCAAAGGCCGCATGCGCGCTGTAAATTTTTTTTGAAATTTAAAACGAAAAGGGGGGGGGGGGCGGGTTGACGGAGGGGGCAGGGCCTAGGCGCGGCGCCGTGTGTAGCACGTAGCATCCACAAGGATGTATGGCACAAGCGCAGGGATAAGACATTAATTGGAGCAGTCTCTCCTCGGCTGTATAGCGAGGAGGAGCAAGCCTATCTACACTCGGGACACAGGAGCAGTGGGGCACGTAAGGGCTGCAAATGGGCATTCCTAATATGGAAATGACATTTTTCCCAGCGCTAGGCTGAACTTGTATAGCGGCATTACACTGTAAGACTATGTTCAGCAATTAGTGCATTTAAATAGTGCCGCTGCTTTTTGTGCTTAGGACTATGCCTGCCAAAAAAGACACCACAAAGACCAAAAAAGTCCCAAAGATTTCACCTCCAGGTGCTGGGAACTCCAGTCGGGCCTCCACACTGTCTCCTTCGCTTAAAATACCAGATAAGGCAAGCCAGGGTGAGTCATTGGAACAAATTGGTGGTGCAGCTGCTCCTCACATCTTAGCCCCTGTATACCTGACCTGAAGATGCCTTTTCCTCCGCCCCGCTGGGCCTAGAGGGAAGATTAACGGCTTTAATTGCATCCTCCATCCAAAAGGATAGGAAGTGTGTTAGATCCCCCTCCCCCATCTTATACACTTTGCCAAGGGGACAGTGGGTAGAGGATGAGGTGTTACCCTCAGGTGATCAGGAGGAAAGACAAACTGATTACTCCCCCTGCAGAGGAAACAACAGTGGATGAACCTTTTTCAGCCTCGCAATCTGAGAAATTGCTGGTACAGTCCCTTACGGAAATGGTTCGTTCCACTTTCAAGCTACCCCTAATGTAGTCAACTGAAAGTTCAGGTTGGTTCCTTGGGTTCCTTAAAACCTTTCACAGCCTTTGCAAGAGTTTTCTGCCCATGCATTACTAGAACAGCTTATTTATGCTGAATGCAATCGCCCGGATAAGCATTTTTTCCCTCCAAAGATTCTCAGTTCTCTATCCCATGGAGGAGAAATTCACCAAAAAAATGGAATGTACCAGCAGTTGATGCTGCGATTTCCAGTGTGAATAAAAGCCTTACTTGTCTAGTAGACAATGCTCAAATGCTTAAAGGATCCAACAGATAAAAGGTTGGAATTCCTGTTAAAATCCTCTTTTTCTTTAACCACTTGCTTACTGGGCACTTAAACCCCCCTCCTGTCCAGACCAATTTTCAGCTTTTAGCGCTGTCGCACTTTGAATGACAATTGCGCGGTCATACAACACGGTACCCAAATGAAATTTTTAGCATTTTTTCCCCACAAATAGAGCTTTCTTTTGATGGTATTTGATCACCTCTGCGGTTTTTAGTTTTTGTTAAAAAAATTGAAAACGCAGAATTTTTTTTAAAAAATGCAAAATTTTATAACAAAATATAAAAAAATATATATAAACAGGTAATTTTTCTCCTTCATTGATGTACGCTGATAAGGTGGCAGTGATGGGCACTGATGGGTGGCACTGCTAGGTGGCACTGATTGGCACCACTGGTGGGCATTGATAGGTGGCACTTGTGGGCATTGATAGGTGGGACTGCTGGGCACTGGCAGGTGGCAATGACTGATGGCACTTGGAGGCACAGATGAGGCATCTGTGCCTCCTTCCTCTTCGTGACCGATGTCCCTTTGACATAAGCCATTGATCGGCTTTTTTTTCCTCCTCGCGCTATCAGCGTGAGGAGAAAACGAAACCGATCACCGAGCTTTTGTTTACATCATGTGATCAGCTGTCATTGGCTGACAGCTGATCACATGGTAAGGGGCCGGGATCGGCCCCTTACTCGGATCTGTGATCATCCGAGTCTCTGTGACTCGGTGATCACAGCGCGCACACCGCGCGCCCTGCAGGGTGCGCGCGGTGTGCGTGCACAGGGGAGGACGTCCCATGACGGCCTCCCGGAGATTGAGGTCCGCGCTGTAGCCATCATTCGGCTATGGCCCGGACCTCAAGTGGTTAAAGGACCTGACTGGTTTTCCTTTTCATTGGGATCAGATATTTGGGGATGATTTGGACAAATACATTCAAACGATTTCAAGTGGGAAAAGTACTCTTTTGCCAGTTAAGAGAAGGAATAAACGGCCTTCATTTAAATGGACTCTTTCTCCTGCGCCAGGAGCATTCGCCTCTAGGCAGTGGTGACGGCCTCCGCCGTCAGGCTCACACACAAAAGAATTCCTGGGGGCAGAAACCTGCAAAACAGAATTCTAAAGCCTCATTATGAAGGGGAGCCCCCCCTCCCCAGAGTGGGGGGAAGACTTCTGCAATACACAGAATTCTGGCAAGAGGAAATTAAGGACAGATGGGTCATCTCCACGGTGTCTCTAGGGTACAAGCCAGAATTTCCGGACTTTCCACCGTCTCGTTTTCTGAGGTCAAACATTCCCAAAGATCTAGGGAAAAGGCAATCTCTGTTTTAGGCACTAGACCAATTACTGGCTCAGGGGGTGATCATACAAATCCCCACAGAAGAGCAAGGTTGGGGTTTTATTCAAACCTCTTTACGGTACCAAAACTGAATAGAGATGTCAGACCCATTCTAGATCTAAAGAATCGTAATCCGTTCCCAAAGATCCCCTCCTTTCGCATGGAGTCGATCAGGTCAGTGGTTTCTATCCTACAAGGAGGAGAACTTCAGGCGTCTATCGACATCAGGGATGCATATCTGCATGTCCCTATATTTCCCGCTCAGCAAAGGTTTCTGTGGTTCGAGGTAGAACAGCAGCATTTTCAGTTTGTAGCCTTGCCCTTCGGGCTAACTACAGCACCCCGGGTGTTTACAAAAGTTCTGGCCCCACCTCTAGCCAGGTTAAGGGCACAGGGCATAACGGTCTTGGCGTACCTAGACGATCCATTGCTAATAGACCAGTCGGTGGCTCGTTTGGAGCAAAGCATGCGTATTACAACCAGTTACCTGGAAAGTCTAGGTTGGGTTCTCAACCTAGAGAAGTCTTCCTTTAAAACTGCTAAAAAGGCTGGAGTACTTGGGTCTAATCATAAACACAGCTCAGAGAAAGGTGTTCTTGCCTTGGGCAAAGATCAACTCCATTAAGAGCTGATGCAGATTGTCAGGTGGAAAGGAGATCCCTTCATTTGCCTTTACATGAGGTTGTTAGTAAAGTTGGTTGCTTCATTCGAAGCGGTTCCCTATGCCCAGTTCCATTTGAGACATTTTGTTGCAAAACAGTATCCTGTCTACTCGGAACAAAACAATTCAAGCTTTAGACTTGCCAATGCGGCTGTCCCTAAGGGTGTCCCAAAGCCTCAGTTGGTGGTTGCTAACCCAGAATCTGGTGAAAGGAAAATCCTTCAGACCAGTTATCTGGAAGGTGGTGACGACAGATGCCAGCCTTTCAGGCTGGGGAGCAGCGCTAGAAAAGACAACTGTCCAAGGACAAGAACCGAAAGGACCTTGCCCATCAACATCCTAGAGATCCAGGCAGCGGGTCTGGCTCTAAAGGCCTGGACATTCAGGTTACGGGGTTGTCCTGTCAGGATCCAATCCGACAATGCCACAGCTGTGGCTTACATCAATCACCAAGCGGGCACCAGGAGTCTCACAGCACAGAGGGAGGTGAATCATATCCTAACTTGGGCAGAAAGGAATGTTCCGTGCCTATCATTAATTTTCATTCCGGGAGTAGAGAATTGGCAGGCGGACTTGTTGAGTCGCCAGCAGTTGCTCCAGGGGGAATGGTCTCTTCACCTCGAACATTTTTCGGTCTGTTTGCCGGAAATTGGGGACTCCAGACGTAGATCTTCTGACGGCCAGGTTCAACACGAGGTTGGTCTACTTTGTGTCCAGGATGAGGGATCCACTCGCATGTGGAACAGATGTGTTGGTGACCCCGTGCGATCAGTTCTCACTAATTTATGCATTTCCCCCTATTAAGTTGCTGCCACGACTTCTTTGCAAGATCAAGCTAGAAAGAAAGCCGGTAATTCTAGTAGCCCCAGCGTGGCCCAGAAGGCCCTGGTATGCAGAAATCGTAAAGATGACGGTGGAGGATCCATGGTCCCTTCCACTACAGCCAGACCTACTCACAGGGGCCGATATTCCATCCTACTTTACGAACTCTAAATTTAATGGCTTGGCTATTGAAACCCACATTCTGAAGAAACAGGTCAGTTATCTCTACCTTAATTAATTAATGCAAGGAAGCCAGCTTCCAGAACAATATATTATAGAGTCTGGAGTGCTTATGTTTCCTGGTGTGAATCCAAGGGTTGGCCCTCGGAAGTAAATCGTAGGCAGAATTCTTGCCTTTCTACAATTGGGGGTAGAGATGAAGTTGGCCTTGAGTACTATTAAGGGCCAAGTCTCAGCTTTATCGGTCTTATTTCAAAGACTTGCTTCACATTCTGTAGTCCGGGGTTTTATGCAAGGGGTGATGCGGCTTAATCCGCCAGTTAGATCACCTTTGAACCCTTGGTACTTGAACTTAGTTTTGCCAGTGTTACGAAAACAGCCATTTGAACCGATACAGCATATTCCCTTAGTCCTTCTGACAAGGAAGTTAGTGTTCTTAGTGGCTATATCCTCAGCAAGGAGGGTTTCGGAATTGGCTGCTCTTTCTTGTAAAGAGCCATACTTGATTATTCACAAGGACAGAGTGGTGTTGCGTATCCAAGTTTTCACCTGAACCAAGATATTGTCCTGCCATAATTTTTTTTTTTTCCAAAACCATGTTCCAGGGAAGAGAAGTCACTACATTGTTGAAGTCTTATACTGCCCGAAGGTCCTAAGGACAGGCAGCGTCGAAATCCACTGTGGCGAAGTGGATTCTGCAAGTTATAATTCAGGCTTATGATTTATGGGGTAAGATTCCACCTTTTCAAGTCAAAGCGCACTCTACCAGGGCAGTTAGTGCTTCTTGGGCAGTGCGTCACTGGGCCTCCATGGCTCAGATCTGTAAGGCCGCAACTTGGTCTTCAGTACATACATTCACCAAGTTTTATCAGGTGGATGTAAGAAGGCATGAGGATATCGCCTTTGGGCGCAGTGTGCTGCAGGCAGCAGTAAGCTGTTATAAAAATCCTATTTTTTCTAATTTTACGTCACCAACTTAGACTATTGTGTTCTGATCCATCACATATAATTCAGATTAAAAAAACATTGAACTAAAGGCTGTAATGTAACAAAATAGGTAATAAGCCAAGGGGGTAAATACTTTGGCAAGGCACTGTACTTTTCCTATGTGTTTACTAATGCTATTTACATGTTTTACACCATTCACTCAGCTAAACACACCCTCCTGTCTGTAATCCGTCAGATTAGGTAACGGAAGTGACGTTCCGTCAGCTGAATACTTACTGCGCATGCGTAAGTCAGAAGGCAACAGCGGACATGTTACTACATCCAGCTACATCTTGAATTTCAGTCATTTTAGCAATAAACAGAGCGGATATAAATAAATATAGTATATTGAAATTTGTGATTACTCTTTTTAATGTTACATTTTGAAAGCAGCCGCACGACAGCAGTTGGAAGGTAGTGGAGGCCATCTTGCTACACCCCTGCACTGGTCAGTGGTAAACCTTTTTAGGCTTTGAAAATGTAACATAGTTACATAATCAGGTTGAAAAAAAAACAGGTTTAATCCCATATACACAATCCCTAACCCACAGTTGATCCAGAGGAAGGCAAAAACCCCCAGCAAAGCATGATCCAATTTGCTACAGCAGAGGAAAAAAATCCTTCCTGATCCCCCAAGAGGCAATCGGATTTTCCCTGAATCAACTTTCCCTATAAATGTTAGTACCCCATTATATTATGTACATTTAGGAAAGAATCCAGGCCTTTTTTTAACCTCCCTGGCGGTATGATTATGTCAGATTTTTGCGTCTCAAAGCGGTACAATTGTTTTGCATAGAAATTTGGTGATTTTTATATTGTAGGCCTGTAATTCTTAGCAAGAGCACACTTATGCCGCGTACACACGGTCAGACTTTTCGTCTACAAAAGTCCAACGGACGCTGACGGACTAAAGCTGGCTGGTAATCCGATCGTGTGTGGGCTTCTCCGGACTTTCAACGTACTTTTTTAGCCTCAAATCCGACGTACTTTAGATTTGAAACATGCTTTAAAACTTTACGACGGACTCGAGTCTGGTCGAAAAATCCGCTCGTCTGTATGCTAGTCCGACGGACAAAAAGCCACGCTAGGGCAGCTATTGGCTACTGGCTATGAACTTCCTTATTTTAGTCCGGTGTACGTCATCACGTAAGAATTCGACGGACTTTTGTGTGATCGTGTGTAGGCAAGTCTGTTCGTTAGAAAGTCCGCCGCAAGTCCGTCGAAAGTCTGTCGGAAGTCTGTCGGAAGTCTGTCGAACAGGCTGTCTGACTTTTGTAGACGAAAAGTACGACCGTGTGTACGCGGCATAAAATCTGTCCAAACAAGAGTCTAGTAGATATCCCGGGTATGATAAAGTTTGAAACACAAAATCATAAATTATAATACAATAAATAACTATAAATATAAAAAATCATATAATAAAATGAATTTCCCCACGATTCACTATCGCTCAATTCTGCAAGTGTTCTAATTTACTATTGCTGTTTTCTAGCTGGTCTAAAACCGCTTTTGACGTAAAGGGACACTTTTTGGTTGCCATGGACAATCTCAAGTTTCCAGGCAGAAATAACACTATATATAATATAAAACTGCACGCAGGGTGTTGGACAAATCACTAGGGACAAAAGGGATGTGAAATTATTTTATACAATAATGTAATCTTTAAGATTACAGTGTACTGTATGTGTTATGAATTTTCAATTTTTTGAATTTGCTGCCGGGGTCTGCAGGGAACAGAGCCCAGCACACAGGACATCAGGGCGGAGGACAGAGCCTGCAGACACAGTGGGGGGACTTACCTTGCCCTGGGGGCAAGGTAAGTACACTGCACCAGGATCCTGCAATGCAATCCCGAGTGTGGCTTGGGGTTACCGCTAATGGTACTGAAATTTAACCCTGAGCCACACTCGGGAAAACCGCCAGGGAGGTTAAAATAGGATTTTTATAACAGCTTACCTTTTAAAGTCCTTTTTCTTTTGAAGTACATCACGGGACACAGAGGCATAGTAATTACTATGTGGGTTATAGTCCACCTTCATTTGCTGGACACTGGCACACCCTAAACAGGAAGTCGCCTCCCTATATAACCCCTCCCATACCGGGAGCATCTCAGTTTCGTAGCAAAGCAATACACGTGTATACTAGAAAGAGGGGCGGACCTCTGTGTCCCGTGATGTACTTTCAAAAGAAAGGGATTTTACAGGTAAGCTGTTATAAAAATCCTATTTTCTTTAATCGTACATCATGGGACACAGAGCCATAGTAATTACTATGTGGGATGTCCCAGAGCAATGCCAACTGAGGGGAGGGAGACACAACAAAAGTAGGGCACCATGAGATCAGAAGACTTATACTGCTGCCTGCAGTACACTGCACCCAAAGGCGACATCCTCTTGTCTTTTTACACCTGATAGAATCTGGTAAATGTATGGATTGAAGACCAAGTTACGGCCTTGCAGATTTGAGCCATGGAGGCTTGGTGATGCACTGCCCACGAAGCACTAACAGCCCTAGAGGAGTCCGAGGAGTACCTCTTTAAACCATAAGCTAGAACGATTACTTCTAAGCTATGAATAAGCATCCTACGATGTGAAACACGTTAGATTATTTATGACCCTGTCCCTTCTTCTCAATTGACTGTACTTTGGATTTTACACTTCAATAAAGATGTTTCCTCTTCAGAGTGCGGCTATCCAGGAATTTTCTTACCTTATCACAGTCTACGCAAAGCCAGCACCTGGAACAAGTTCACACTAGGGCGGTATAGCTTTGGATTTGGGAGCGTTGTGAGCAGCATCTCCTTCCCCTAGAACGATTACTTGTCAAATCCATTTAGAATAGTAGATTTCCATGCTGCCTGTCCTCTTTTAGGACCTTCAGGCAATACGAACTAAACATCCGTTTTCCGAATCTGAGCAGTCATCTTTAACCACTAAGCCACCGCACACCGTCATATGACGGCTGAACGAGGCCTCTATTGTTCTGGGCGGGCGTCATATGACGTCCTCGCCCTCCCGAGCCACTAGGGGGCGCGCGTGCGCCGCCGGTGGCTCGCGCGTGTGCCCGCTGCGTCGCTCGGGACCCGGTGCGCGTGCCCGGCGGCCGCGATGTCCGCCGGGCACCCGCGATTGCCGGGTAACAGAGCAGGACTGTGGATCTGTGCATGTAAACACAGATCCACGTCCTGTCAGAGAGGAGAGGAGACCGATGGTGTGTCCCTTGTACATAGGGACACCGATCGGTCACCTCCCCCAGTCAGTCCCCTCCCCCCACAGTTAGAATCACCTCCTTAGGTCATACATTAACCCCTCGATCGGCCCCTAGTGTTAACCCCTTCCCTGCCAGTCACATTTACACAGTAATCAATGCAATTTTATAGCATTGATCGCTGTATAAATGTGAATGGTCCCAAAAATGTGTCAAAAGTGTCCGATGTGTCCGCCGCAATATCGCAGTCACAATAAAAATCGCAGATCGCCGCCATTACTAGTAAAAAATAAATAAATAATAAAAATGCTATAAATCTATCCCCTATTTTGTAGACGCTATAACTTTTGCGCAAACCAATTAATATATGCTTATCGCAATTTTTTTTTACCAAAAATATGTAGAAGAATACATATGGGCCTAAACTGAGGAAAAAATTTGTTTAAAAAAAAAAAAAAATGGGATATTTATTATAGCAAAAAGTAAAAAATATTGTGTTTTTTCAAAATTGTCCCTCTTCTTTTGTTTATAGCGCAAAAAGTAAAAACCGCAGAGGTGATCAAATACCACCAAAAGAAAGCTCTATTTGTGGGGAAAAAATGATAAAAATTTCTTTAGGGCGCAGTGTAACATGACCGCGCAATTGTCATTCAAAGTGCGGCAGCGCTGAAAACTGAAAAATGGCTTGGGCAGGAAGGGGGTGAAAGTGCCCTGTATTGAGGTGGTTAAGTAGATTGCTCTCACCACATCAAGCGAATGTAGTGATTTTTTTCTTCCATAGAACAGGGTTATGCGAAAGAAGGTCTGGCCGTGGCGGTAGGGTCCATGGGTCCCCTACTGTCATCTACCATCTCTGGATACCAAGATGGCTGAGGGCCACAAGAATCACTGATTTCCCTTTCCTTCTTGCTTGATCCTGCGAAGAAGTCATGGACGCAGGCAGAATAGGAGGGAATGCATAAATCGGTGAGAACCGATTCCACGGGAATAGCAAGGCATCTGTTCCGCATGCTAGCAGATCCTTTGTTTTTGACACAAAGTTGTAAATTTCTTTGTTGAACCTGGATGTAAACAGATCTATGTCTGGGATCCCCCATCTTCGA
This sequence comes from Lithobates septentrionalis, assembly GCA_037952835.1. NCBI lineage: Eukaryota > Metazoa > Chordata > Amphibia > Anura > Ranidae > Lithobates > Lithobates septentrionalis. The sequence continues at coordinate 1,275,621 of JBBDGP010000875.1, read as the reverse complement.
CATATTTACAGGAATATATCTGGGTGAAGGAACCATTCTCCCGGGAACAACTGCTGCCGACTCAAGTAGTCCGCCTGCCAATTTTCTATTTCTAGAATGAAGACCGCCGATAGGCAAAGTACATTGTTTTCTGCCCAAGATAGGATATGATTCACCTTTCTCTGGGCCGCACAACTTCTTGTGCCCCCTTGGTGATTAATATAGGCCATTGCTGTGGCATAGTTGGATTGAATCCTGGCAGGACAATACTGTAAACTGAACGTTCAGGCCCTCAGAACCAAGTGCTCAGCCTGAATTTCTAGAATGAGAATGGGCAAGGCCACTTCCGTGGTAACTGAAGGAAGGATTTTCCCCTTTGCAGATTTTTGGATATTAACCATAAACTGAGGCTCCGGCGTACTCAGCCTACAGCACCTGGTATTTCCAAGTGGTCCATCCGGGTACTAACCAGGCCCGACCCTGCTTAGCCTCCAAGATCAGACGAGATTGTTAACCCTGAGGATTACCTTTTGAACCTGACGGCGGAAGCCGTCGTGACTGCCTGGAGGCTGATGCCCCTGGCACAGAAGAAGGAGCTTTTAAAACGAAAATACATTTACTCCTTTTCTTAAATGGCAAAAGGGGTACTTTTTCCACTAGAATTTCTTTGGATGTATTATCCAAAACATCCCCAAATAGCTGTTTCACCGCAAAAAGGAAGGCTAGCCAGGAGCTTCTGCATGGTGCTTAGGGAAGGGCACAAGGCCTGAAGGATAGAATCTCTCATAGCATTTATTGCAAATATAAAGCTGCCAGATCCTGGGCCTGCTGAGCAAAAAAAAAAAAAAAAAGATGCGAAAAAACTTTTCCAACAATGAATGGACCGGAAAAGGCATGCACAACTTGAGGAGGCTTTAGCAAACCCAAATACTCAGTTAAGGGTACATAATTGTGGAGTGGACCATTCAGCAAGAAATTGCACCATCAATCTTAAGATTGAAACAGCTGATTCCCCCACATTTGACACCTCAGAAGAGGAGTCATCAGCCTCACCACGGTCCCCTGAGGGAATTTGTCTTCTGCCCCTAGCTCCTTAGTTTGCGGGTCCTGGGTAATGGAAGAGAACCTGTCGCCTTTTTGAACCACACTGGGATGCTATTAAAGTTGCTAAACTTTTTTTTTTTTTTAAAAACCTATCATGGCTGAGGAAAAAAGATCTTTTAAGTAAAATAAACAGGGGCTGCAGTGTTGAAAACAGTTGCAAACATTTCATGGCCCTGATGCTCACTCTGACCAGCCACCCCCTCTCAGGGGAGGATGCCATTTGTAGAGATGAGTAGGCTTCCTGGAGCTTGAGGGAGACACTTTTTAGCTCTTTTTTGGGGGTGTTTCAAACCCCCCCCCCCTTCTGACATTAGCCCAATGCACAAAGCAGAGGTGCTACCAGAAGAAATTGCATCCACTGCTTGAGCAATAGTCCAGCCACTGCCGCTACTATTAACGCTCAGCCTGATGCAAATAGTAAATGTGTCAAATAGGAAATGCCTGCGGAGTTTGTTTTTTTTTTTTTTAAATGCACTCCCGCGTTGGAGGACGCCAAAGCCACGCTAAGCCCCGCCCCCACCGTCGCATCACGCCCCCTCTTTTCTCTTTCAAAAAAAAGTTTTCCCGCGCAAGCACAGGCCTCTGATTCGACGGGATCGGCTTGTGAGGGTGGGATGGTGTGGAGGAGACCTGGAAGCTGCCTTTTAGTTCTCCCTTATACTCGGCTTCATGAAGAGGGGAAGAGTTCAGCCCAGGTGGGGGTGTCTGGAGGAAGCAGAACCTCCCAAACTTACCGAAGGTCTTCCTACTAGCCGGAGGAAAAAAGTCTGCTGCTTCTGTGACACAGCGTGATCTCCAAGCAAAGCATGAGAGGGTACGTGCTCCATACAGCCCCCAGTGGTGACACTTGGGCATGACAACATTTACAGGAGACATTTAAAGGAGACATTTCATAAGAAAATTTAAGAAATTACTTAGAAAACTCCACTTGCCTTTCTCGCCGCAGGGTTTTCTGTGGTAAAACCAACAGACCCAATCTTCATTCTTCACGGTGGGTTCCGTTAACAAACCTTCAGGAACCGGGGACCCCAGTCGACCACTCTAGATTATTTTGTAAAGTGCCTACATGCTCAGACCTGACCTTTTTTACTATTCATATATTTGAAGAATGTTTTGGTGTTTGTCCTATCTTTTGCAATCTGTCATTCGTTTTAGAATGTTTGTGTCCTTGATTTCCTTTTTTTACATATTCTGTTATTTTTTGTAGCATTTAAACGATGATAGTGTTCCTTCATTTTTATATTTTTAAGTTCTTTTCCTATTTTATTTATAGCCGTTTTACTTTGGCCGTGAGCCACATAGGTTTTATTTTTAGCCTTTTAAAATTATTTCCCACAGGAATATACTTTGCAAGGAGTTTGCAAACAGTCTTTTTGAAGAATTCCCATTTCTGTTCTGTGTGCATTGATGCCAATATTCCCTCCCAGTCTAAGTCCTGGAGAGCAGCCCTCATCCTTGGAAAATTTGCTCTCTTACAGTTTAAGTGTTTTTATCATTCCCGTATGTATTTGTTATGCTAACATTAAATGAAATCATGTTATGGTCACTGCTACTCAGATGTTCTTTTATATGAATATTGGTAATAAGCTCTACATGGTTTGAGATTACCATGTCCAACAGAGTCATACCTAGTTGGGGCTTCAATAAACTGGACCATATACATTTTTGTCCTTTAACTCAGGGTTCGACAAACACCGGGCGCCAGGTCGCATTTGCGACTAGAATTAGCGATCTGGCGCCTGGGGTGGCACAGCTGGGGTATCCTGTGTCCGTTCGACACCCCCCCCCTCCCGGCGCGATCGCGATGGGCCGCGCCGGTAATTGAGGCCCCGGCTTTGCGGCCTACTGCAGTCCTATGGTTCCTTCTGCAATCAGGCGCCCTCTGGTGGTGGCCGTTGGTATGACAAGACATCCATCAATGCTAATGGAGCTTTCCCTACCTGTTTTCACTTGCCCGCTCATCTCCTTCCCTTTACTTAGAACCCCCAAACATTATATATATTTTTTATTCTAACACCCTAGAGAATAAAATGGCGATCATTGCAATACTTTCTGTCACACCGTATTTGCACAGCGGACTTACAAGCGCACTTTTTTGGGAAAAAATACTTTTTTTAATAAAAAAAATAAGAAAACAGTAAAGTTAGCCCAATTTTTTTTTTATATTGTGAAAGATAATGTTACGCCGAGTAAATTCATTCCCAACATGTCACGCTTCAAAATTTCATCCGCTCGTGGAATGGCGACAAACTTTTACCCTTTAAAATCTCCATAGGCGACGTTTAAAAAATTCTACAGGTTGCATGTTTTCAGTTACAGAGGAGGTCTAGGGCTAAAATTATTGCTCTCGCTCTAACGATCGTGGCGATACCTCACGTGTGGTTTGAACACCGCTTTCATATGCGGGCGCTACTCACATATGCGTTCACTTCTGCAAGCGACCTCGGCGGGACGGGGTGCGTTTAAAAAAATTATTTTTTTTTCTTATATATTTTACTTTTTATTTTTTACACTGTTTTTTAAAAAAAAAAAAAACAAGGAATGGGGCACATTTAAAATTTTTTTTTTTTTCTTATTTTAACTTTTATTTTTTCACTGTTCTTTTAAAAAAAAAAGTCACTTTTATTCCTATTACAAGGAATGTAAAAATCCCTTGTAATAGAAAAAAAGCATGACAGGACCTCTTAAATATGAGATCTGGGGTCAAAAAGACCTCAGATCTCATATTTACACTAAAATGTATTAAAAAAAAAATAAAAAAAATTGTCATTTGAAAAAAAAAATAATAAAATGTCCCTTCAAGAGCTATGGGTGGAAGTGACGATTTGACGTCGCTTCCGCCCTTCAATGACTCGGAGATGGGCGGGGGGGCCCATCTTCCTCTCACTCGTCTCCATGTCAGGCCAGGGACAGATCCGGATCGCCTCCGCCGTTACCGACGGCCACGGTAAACGGTGAAGGGCACCAGAGCGCGGCGGTAGGGGGGCCCCTCTCCTGCCGCCGATAAAAGTGATCTCGCTGCGAATCTGCTGCAGAGACCACTTTTATCTGAAAGAGAACCGCCGGCTCTTGAAGAAGATACTGGGGTTATGGTAGCTAGCTGCTACCATAACAACGATATTTCTCTTCAAAGACAGGACGTATATAGTCCTCCTGCGGGAAGGAAGTGGTTAATTAAAATGAATTTATTATTTGTCATCTCCCTGCTTCACACGGGCTGTCTGATCAGGTTCGCCTGTCAGTTTTTCAGGCGGACCTGATTGGATCCTTAGCGGGAATATGGTGGTCTTGTGTCCCTGCATGGCAGGAAATAAAAGCAGTCACATTCGTTCTAGTCGTCTCTGTGTATATTTAAGATTGGTTAATTTTTATATTGAAAATAAAGCTGTCGGTTGTTTAAAAAAAAAAACCTGGCTCCTAACTTTTTTAGCTGGCTCCTAGATTCCAAGCAAATTTGTCAAGCCCTGCTTTAACTGTTCCAGCAGTGCCAATACTCCAGTCAATTTCCGGGTAGTTCAAATCCTCCATTATCACTTTCCCAGCCCTTGCAGCCCTTTCCATCTGAGCAAGGAGCATAGCCTCCACCTCCTCACTAACCACTAAAATACAGGGCACTAATACACCCTTCGCCCAGACCAGTTTTCAGCTTTCAGTGCTCTCGCACTTTGGCAATTACTCAGTCATGCAACACTGTACCCAAACAAAAATGTTATCTTTATTTTTTTTTTTCACACAAATAGAGCTTTCTTTTGATGGTATTTAATCACCACTGGGTTTTTTATTTTTTGCGACTTAAGTGAAAAAAGCGCGAAAATTTTAAAAAAAAAAACCCTTTTTTTATTTTCTTTTTTTTTGTTACTATGATAAAATTTTGCAAATAAGTAACTTTTGTTCATAAATTTGGGCCAACATTTATACTGCTACATTTCTTTGGTAAAAATAACCCAAACAAGTATATATTGGTCTGTGTGAAAGTTATAGAGTCTACAAGCTATGGTGCAAATCATTGAAAATTGATCACACCTGATGCACTGATGGCCTCATTTGGATCTCATTTCTTGAGGCCCTGAAATGGCAGGAAAGTGCAAATACTCCTTTTTTTTTAAAGAAAAAAGACAGTCCAAGGTATTTAGTAAGAGGCATGGCGAGTTTTTTGACGTTTTTTTTATTTATTTTTATTTATTTTACACAATATTGTCATAAGAACAAGTTATTTCTCACACACAGCATATGCATACTTCCAATTACAGCTCAAAATACATTCTGATGACAGGCCTCTGATGATATCCACATAGGATGAAACATGTCAGGCTGGCCGATGCAAGTACGCTGAGAGCCGCGGATTGTTCCTGTTTTTGTGATGATTTTTACTTCATACCTGTAAGTAGACTACAATAAATTACGAGTGTTTTACCTTTCGGGCTTCACTATTGTTGCTTTCTTCTTACTGGTTAGTTCCTGTTGATGACTGCACCAATCTATCCATCTTTTAATGCGAGTCCTGAGTCTTCTGATATGTGGTGACCTGATTGTTTCCATGCTGAGCCTGCCCATGATGGAGTGTGCCATTTGGATTTGCTGTTGATCCTCTGCATTATATGATTACATCGCCTATTTTTCATATCTTTCTGGTAAGCAGATTGATAGCACGTGGGTGTGGTGTGCTTTTCCTTTGCACACTGAAGTCTGGTGGAGGTTTCATGTCATTTTACACTTTTCTTTAAAAAAAAAATGTCACTTTTATTCCTATTACAAGGAATGTAAAAAAAGGTATAACAACGGGGGGCGGTCCGTAAGTGGTTAAAGGAGCTGCAGGAATATCTGGCAAGTACTGGCTGTGTGGTACATGTGACAACAATCTCCCGTATTCTTCATATGTCTGGGCTATGGGGTAGAGTGGCAAGGCGGAAGCCTTTTCTCCCGAAGAAAAGCATCCAAGCCCAGCTAAATTTTGCAAAAACACATCTGAAGTCTCCCAAAAGCATGTGGAAAAATTGTGTTATGGTCTGATGAAACCAAGGTTGAACTTTTTGACCATAATTCCAAAAGGCAACACTGCACATCACCAGAAGAACACCATACCCGCAGTGAAGCATGGTGGTGGCAGCATCATGCTTTGGGGCTGTTTTTCTTTAGCTGGAACAGGGGCCTTAGTCAAGGTAGAGGGAATTATGAACAGTTCTAAATATCAGTCATTATTGGCACAAAACCTTCAGACTCTTGCTAGAAAGCTGAACATGAAAAGGAACTTCATCTTTCAGCACGACAACGACCCAAAGCATACATCCAAATCAACAAAGGAATGGTGAAGAAGATTAAAGTTGCACCTGGAGGACATGAAGGTCTGCCTAATCACGTGACCACTGTGATTGGCTGTCACATACTTGGGAGCTGGTCCCTCTGGGTCTCAATCATTGCTAGAGACCAGGAGCACACTCTTAGCACAAAAACCTCCACCCATGGATACATATGTTTGACAGGTGGGCACCCTGATTGCTTACGCACATACGTTTCATGGGTGACAAGAGGTTAAGAGATGATCCTAACAAAGCTTTGCACACCAAAAATTGGGGGCTATTTGCTAAAACTGAAGAGTGCAAAAAATTTTGTGCAGCTCTACATAGAAACCGATCAGCTTCCAGGTTTTATTAGCAAAGCCTAATTGAACAAGCTGATTGGCTACCATGCACAGCTGCACCAGATTCTGAGTGCTCCAGTTTTAGTAAATCAACCCCATTGGGTGTTTACAAGTTTAGTCTGTAGCCTGTTGGCTATTGTTATTACTCATCAGTAAGGATGAGCCCCAGCGTGTTCGCACACCCAACGTGCACAGCCCGCCAGGAAGTTGGCGCTGCGCTAATCACAGGCAGTGACACATTTCCCGATCTCTGCAGTCACGCATTGGGACAATGTCTCACTGCCTGTGATTAGCGCAGAGCAGTGCCAACTTCCTGGCGGGCTCTGCACGTGGGGTGTGCGAACACGCCGGAGCTCATCCTTACTCACCAGCAACTCGGCAACAATTCTGAACCGAGCTAGTAACTTGTCTAGGTCAGTGTTTCTCAACTCCAGTCCTCAAGGCGCCCCAACAGGTCATGTTTTTAGGATTTCACTCAGATGAAACAGCTGTGGTGATTACCAAGGCAGTGAAACTAATCAAATCACCTGTGAAAAATAATGTATAGCCTGAAAACATGACCTGTCGGGGCACCTTGAGGACTGGAGTTGAGAAACACTAGTCAAGGTCATATTGGTCAAAAATGCACATGGCCAGGCAGTAAGGGCTCCTGCACACAGGGTTTAAAAACGGTGTGGTCAGGCCAGTCTAGTGCAGTGTCGATAGATTTTGTGCTATGATTTAATCATCCTGCTATGGTATGGGCTTTATAAGACTGTATGAAGTAGCCTCACCATCCCACTAGGCTATGGGTTCAGAGGCGCTGCATGCATTGAACTTGTTTTCCATGTAATTTTTGTGTTATGGAAATTCCCATCATTCTACTAGCCAAGTGGTTTTGTACCAGGCATGGGCATTGTGAGTTTTTATGTCATGGTCTCCTTATTCAACTCGGCTGTGTAAGAATGCATGTGTGTTTTTTCATTGTCTCCCTACCCTGTGTGCTTTGCATAACACAAGCTATGGCCTTTATCTTCCTGGGCTGTGGGCTGTTAACTTACTACAGCCTTACCACTGTGGGTCCTGTAAAATGGAACACAGTGTACTCCTTTTTCTCCTAATGTATGGGCTTTGTAAGTTTGCTGGTGAGAAGGCTGTAGATGTTGCTGTATATAGTTTGTAAGAAAACTATATGAACATGTACAACTATAGGATAGAAAACCACTTGACAGGTTGTACTAATTTGAACCCTCCTGATGACAGCCAGTACTAACATCATCTGCCACCCACATGGCTTGTGCAGCAATAAACTGAAATTAATCAAGTACCTCTGTGCAGAAGAAATCTTTGGTTAATTATGACTGGGACCAACAGAATATCTACAAGTTTCAGAGCTTTAAAGGATATGTTCACCTTTTAACAAATAATAAATACACATTTTTTTGCCAGTAAAATGACTGGTGCCATGCAGGTCTCCTGCAGATCTGTCAGTGTACGTGTGTGCCCCTACAGGCAAGCAGATACAATCTGACAGACAGAGAGAATGCGCAGTGCACAGCGCAGTGTTAGTTCATTAAAAACTACAAGCTGATAGCCTCAAAGACTGCCAGACCTTGTAGCTTTCCATACACAGAACATTGTGTATGAGTGACGCAGCTGGGCAGGCTGTCAAAGCAGGAGCTGGGGTGTAACATGTTATAAAAGGTGAACTTCTCCTTTAATTCTGTTATCCAGCACATGCACAAAGGTTAGAATCTGGCTGTGGAATAATGGTCTATTTTGCCAGCTTGGTGAATGTGATCAGGTTAAAGAAGAGTTATGACTATTTATTTATTTATTTTTTTCACAAATATAACTTTTATTAACACCCACAACGGGCAAAGTCAGGTCAGTACAACAGAAAAAATAAACAATATAGCATATGGATTACAACTGCAATATAACCCCATTTGTTTATATCTACAGTACAGTTCAGTATAGTTATTTTAGGGCCAGTCCCCAACCGGCACCGCCCTTTGTTGTCTACTGGGAGAAGTATATAGAAGGGATTCAGGTAAAAAAACCAACTACGCTCGTTTTCTTTTTTTTTTTCCTATTTCTAATCGATTAACAAAGAAAACAAGACCAAACAAACAAAAAAACAAAACAGAACAAAACAAAAAACACACACAAAAAAAAAAAAAATTCAACCGAGAAGGATGGCCAAGGTGTGTAAAGAATAGCATTCATACATGAGTCTCCTGTCTACGGAGGGCTATTCCCTCCGTAGAGTTGATGAACTGTTTCCAAACACTCCAAGTCATGGAGTACTTGTCTTGTTGGTTTCGCTCAGCCGCCAGCAAGTCCTCCATTCTACTGATGTCTATCACTTTACGTAGCCAGTCGGCCGCCGTTGGTGATGATTGTTTTTTCCAGTAGAGTGGAATGCAGGACTTTGCAGCATTGAGAAGGTGCCCCAAAATTGATTCTTGATAGCATTTGGCAGGAATATTAGAGACATGAAATAAGAAAAATGCCGGATCACCAGGTATCTTATATTCCATGAGCTTTTGAGACACTTCCCGGACTGTCGTCCAGAAGTTAGTCAATTTGGGGCATGACCAGAATATGTGGAGTAATGTACCTCTGTCTCCCAAGCATCTCCAACAAAGATCAGTAGTATCAGGGTAGTATTGGTGCAAAAGATGAGGGGTATAATACCATCTCGTCAGTAATTTGTAGTTAGATTCTTGTGTTTTTGTACAGATTGATGTCTTCAAAGCAAATCTAAATATATTCTGGGTTTGTGCCGGTGTGAATTTCCGTTGTAGGTCCTGTTCCCATTTTTCCAAGAACGACGGATGTGATAGAGTTGTCGGATAATTCAGCATAATGTATATTTTGGATAGGACCCGCGTTATATTGCCTTCATCAGAGCAATATTCTTCAAACGTCGTCAGAGAGCGGGCGAAATTACGGGGATTAGGTATTGTATCCAAAAAGTGTCGTAGCTGAAGTGCTGGCCAGAGGGTCAATTTAAAGGGACCCTCCTCCGACATTAGTTCCTTGATGGAAGGCCATCTGCCATTCACTAAAAAGTGGGATGCTTGAGTTATGCCGGTCCGGCGTAATTTGCCGAACGTGTGGAGGCAGAGGCCAGGAGAGAATTGTGGGTTCCCTAAAATAGGAAATAATGGAGAGTCCGAAGAAGAAAGAGAATATTGTTTACTAGCTACCGATCCTATCCGAAGCGTCGTCCCTATTAGTGGGTGACTTTTCAGTGGTGGTTGGAGATGGTCATAGCACCACAGGGCCTTTGAGAGTGAGATACATGTTTGGGCCTGTTCTATCAAAGCCCATAGTTTAGATCGGCCATGACGGCACCAATCTACAATTCTACCTATGTGGATTGCCTGATAATATGCTCGGATATCTGGGAAAGCTAGCCCCCCATGTTGTTTAGGTAGAGTCATTAAATGAAAAAGTCGTGGCTTCTTATACGCCCACACAAACTTGATAAAAAGTGCGTTAACTTGTTTAAGATAGGATATGGGGATTCTAATTGGTAGGGCTTGGAGTAAATACAAAAATTTAGGTAGAATACTCATTTTTAATAAGCTGATTCTGCCAAACCACGAATGCAGGCCCCTGTTCCAAGTCTCTAAGAGCGTACGGGTTTTTGACAACAGTGATGGGAAATTCAGTTCAAATATGCGAGACATCTCCGTCGGGATATAGGTGCTTAGGTATTGCAAAGCTGTCGCTGTCCATTTGAATTTAAAACTGGACTTAAATGTAGACAGCATAGAAAGGGGTATCCCTATCCCCATAGCTTCTGATTTATGGAAATTAATTTCCAAATTGGATAGACGTCCATAAGTCTCAAACTCACGTAGTAGATTGGGGAGGGAAATAGCAGGATTTGTCAATGAAAAGAGCATATCATCCGCATAGGCCTAAATTTTGTACTAATCACCTCCGACACTTATGCCCTGGATGTCCGGGTTCCGACGAATTCTATTTAGAAATGGTTCTAAACACAGAACAAATAGCAGGGGGGAAAGCAGACATCCCTGTCTGGTGCCGTTTAGTATAGGAAAGGGATCCGAAAGGACCCCATTTACTTTAACCTGAGCCGTAGGTTGTGAGTAAATTGTAGTAATCCATTGAATAATGGTATCTCCTAGGCCCAGATATCGAAGAACCGTAAACATATATTGCCAATTCACCCGATCGAACGCTTTTTCCGCGTCTGTTCTGAGAAATGTGCATGGTGTGTGGGAGGTTTTAGCCACATGTAGCAAATTTAAGACTTTAGTCGTATTGTCCCTTGCTTCTCTAGTAGGAACAAAGCCTACTTGATCTAAATGCACCAAATCTGGTAAGTGAATTGCTAAACGAGTCGCCAGAATTTTAGTGAACAATTTAATATCCGCATTTAGAAGGGAGATTGGCCTATAACTGCCACATAGGGTCGGATCCTTGCCTTCCTTCGGAATAACGGATATATATGCTTTTGACATATCTCTAGGCAGGGTCTCGTCGTTGCCCAAGCCATTAAACAGATCTACCATAAAGGGTCCTAGTATAGGAAGCAGGGTTCTGTAATATTGCAGGGTAAGACCGTCCGGGCCGGGGGCCTTTCCTGGTTTTGTAGAGTTTACTGCTGATGTCAATTCCTCTAAACTTATTGGTTTGTCTAGTTCCATTTTAATTTCAGGGGTAATAGTGGGTATCTGAGCTGATTATTCATCTATCAGTGTTTGGGGGTTTGTAGCAGATGGTATTTTATAAAGGGATGCGTAAAAGTCTCGAAAAGCCTTTGAAATCTCCATTGGCAAAGCTATTTTCTGGTCTTTTGAGGACATAATATGTGGTATGTATGATTGGAGTCTTTGTTCCTTAGTTAACCTAGCTAATATTTTCCCACATTTATCCCCATATGCGTAACTGGTTTTCCTGCATTTCTGCAGTGCCGCCTTAGCTCTGTATTGTAAAAGGTCGTTAATTTGTGTCCGAATTTCGACTAGTTCTCGTTCTATTACCTGAGAGGGTATGTTTTTGTGTTTAGATTCTGTAGCTTGAAGTTTGGTCAGGAGCAGATTTAATTGTCGTTCCTTGTCTCTCTTAACCACTTGAGCCCCGGACCATTATGCTGCCTAAGGACCAGAGGTCTTTTTCCAATTTGGCACTGCGTCGCTTTAACTGCTAATTGCGCGGTCATGCAATGCTGTACCCAAACGAAATTTGCGTCCTTTTCTTCCCACAAATAGAGCTTTCTTTTGATGGTATTTGATCACCTCTGCGGTTTTTATTTTTTGCGCTATAAACGGAAAAAGACCGAAAATTTTGAAAAAAAATATTTTCTACTTTTTGTTATAAAAAAAATCCAATAAACTAAATTTTAGTCATACATTTAGGCCAAAATGTATTCGGCCACATGTCTTTGGCAAAAAAAGTCAATAAGCGTATATTTATTGGTTTGCGCAAAAGTTATAGCGTCTACAAACTAGGGTACATTTTCTGTAATTTACACAGCTTTTAGTTTATGACTGCCTATGTCATTTCTTGAGGTGCTAAAATGGCAGGGCAGTACAAAACCCCTCCAAATGACCCCATTTTGGAAAGTAGACACCCCAAGGAAATTGCTGAGAGGCATGTTGAACCCATGAATATTTATTTTTTTTTGTCCCAAGTGATTGAATAATGAAAATAAATAAATAAATAAATAAATAAATAAATATATATATATATATATATATATATATATATATATATATATATATATATATATATATATATATATATTTTATTTACAAAAGGTTGTCACTAAATGATATATTGCTCACATAGGCCTATGTGGAATTGCACCCCAAAATACATTCAGCTGCTTCTCCTGAGTATGGGGATACCACACGTGTGGGACTTTTTGGGAGCCTAGCCGCGTACGGGGCCCCGAAAACCAATCACCACCTTCAGGATTTCTAAGGGTGTAAATTTTTGATTTTACTCCTCACTACCTATCACAGTTTCGGAGGCCATGGAATGCCCAGGTGGCACACAACCCCCCCAAATGACCCCATTTTGGAAAGTAGACACCCCAAGCTATTTGCTGAGAGGCATGGTGAGTATTTTGCAGCTCTCATTTGTTTTTGAAAATGAAGAAAGACAAGAAAAATTTTTTTTTTCTTTTTTCAATTTTCAAAACTTTGTGACAAAAAGTGAGGTCTTCAAAATACTCACTATACCTCTCAGCAAATAGCTTTGGGTGTCTACTTTCCAAAATGGGGTCATTTGGGGGGGGGGGTTTTGTGCCACCTGGGCATTCCATGGCCTCCGAAACTGTGATAGGCAGTGAAGAGTGAAATCAAAAATTCACGCCCTTAGAAAGCCTAAAGGCGGTGCTTGGTTTTCGGGGTCCCGTACGCGGCTAGGCTCCCAAAAAGTCTCACACATGTGGTATCCCCATACTCAGGAGAAGCAGCAGAATGTATTTTGGGGTGTAATTTCACATATTTACATGGCATGTTTGAGCAATATATCATTTAGTGACAACTTTGTGCAAAAAAAAAAAAAAAAAAATTTCTCTTTCCCGCAACTTGTGTCGCAATATAAAATATTCCATGGACTCGACATGCCTCTCAGCAAATAGCTTGGGGTGTCTACTTTCCAAAATGGGGTCATTTGGGGGGGTTTTGAACTGTCCTGGCATTTTATGCACAACATTTAGAAGCTTATGTCACACATCACCCACTCTTCTAACCACTTGAAGACAAAGCCCTTTCTGACACTTATTATTTACATGAAAAAGTTATTTTTTTTTTGCAAGAAAATTACTTTGAACCCCCAAACATTATATATTTTTTTAAAGCAAATGCCCTACAGATTAAAATGGTGGGTGTTTCATTTTTTTTTTCACACAGTATTTGCGCAGCGATTTTTCAAACGCATTTTTTGGGGAAAAAACACACTTTTTAAAATTTTAATGCACTAAAACACACTATATTGCCCAAATGTTTGATGAAATAAAAAAGATGATCTTAGGCCGAGTACATGGATACCAAACATGACATGCTTTAAAATTGCGCACAAACGTGCAGTGGCAACAAAATAAATACATTTTTAAAAGCCTTTAAAAGCCTTTACAGGTTACCACTTTAGATCTACAGAGGAGGTCTACTGCAAAAATTACTACCCTCGATCTGACCTTCGCGGTGATACCTCACATGCATGGTGCAATTGCTGTTTACGTTTGACGACAGACCGCCGCTTGCGTTCGCCTTAGCGCGAGAGCAGGGGGCGACAGGGGTGCTTTTTTTTTTTTTTTTTTTTTTTTCTTTATTTTTTTGCTTTTTTTATCTTATTTTTAAACTGCTCCTTTCATATATTTTTTTTTTTAATCATTTTTATTGTTATCTCGGGGAATGTAAATATCCCCTATGATAGCAATAGGTAGTGACAGGTACTCTTTTTTTGAAAAAATTGGGGTCTATTAGACCCTAGATCTCTCCTCTGCCCTCAAAGCATCTGACCACACCAAGATCGGTGTGATAAAATGCTTCCCCAATTTCCCAATGGCGCTATTTACATCCGGCGAGATCTAAGTCATAAAATGCTCGTAGCTTCCGGTTTCTTAGGCCATAGAGATGTTTGGAGCCACTCTGGTCTCTGATCAGCTCTATGGTCAGCTGGCTGAATCACCGGCTGCATTCTCAGGTTCCCTGTTGAGACAGGAGAGCCAGAGAAAAACACGGAAGACTGTGTGGGGGGGCATTCCCTCCCACGGCTTGTAAAAGCAGTCTAGAGGCTAATTAGCCGCTAGGATTGCTTTTACATGAAAGCCGACCGCTGGCTGAAAAGAATGATACCAAGATGATAGCTAAACCTGCAGGCATCATTCTGGTATAACCACTCCAAGTCGTGAATGGCGTACCTGAAGACAAAAAAATGGTTAACAATAAAGCACAGTAAACGGTAAAGTATAAAAAATTGCATACCTGAAAAGCAAACATGATAAAACATAACAACAATAAAACATTGCAGAATAGAATACAGTAAAAAAGAGCAGAACAATAGAGAGAGAATAGAGAGAGAGAGAACAATAAAACGACAACTATTTTTTTTTATTTTATATATATATATATATATATATATATATATATATATATATATATATATATATATATATATATATATATATATATATATATATATATATATATATATATATATATATATATATATATATATATATATATATATATATATATATATATTTTTTTTTTTTTTTTTTTTTGACACTTTTTTTGTAACTAACTTTTGTAACTGTAACCGGTTCCAGGTTCGGGTCTCACAAAATGCGATGGCATCTTGGGAGACCCTGTGAAAGTGTGTCCTAGTCTGTGCAATGCTGTACCCTACGCTAATACTCAACTAGTGTATGGTAGCGTTCAAAACATTCACCAATGCAAAGACCAGGATTGTCAGGACAGGAGGGAGATTAATAGCGGGTGTCACGCCTATATCCGCGCTTCCTGCAGACACAACATCTTTTTTGGGGGGTTCGTTGGGTAGGGGTACCCGGGAGGACATAAAGAAAATGCCTCTCATGCAGCCGACTGCATTTGGTTGGGGATGTGAATGGGGGAAGTACGGGCGCTGCAGAAGCAGTGGGTTCCCAAATAGGATTGGCGAATGCAGCAGGAAGGGCACTATGAGCATGACCGACCTGTGTTTGTCTTCTTCTTGGTGGCAGCGGGACATTACTTGTGCTTGCCACCTCACCAGCTTGAACTGCACTTATGGGACTCGCCACGTCACCACGTGTTACTGCAGTGCTGGTTTGACTACGACCGGGGTGTACTAGGCCGCTGGTGCTTGCCAGTTCACCAAAACGCTACCAAAAAAACTGTTGGCGATCGCAGGGATCAGGCCTGACTCTGCAAACGCTGCAATTATGCGTTTAGTGTTTTGTAAGTGACAGTGATCGATCGATACTGCACTTGGGTGGGCTGGGCTGGGCCGGGCGGAGGGCAAAACGCAGGTGCTAGCAGGTATCTGGGCTGATCCCACTAACACTGCGTTTTTGGGAACCCTAAACTGCTGGGGACGCTAGTATAGATCTGATCAGATATTGATCCGTTCAGATACTATACCACTAAGGGAGGTGTATGGTGCATGCGTGGGTGTTAGCGGTACTGGTGCTAACCTGACGCTGCCTGGGGCCGGTGCTTGCCAGTTCACCAAAACGCTACCAAAAAAACTGTTAGCGATCGCAGGGATCAGGCCTGACTCTGCGAACGCTGCAGTTATGCGTTTAGTGTTTTGTAAGGGACAGTGATCGATCGATACTGCACTTGGGTGGGCTGGGCCGGGCCGGGCGGAGGGGCAAAACGCAGGTGCTAGCAGGTATCTGGGCTGATCCCGCTAACACTGCGTTTTTGGGAACCCTAAACTGCTGGGGACGCTAGTATAGATCTGATTGGATCAGATATTGATCAGATACTATACCACTAAGGGAGGCGCATGCTGCGTGCGTGGGTGTTAGCGGTACTGGCGCTAATCTGACGCTGCCTGGGGCGACGCATATCACCGCCGGGCGATCAGGGGGCTAAACCTTTATTCGGTAATAAACGGCGGGTGCCCTGACACTATAAAAAATAAACGAACTAACCAGCGTCAACCGTAACGGTTATACGGTGATCAGTGGTGAAAGGGTTAACTAGGGGGCCATCAAGGGGTTAAAACCTTTTTTCGGTAGTATATGGGGGTCCCTGACGCTATAAAACGCTGACGGCGAACCTAAATATTTACCTCCCTAACTAGCGTCACCAGCGACACTAATACAGCGATCAGAAAAATGATCGCTTAGTGACACTGGTGACAGGGGGTGATCAAGGGGTTAAAACTTTATTAGGGGGGGTTTGAGGGGTACCCTAGACCTAAAGGAGGGTAATACTAACTGTCCCAACACTAACTGTCACAAACTGACACTATGCAGTAATCAGAAGAAAAAAAAAAACCTGCTTGGTGTCAGTTTGTGACAGGGGGGAGGGGGGGTGATTGGGGGGGGATCGGGGGGCGATCGGGGGGGGATCGGGGTGTTTTGTATGCCTGGCATGTTCTACTGTGAGGTGTAGTGTTGGTGCACTCACATTGATGTCTTCTCCCCTCGGCGCTGGAACGGAAACTACCGAGCCGAGGGGAGATGACATCATTTCCTTTGCTGCTGTTTAGCAAACAGCAGCAAAGGAATGTTCCCATTGGCCGGCGGCGATCGCGAGGGGGGGGCCACGAACGGATGGCCTCCCCCTCATCTCCGATCGCCGGGGAACAGAACGGGACCGCCTCGGGCACCGGGGGGGGGTCCGATCGGACCCCCCACCCGCGGGAGGCAAATCACGTACATGTACGTGATTTTGAGTGCCCGTGCCGCTTTGCCGACGTACATCGGCGTGAGGCGGTCCTTAAGTGGTTAATTCTAGAGCCGTGTTTAATAAAAATGCCTCGTATGACTGTCTTGTGAGCCTCCCATACTATGCCTGGATTACTGTCAGGAGTTTGATTTGTCTGAAAGTATAGAGGCAGTTCTTTGGTAATTTTCTGATACTACTTCTGGGATTTGTAAGAGGCTTTCTTTCAATTTCCACATGCGAGTCGCATGTGAAGCCACCTGTGATAGGGCATATGTCATTGATATAGGGGCATGGTCGGACCACGTGTTTAAACCAATAGAGGTTTCACGGACAGCATGCAGTTGGGCGTGGGGGATTAAAAAAAAGTCAATTCTCGAATACACCTTGTGGGGTGGGGAATAAAATGAGTAGTCCCTCTCACCCGAGTGCTGAAGGCGCCACACATCGATGAGTTGGGCATTATGTATAGCCTGATTAATCCGTTTATGGGAGCTCATAGAAACTGATGATTTCTCTGATGATGTGTCTACTTCGGGGGTCAGGGGGACATTAAAATCCCCTCCCAAGATCAGTGGGCCTTCCGTGAAGTCCATCAGTTTGACCAATGTTCGACGGATAAAGATATCCTGGTGATCGTTAGGCGCATAAATCGTTGCTAGAGTCACCCGTACTCCGCCCAGAAGCCTTTTTATAAACACAAAGCGTCCCCCTTCATCTAACAGAGACTCACTGCATACCCATGAAAACTTACTAGATAGGAGGATAGATACCCCTCTAGCTTTAGCAAATTTATTAGTGGCATGGTATATTTCAGGAAAAAATCTGTTCTTTAGTACAGGCACCTTATTCTCTCTAAAATGAGTCTCCTGTATGAATGCTATATCAGTTTTAGAGGCCTTCAGGTCGTGTAGCAACATTTTCCGTTTCTCAGGGGTATTTAGGCATTGAGTGAAAACACCTTAAGGCCATCCATCTCAAAAAAAAGAGAAATGAAGCGGGGGACGGAAACAATCCGTTCCACACACCATTCTACTTCAAACCATTAAATTGGTAAACACCAAATAATAAGTCACATCTACTCCCCAAACTGAATTGGGGGGCTTGTGTGACGACCTATGTGGGGAAGTGGGTAGGACAAACTCCATGAGAGCGTCGCGTATCCCCCCCACCCCTATCCTTCCCACCCCACCTCTATCCTTATAAGAATATATATTCAAAGCGTTTGCTAAGCTTAAACCAAGAACATCACTATTTTACCACCAGTATTTCGGATAGTGATATTTAATAATAATAATCTCAAAATAATATTAATATTAACCGGAGGGGTCCGCAGCCCCCCCCAGCCCGACGCCCCCCAAGAACAAGGTGGGGCCTGTCTGACTGGGGGGGGGCAGACCCCCCAGGTTCCCACTGTCCTCCATGTCTTCATGTGCATGAAGTGCCCCTGCCCCGTGATGGGGACCCCCGTATCCCTGATAAGTACATATCCCAGTGAATTGGGTTGACTTAAAGATAATTTACTTGTTCTCTCCAAGAGATGACTTAGACCAGGTTTTTTAATCCATGGCTCACCATCAGGGATCGACTCAACTCGGGGCATCTAATCATGAGGAACATTTTATCATTCCAGTGCCGCTACCTCAGTATTCCCCGCCTCGACCCCCCCCCCCCCTCCACCTCATCTCGACTAAGGGAATAGCGAAAACTCCTCTCTGAGATTTTCAATTCCAGGTCTCCAAGCATCTCAGCCTCCACAGTAAGAGAGGGTACTTCTGCTCAACTGGAGCTAATACCCCCTGTCACACTGTAGAGCTTATTCAGTAGAGGGGAACCCAGAGCCATTTCCCTCTTAAGCATCTCGTACATTCATCATTCATAATCATGGTAGGCCCAGGTTCGGCCAGGCGGGGAATAGTGAGGCAACTGGTATATCTATCGAGCAATGACCCTCATACAACCCCTACACTCCCTGGGAGAGGTTATATACATATTCTCAATATATGATGGTTCCTTTTAGTGTAAATACCTTTAAGTAAATATAACATTTTAATAGGAAATAAGTCAAACAATAATAAACAATAATTATTTCAGCATTGAAACACTAAATCATATGGACCTATCCCTTAATCGACCCTAGGTTTCAATCCTGGAGAGAAATTCAAGAAACCCCCCCCCCCCCCCGGGGAAAGAAAAGCGGGGTGAAAAGGGAAAAAAAAAAAAAAAACTACTCAGGGTCATTGCAATAAGTTCTCGGTAACTGGATACTCAGAGAGAAGTTGCTAACTAGGAAGCGCCAAACAAGGTAACAAATGTGGTTATCAGACATATATCATAACATATATCAAACATATATCCATGTGTCTATTTATCCAAGGTGCTTCCCGGGAGTTCCACTAGGGGCATTTACCAGTAGAATTTAGTGGGGATTCCCCACAGAGGGAGAGGGAAAAAGAAAAAAAAAAAGCAGGGGGGGGAATACTATCACTGACCATAAGGGGGAAAAAAAAAGAAACCAGCAGAATGATAATACTGATATTGTTCAACAGCTAATACTGTGATGTTCACATGAATCCAATAAATATTATCGTCTTATCCGGTGTTGTACCGGTGTTGTACCATTGCTGTACTGCTACTCGGCTTCCCTTTTTAACAAGATTAGGGACTCCCTCACTCCCTCACTATATCACGGTGCCGCTGAAGCCGAGCGGCCCAAGCGGTACATCGGTTGTGGAATGGACTGCAGCCAGTCTGGCATTTGGATCGGCTCGGTGTCCATGAAAACAAAGAAAGCCGGCAGATCGCCTGGTGTATGGAGAATGAAAGATTTTTTGTCTCTCCTGAATGTAACTGAAAGGGGGAATCCTCATCTATATGTAGCTCCCTGACGGCGGGCTATATCCAGGACTGGTCGTAACAGTCCTCTTCTGTAAAGCGTTGCTCTTGATAAATCAGGCATGATTTTAATAGATGCGCCCTCGTATTCCACTGCACCTACTTCCCAGGCCTTACGGGCGATGGTTTCTTTTTGAGTGAAACGGTGGACTCTACATATGACGTCTCGTGGCCGATTAGGGTCTGACTGCCTTGGTCCCGGGGCTCTATGTATCCGATCTAGCTCTAAGTCTACAGGGATAACCTCACCTGTCAACTGTCGGAAGATCGCAATTGCCTTCGCTGTCAGGTCCTCCATGCCCGTGACCTCCTGGTAGTCCTCGAAGCCGTAAGTTATTGCGTCGGCTCCTGTCTTCTATTTCTTCCAAACGGAGCTGCACGGACACTGATGTCTGTGTGTGGATGTCCTGCAGCGTCTCTAAGTTGGTAAGTCGTTGCTGCAAACCTTCAAGTGATGCCTCACCGGTGGTCAGGCGGGACGACAGGACTTGCACGTCCCGTCTCACTTCAGCAAAGTCCCTTCGGTGCTGCTCCTCCAGACGACCGATAAGAGCTTCAATGTCAGCCTTTAGTCGGCAATGCTTGCAGCAGTGCTCGCAGGTCTGAGTCAATCTGAAATGTGAGAGGTTGGGGGGGAGGTTGGGAGGGAAGTCCCGGCAGTCCCGGCAGTGACCCAGTGAGTGTCCCAGAAGCCGTCGCAGAGCCAGAGCATGAATCAGAGAAGGCACGGACGGCAGCAGCATGGACGGTAGCGACCGTCGGTGGAACTCTGAGATCAGGGGAAGTCAGCGGTGAGTCTTGTTGCTCCGCCATCCTCAGAGCGGGAGAGATAGGAGAGGCGCTGAATGCAGCCTGAGGATCCGTCAGATAGTGATCTATCCTCTGACAGTTTACTGCTGCTTTCGTTTTTTTCGTTGCTGTCTTTCCTCTCTGAACGCTCTGAATGCTCCCTTGCACCTTCTTCCTTCTAGTAACGGGCATACCGCAGTGGCTAGCAGGGATAGTGATTAACAGCTGATGTAGCTAGGTGGAGGGTTGGGAGCTCTGATCTAGCACGTCTTCATTCAGCCATCACCTGCTGTGTTGTGGAACCTCCCTATTTTATTTATTTTTTTACGTTCTGTTCCCCACAGGGCAAAATACATGTATTTACTTTGTCTGATCTTCCTAGGTACTCTGTAACACTATCTTTTGCTAGCTGCAGTGTCAGGTCACTGTGTGCCAAGAGGGGGCGCTTCTGTCCAACAGCTTGTCCTTGCAGCTAAAGTTACAGGAAGATGGGACAAAGCACTACATCTACTTTATCCCATGGGGAACAGAATAATGTAAAAAAAATAAAATATATAAATTTTTTTTTTTTTTTTAAGACAGGGACTGGCCTTTATTCTCAAAGGCCCCTTTCACACGAGGGGACTGATTGGGTCTGCCTGTCAGTTTCCCAGGTGGTCCCGATTGGACCCTCCATTGTCCTCTTTGGAGCTGTGAGTGTAAACAGATGCGTGTCTGTTTAAACCCGCCGACATCTGATCCTATCTGCTAAAAACAAATGGATGGGGGTTCTTTTGCATCCGACCAATCATAGAATAGAGCGTGCTGTGTCTTCTTTGCATAAGCAGAGCAGACATGGACCACCATCCGCCTGCTCAGTGGGGATCTGTGGTCAGATTCCCTGCAAAGCAGATGTACTCCTGGTGAGTTCACCCCGTGTGGAAGGGTCCCAAGGTTAATCTTTGTATAGCTTAGACGGGAGAAGCTTTTGGCTAAATTTTAATCGGTTCCCGACCAGCCACCGCTTTTATACTGCGGCAGGATGGCTACCCTGGACGGGCCGTCGTAGCTGTCTGTCGGCTTTTTAAGACGCTGTAGGAGGCGCGCCCGCAGCGTTTCCCTGGAGCCGATGTGAGTGCCCGGCAGGCGCAATACCAGCCGGGCACTCGCGAACGCTCCTGACAGAGCGAGAACCAGGATCTGTGTGTGTGTGTGTGTGTGTGTGTGAACACACAAATCCCGGTTCTGTCAGGAGAAGGGTGTGTGTGTGTGTGTGTGTGTAAACACACAATTCCCGATTCTGTCAGGGGAGAGGAGACAGATCGTGTGTTCCTACTAAGTAGGAACATCAATCCGTCTCCTTCCCTAGTCAGTCCCAACCCCCACAGTTAGAACACACCTAGGGAACACGGTTAACCCCTTGATCACCCCCTAGTGTTAACCCCTTCCCTGCCAGTGGTCCCAAAAATGTGTCAAAAGTGTCCGATTTGTCCGCCGCAATATGGCATTCCCGATAAAAATCGCAGATCGCCGCTAGTTAAAAAATTAGTAAAACTGACATCTATCCCCTATTTTGTAGACGTCTAACTTTTGCGCAAACCACTCAATATACTCTTATTGCGATTTTGGTAAAAAATATGTAGAATACATGTGAGCCTAAACTGAAGAAAAAATGTATTTACCGTATTTATCGGCGTATAACACGCGCCGGCGTATAACACGCACCCCAAGTTTAGGAGAGAATTTTAAGGAAAAAAACTTTTAGGAGGGAAGTTTAAGGAAAAGAAACTTACATTAAAATGCCCATCAATGCAGCCTCATCAGTGTTCATCTGCAGCCTTGTTAGTGTCATTGCAGCCTTTTCAGTGTCAGTGCAGCCTTGTCCCCAGTGCAGCCTTGTCCCCAGTGCAGCCTTGTCCCCAGTGCAGCCTTGTCCCCAGTGCAGCCTTGTCCCCAGTGCAGCCTTGTCCCCAGTGCAGCCTTGTCCCCAGTGCAGCCTTGTCCCCAGTGCAGCCTTGTCAGTGCAGCCTTGTCCCCAGTGCAGCCTTGTCAGTGCAGCCTTGTCCCCAGTGCAGCCTTGTCAGTGCAGCCTTGTCCCCAGTGCAGCCTTGTCAGTGCAGCCTTGTCCCCAGTGCAGCCTTGTCAGTGCAGCTTTGTCCCCAGTGCAGCCTTGTCAGTGCAGCCTTGTCCCCAGTGCAGCCTTGTCAGTGCAGCCTTGTCCCCAGTGCAGCCTTGTCAGTGCAGCCTTGTCCCCAGTGCAGCCTTGTCAGTGCAGCCTTGTCCCCAGTGCAGCCTTGTCAATGCAGCCTTGTCCCCAGTGCAGCCTTATCAATGCAGCCTTGTCCCCAGTGCAGCCTTATCAGTGCAGCCTTGTCCCCAGTGCAGCCTTGTCCCCAGTGCAGCCTTGTCCCTGCAGCCTTGTCCCCAGTGCAGCCTTGTCCCCAGTGCAGCCTTGTCCCCAGTGCAGCCTTGTCCCCAGTGTCCATGCCTCCTGCCGCCGCCATACAAATGGTAGTAGTTTTAAATATGGCGCCGCGGAGTTCGGAGAGACTCGGCGCCGGCGGAAGTGAACGAACGCCGCCGAGATACACATAGCCGAGGGTTCTCGGCTCTTTCCGGCGCCGCTCACAGTCCCGCCCTATGATGGACATAACACAGGTCCAATGGCGGGACTGGGCGTGACAGTGAGCGGCGCCGGAAAGAGCCGAATACACCCGACTATGTGTATCTCGGCTCTGATTTCGGCGGCTCTCGTTCAGCACCGCCGAGTCCCTCCGAAGTCCGCGGCGCCATATTTGAAACTACTCGCTATGTAAATGTTGGCGGCGATCGCCGACATTCACATAGCGATAGCGGGGATCGGCGTATAACACGCACCCACGACTTTCCCCTGATTTTAAGGGGAAAAAAGTGCGTGTTATACGCTGATAAATACGATAGTTTTTTTTAAAAAAATGGGATATTTATTATATCAAAAAGTAAAAGATAGTAGTTTTTTTTTTTATTTAACGTAAATTTTGTTTGGGTACAGTGTTGCACGACCGTGCAATTGTCAGTTAAAGCGACGCAGTGCCGTATAGCAAAAAATGGCCTGGTCATGAAGGGGGTAATGATCACAGCTGAAATCGCATTTAAAACTGAACGCAATAGTGTGAACCAGGCCTTCGTTATACTTTAAAGCAGTAGTAAACCCAAAATCAGATGTAATATTTTGCAGCTTGCCAAGTATTAGAGGTGGTGGCTGGCCAGTGACACCTCTGCTGTATTAGAGTGCCTCCACTCTGTATGAAAGAGCCCAGGGGCACCTTTTGGACAGCAGAGCAGCATTATCAGTCAGGGGGAGGGTTAGGTGTTTAAATACACCAAAAAGCTGAAGCCAAACTCCAGCTAATGCTTTATAAGCAGTTACAGCAACTGTTTTTTTTCCTTTTCGGTATAAAGGTTTTAGGTAAGTTAAAGCTGATCATTACAAGCACCTCTGTCTGTAGGGAATGGTTTGTCTCATCATTGTAACTGACTTGCTGGTTGGATCACCAGATGAAAATAGCCTAAGAAAAAGAAAACTAATGCAGCCATCCTATGTAAGAATTGGTAAGCTGCGATATATAGAGATAGAGATAGAGAGAGATATCTATCTATCTATCTATCTATAGATATATAGATTTTTTAAAATAACAAACATGTTATATTTACCTGTTCAGAAACTGAATTGAACAAAGTGCTCCTCCTCTTTTGGGGGTCTCCAGTAGCACCCCTGGCTCCTCCTCTCCTTGGCGTGCCACCATAGGAAGCCGCTTGTAGGCTCTGAGGAAGAAGGCTTCTCTTTAAAATGCGTCAGCCACCAGTGTCCTCTCTTTCGTCATCTGGAGACTGTTGTAACCAAACCGATTGCCACCATTTGAAGACTTTTATATGCTTGTGAGTAGTTTTTAATCTGTTATTAAATCTATCAAAGGATGCACAAGGCTGGTGCACCCTCTTCTTTATTCCTTTTCTTGACTGCTAGGATACACCTATCCTGGGGGGCAGAAAGGCCTGAGATATTATCCATCTTGAACTCTAAATTACCTGATCAACACACTTGTGCGCAAGAGCATTTGTTTGCTCCTATAGTGGGACACCTGTGGGCTCAATTCTGAGCTGTGTTGCCTGGGTCAATAGCCACAACAGCCCTGCTCAGCCTCGCTCCCCCCCCACTCCCTCTTCACAGAATTTGACTGACAGCAGCAGGAGAGCCAATGACTCCCACTGCCCCTCAGAAAAGCCAGTAAGACATTCTGGCTTCATCTTTATGCTGTGTGAGTGGCAGGATGGGGACCCAGTGAGGGAAAACTGGGTGTTTGGGGGACAAATCCTGTAAGGAGGGACTGGGGGAGAGGCTGAGCAGGGCTGTTAAGTTATAAATCGCTGATTAGGCACCAGTAAGCTAAATAATTCACATTTAGTAGTGGTTTCAGAACACAAGTGATAAAGGGTTACTTTAACATTTCCCATCTGCATTGTCTGAATTTCTCTTGAAAAGTGCAGAACAAATGTATATCAATAGCGGACGCTGTGAACATAGTACCGACCATTTGATCACCATGTCAGCTTTAACACTGTGATCAGAAGGCTTTGTTGGTAAACAGCTGTTACTCGTCACAATTGCCCATGTACTTTTTTTTTTTTTTTTCCTTTTTGCATAGCAACATTTTTTTTTATCTAGAAGATGGTGCATACTTAAGACTATGAGTTTGATTTACTAAAAGTAAATAGGATGTTCAGTTTACATTTGAATGTTCTCCAGAGCTTCGTGATTGTGGTTCTCTTGTGCTTCCCATAGTTGCATAGTTGGTAAAATGTGTGTGTGTGTGTGTGTGTAAAATAATTCCCCATATACCTGTGTATTTTTTTTTTGGCTAAGATGCATGTCCAAGAGTCTTTTAAAATTATCCATACTGTCAGAATCCATGAATCAGACAGAAGTGCAGTTAAAATCACACTTGTTGAATAATAATAGTAAAAGGTAAACGGAGCAACATATTCAAATCATAGCCAGAGTTTGGTAACCAGAATGGATAGTCAGACAAGCCGGACGTCTGGGAGCCAGAGATCAGCGTACTTCAGGACAGGCCAGGAAAACGAAGAATCAGCGTAGTTGAACAGCAAGCAGGATCAGGAACCAGAAGGGACGTCAGCCAAGCAAGTTTTCAACAGGTACACAGGAGAGAGTCTCTGGATGTGTTGACCAAGGTGAAGGCAAAGAGGAACTGAACTGAACAGCTTAAGTAACCAGTAGGACTGACAAACAGGATACCATTATCAGGTGAGTCACTGTGAAAAAGAGTGGAGCTGGCAAGTAACCAACAGCTGAGCGACCCCGCTCTGAGAAGAAAGGGCTGAGCCCAGCCCTGACAGTACCCCCTCCTTAACGACCCCACCCCCTCAGAGGACTACCATGTTTGAGGGGAAAACGTCTTTGGAAAGCACGGAGTATGTACGTCCGAGGGTGAGACCCAAGAGCGTTCCTCTGGACTGTACCCTTTCCAATGCACCAGGTACTGTATGCACCCACGGAAACCTGCGGGAGTCAACAATGGACTGTACTTCATACTCCTCATGGTTCTCAACCTGTACTGGGTGAGGATGTGGCACCAAGGTGGTAAAGCGGTTGCAGACCAAAGGTTTTAATAAGGAGACATAGAATAGATTTAAAATACGCATATTAAAAGGAAGGTCTAAAGCGTAAGCCACTGGGTTAATTCTGTTGAGAATACGGAAGGCCCAATAAACCGAGGTGCCAACTTCAGTGAGGGAACCACGGAATTGAAGGTTGCGAGAGGACAGCCAGACAATGTCCCCAACCTGGTAGGAAGTTGCAGGCAGGCGTCTGTGGTCAGCATTGAGTCTGTACCTATTATTGGCATGTCGCAAAGCCTCCTGGACTTGTGCTCAAGTGGAACGAAAACCACGGAGATGCTCCTCTAACGCAGGGATGCTCTGCGGAACAAATGAGTCGGGCAACATGGAAGGTTGGAAATCATAGTTTGCCATAAACGGGGACAATCGGGAAGCAGAATTCATGGCACTGTTGTGAGCAAACTCCGCCCAAGGTAAGAGGTCTGACCAGTTATGATGGTCAGAAATATAGCAATGTAAAAACTGCTCCAAGGACTGGTTGGCTCAGTCTGCGGCCCCATTAGACTGCAGGTGATATGCAGAGGAGAAAGAAAGCTGAATTCCCAACTGTGCACAAAAGGCTCGCCAGAACCGCGACACAAACGGACTACCCCTGTCTGAGACAATCACCTTGGATAGCCCATGTAAGCGAAAGATCTCCCGAGCAAAAATGGAAGCTAGTTCCTTAGATGTGGGCAACTTCTTAAGTGGAATATAATGGGACATCTTCGAGAACCGATCAACCACCATAAGGATAACTGTGTTGCCCTGAGAGTTGGGTTACTCCACAAGGAAATCCATGGACAGGTGGGTATTGGGTATGGGTTGTAGGAGACCCACTGGAAGGCATTGTGGTGTCTTATTCTGAGCGCACGCGAAACAAGCAGCTATGAAGGCGGCTATATCCGCACGTAGACTAGGCCACCAAAATTGTTGGGAAATGGCCCAAAAGAGTTGATTCTTCCCAAGGTGGCCAGCAGCCTTGGGACAATGGTAAGTCTGAAGCACGGCAGTACGGAGACTCTCAGGGACAAGGCAGCGGTCACAAGGTTTCCCAGGAGGAGCATGGACCTGAGCGGCAAGAATTTTGTCACCCAAAGGAGAACTGAGACTGGTGTGAACCGTAGCTAGAATATGATCAGGAGGAATAGCAGGAACCGATTCCATCTTGGAAGTGGAGGAAAATTGTTGCGACAAAGCGTCAGCCCTTACATTCTTAGTACCTGGATAAGAGTGAGACTATGTAATTGAAACTTGACTAGAAAAGAGCCCATCGCGTCCTTCTGGGAGAGAGGCGTTTAGCCTCAGACAAGAATGTGAGGTTCTTAAGGTCAGTAAGAATGAGAACCGGCACAGTGGTACCTTCAAGGAGATATCTGATTTCTTCTTTTAAGGGCTAAAATGATCGCTAACAACTCTCTGTCCCCAATCTCGTAATTGCATTCCACAGGTGACAATTTCTTGGAAAAGTAGCCACAAGGATTCATAGCGCTCTCAGAGGTAGGATGTTGAGACAGAAAGGCGCCAACTCCAGTCTCAGAAGCATCAACCTCAAGGATAAAGGGCAACATAGGATCAAGATGTGCCAACACAGAAGCAGAAACAAAGGGAGCCTTGAGGCTCTCAAAGGCCTTAATGGACTCAGGAGACCAACTCTGTGGGTTACCGTCCTTTCTGGTCATAACAGTCAGGGGCTTTACCAGTGAAATAAATGCTGAGATTGATATAACTTCTAAACTAAATATTATCCGAAGGTGATTACAGATTCCCTCTATTTATTCCATATGTGTATTAATTTGTCTATTCCTATAGTTAGCTAGTCTATTAAAACTCCTGATAGTTACTGTTGATAGCACAATAATATAAGGTTAGCTTTGAAAACACACTGCTTAATAAAACGTCTTATTTATTTCCCAAGAAAATAGGAAAACGCTAACATGAAAATACTAAAGAAAGATATTACAAAGCATATAACAAGAAATATCAAATATACTTATCGCAAGGCTGTCCTTTTAGATACGGTATCATCAGCTGGGCTCGAGATGGTGAGAGAGAGAGCCGTGAGGCTCAAAAATGGTAGAGAGAGAGCTCTCTGACTCGTTCAGCCCTTTTTATACTTCAATCATACACTGTTCAGACCCAACCCCATTGCCGGCCCATCTAGACCTTTGACGAATCAACGTATTTACGGGGCAGTCCTCCTCAACATATTACTGTCCATCCTGCATTGGCCTCTAGGGGCAGCATTGACCATATATCATGTCTATATGTCTTGGGTCAATC
This sequence comes from Lithobates septentrionalis, assembly GCA_037952835.1. Lineage (NCBI taxonomy): Eukaryota > Metazoa > Chordata > Amphibia > Anura > Ranidae > Lithobates > Lithobates septentrionalis. The sequence goes on along the minus strand of JBBDGP010000875.1, from coordinate 1,246,926 downwards.
TTCAATGCCTGTTGATCCTTTGATCTTTGTAACCCACCTTCATCAATCATCTTGGCTGCCATGGCCCTCTTTGAAGCTCGCTTGCATAGCGTTATCACAACTGACGACCAGGAGCCAAGCTTTTTGTTCAGCCTTGCATAATCTGATATGCTACAAAGCTTTGTTGTGCAACTTGTTACATACCAGACAGCCCCCAAGAATGCGAAGGTCTGGTATAGCCATTGTTCATATTTCAAACACCTCTTGTTATCATGAACTAAAACATGTTGCCTTTCAACAACCAGAGACGAGAAGTTACGAATAAACTTTCGATAATAATTGGCAAAGCCAAGAAAACGTTGCAGAGGACATATACCCACGGGTCAGGCCACAGTAGGACTGCTGAAAGTTTCTTTGGGTCCATCGAAAAACCGGCAGTGGAAATGACATAACCCAGGAATTTAACCTGTTCCAATTTACAGTAGAGATTATTCTATCCCAGCTTCTGAAGCACACGACAGACATCTGTGGTGGCTCTCTAGGGACTTGGAAAAATTGAGGATATTGTCGAGATAAACCACCACACAGAGCAACTAATCTCGGAGGACATTGTTAAGTTCCTAGAAAACTGCCAGAGCGTTGCAAAGGCCAAGTGACATTGCGAGGTACTCATAATGGCCTGTTCTGGTATTAAACGCATTTTACGTTTTGGTTTAGCCACCCAAGTTTAGCCTTTGTTCTATATTTATTAGCCATTGGAATGCACTCGGTAATACTTTTATTTAAAATATTCCTAAAGCACTCCCACTTTTGCTCTGTGTTCAATGATTTAAGGATTTGGTCCAACTTAATATCAGCAGCATTGAGCGCAGTTTAGAAAAGTTGTCTCTTTTTTTGAAATTTAGTGTTCTTGTACTACCCTTGCGCCTCCCTTTCCTATAATTGATGCTGAATGTAATAATCCTGTGGTCGCTAGTTCCCAAGTTTTATTGACTAGGCTCCTGGCATTTTCATACGTAGTTTTGTACTGGTGCATATTTTATCCATATGATTTCTCAGGCTTTGTTTTTGATTTGGTAACTCATTAACCCCGGGATTAGATGTTATGGATGCATTATCAATAGTGCCTCCACTATTCCCCCTCCGTCTTATCCTCACTGCCGGCTATCGCTTCCGCTGAACCCTTTCCCCCAACACCTAGTTTAAAAGCCCCATCCAACTTCTTGGCCATCTTTTTTCCCAACAGAGTTGCGCCCTTCCAATTTAGGTGCAGCCCATCCCTACTAAAGAGCCGGTAACTGACTGAAAAGTCAGCCCAGTTCTCCAGGAACCCAAAATCCTCCTCCTTCCTACACGAGTTCCTCAGCCACTTGTTAAAGTGGAAGTAAACACTCCTTATCATTTTCAGCCAAGGATTAGGAATAGATTCATGAATGTGTCCTACACCTTTTTGTATTCTCTCGCTGCACCTATTCCAGGTAATCCCTGAGTTTCCGCCTGGGCACAACCTGGGCACAACCTTCATTCCTTTCAGTGGTGGAAAAACAATGGATTCATTTGCATAGCCACTGGCAATAATCGCGTGAAAAATCCAGCATGCTGGTTGTACAATCAGCCTGCCCATACATGGTTTGAATCTCGGCTGGCCCCTGCTGAACCAGCGGATCTTCAAACAGTCTATGGCTGGCTTAAAGCCGGCCATAGATGGATCGAATCTCAGCTGGTTCAGCAGGGACCGGCCGAGATGCAATCTGTCTGTGGGAAGGCTAGTTGTACTGAAGTCCAACTCTCTCACTTCTCCCTCATCCCGGACCTTCACAGGCTGTAGCTTCAGCACTGTAAAGCTTCTGTAAGGCCTTCCTCTCTATCTGAACCAAGACATAAAATAAAAGTTGGAAATGTACATATTTTAAATACAGAAAGTGACATATAGTTTGAGACCAAGAAGAGGGGGAGAGTTGCCAAAAGGAAGTGACTGTTCTGGGCTTCAACAAAATGGTGACCAACACAAGAGAAATGCTGGAGAAAATTTACACACACTAGTTTAGTTTAGTATAGTTATTAATGTGGAATGTATGTTCTTTTTTTAAAGAACATTATTGTGATCAAACTGTTATGCATAAAGTTTGACTTTAATGCCAAAAGACATTTTAGTAAAGTTATGAGTAGTGGTGTAGTTGTGCTCTGATTGGCATGACACATGTCTGATAAGATGTTTTTGTTACAGGCTTGGTATAATGAGTGGTTCTTTGCAGTAGAAGGCATTTCGGCCACTGTGTAATTATTGCTTTTGTTCTGCGGTGCTTGAAAATATGACCTCTGCCAAGAATGACAGCTCTCCAAATAGACTGACCCCACTAACCGTAAGTGGTCAGTATGTGTTTAAGAAGGCTCCTGAAAATGGCGCTTAGCCTGTCACTTCTGTTAGAACTGATTATATGGAACGAAGATGGAATTTGAACTGTACTTAAACTGCATCACTACTCTTCACTAACTTACATCAAGATGAGTATACACAAAGGCCTTGCATCCAAAAGTAAAGGCAAACAAGAAATTGTAGATAACTCCCAACATGATTTTTATAACAGTCATGGTTAAATAAATAAATTAGAAAAAAAAATTATATATATATATATATATACCCTGTTTCCCCGAAAATGTGATGGCTGCAATATAAGCCCTACCCCCCAAATAAACCCTAGTTCAATTCCTTGTAGGTCTTCTTTTCAGGGTAGGGCTTATTTTCGGGGAAACAGGGTAGGGCTTATTTGGGGGGTAGGGCTTATATTGCAGCCATCACCGACAATCACGCTAGGTCTTATTTTCGGGGAAACAGGATATATATATATATATATATATATATATATATATATATATATATATATATATATATATATATATATATATATATATATAAAATTATTCTTCATCTCGTACTAAAATACACTGAGCCAGCATCTGATGTCTCCTCCTGGTTCTGTATGTTTTAATGTGAGAGAACATTTCTTGCAGAATGGCTGCCCTTCCTCACAGGACCCACTACAATACTCACCTACCAACCTTGGTGCATGTGTGGTAGTTCTGATTCTTCACTCTTCTCCATTGAAATAATTTTGGTAAACTTTCCTGTGTGATAATTTACAGATTAGGAAAAAGCTCAATATCCTTAAGTAATGCTTGTAGTTGTTGGCTCATGTGTGGCTAGGATTAAGTTGCCTGCAAACCATTCAAATTGTCTCTGCTTAATCAGGCACTACAGTGCCTTGAAAAAAGTATCTATACTACTTGAAATTTTCCACATTTTGTCATGTTACAACCAAAAACCTAAATGTATTTATTGGGATTTTATGTGATAGACCAACACAAAGTTGGGGGCTAAATACAAATGCACACCACACTTTTCAGATCTTTATTTCTAAAAAAAATGAAAGCCATTTATCATTTTCCTTCCACTTCACAATTATGTGCTACTTTGTGTTGGTCTAACACATAAAATCCCAATAAAATACAATTTCGTTTTTGGTTGTAACACGACAAAATGTGTAAAATTTCAAGGGGTATGAATACTTTTTCAAGTCACTGTAACTCTTGGATTGGTAAATAATCATATGTAGGCACTCTGTTCTGCTAACATGCCAGTTTGAATTTTCTCAACCAACTACTATTGTTGGTACCAAAGGGTGTTTTGGGGTTTAATTGCTCTCTTCCATAAGTGTAAATTGGAATGTTTTGCCAATCCAAGTATACATGTTAACTGAAAGACAAAAAAATTGGCATCTGGCTATTATTTACATGTCTATCCACAGTTGGATTGTTCTGGGTGGCTTTGTTTATTTGGTTGTGTTGCCTAAGACTGGCCATACATTGTACAATTTTCTTGTACAACTTTCCTTTTAGATTTACCAAAACCATATAATATGAGGTCAAACCTAAACACTTTCAATTTGTATGCAATCAGACAGGCCCTTGCACTACATAGTTGAAGGTAAAACTAAAGGAAATTGAATAAGAAAATTGTATAATGTATGGCCAGCTTAAGTGATAAACTGGGATAGAAATGTGGGTGGAAGATTTAGTATCCATCACATGGTGAGATCCAGAGACACCAGACTTTGTTTTTTACAATGGTGAAGTACATGCAGGAAAACTACTTTGTTTACACATTATAGAAATATAAAAAGGTATACTTCCCCTATTTTGGTGACGTGTCCATTTTAAAATATTTCCCTGTTAGCTGCTATATGACAAATTTTAAACATTTACACTAGTGCATTTCTGTGTTGACCTTTTTACCTTTTTGATTATAGGGTAGACAAGCAGGGCTCACATCTCTTCCATTCTAGTTACAACCGTTTATTTTTGTTTTACTTGTAGTTGAAAGAGCTATCTTAAAGGAGTGACAGCGCTTGGACTATGTCCCATTGCTGTACCAACCTCCTGTGGGATGTACGAAAACGTGCACTTGGATTGGATGAACCCAGCGCTGTCCGTATCAACTATTTGGGTATGTGATGCTAAACAACATTGCTCTGAATTTGTAGTAAAAAAAAAAAAACGTAGTTTATTTTTTATACATATTATGCATTTGTTGTTTTTGAAATGTTTAAAAGCATTTTGAAAAATGTTTTATGTTTTTGCTTTTCTAAATTTTTGTTATATTAAATTGGCAAGATCATGATTGGACAGCATTTTTAAATGCATGGTCTGCTTATCTTGGCCAACCTGCAGACTTGCATTGTGAGAAATAATAAAATCTCGGTTCAGCACTATAAAACGGGAAGCAGAGCATGCATATGTAATGAGCAAAACCGTCTGCTTCCATGTAGACTTATAATTAAAAACTACAAGTAGCTGATCCCTTTTACGTTGAAAAATACTAAACATTCTCCCCAACGATTAATTAATATTCCTCAGCTGCACCTCAGTCACATATAATTTTTTGCATGCAAAAGTGCCTGCTGTGCCGTTTTAAAAAAACACATAGGGTCCATCTTTAAACACCAGCCAATTCTGACATTTTTCACATACATGAAAAAATCTTACATAAGGTGAAAAACACGAGGGTTTACAACCCCTTTTAAAGTAGATATCTTGGCACATGTTATAGAAGTACTATTTTACAATTAATTGGGAAACATGTTCATGTTTTTGCAAAATTCATGATTTGAGTGAATGTGCACAGGAGTTGGAGACACATTTCTGTTGTATATGTTTCACTTTTTTATATTTTAACTTTTAGAGGGTGAATAAACAGGTGTAGTGCTGCATTACATTAAGCTAAACATTGTAAATGCTAAACACAAATTCAATGAATTTTCCTAATTAGAGCTCTCTGTAATCCACTGCAGCCTGAAATCACATAGCCCCTGACATGTTTTTTGAATGTGTCTTGTAGCACATTGTTGTGACCCTTCCCTGTTACTGTTTGTTCAATGTACTGTTACCATTGGTGTGTGTGTTTGTTTCTTCTTCTTCTAAGAACTTCCCAGGACAGCATAACATCAGAGTTGCTTTCTAAAGTGGAACTACACTTCATCTGAACACCACAGATGAATAATGCTATTCAATTTATATTTAATATTCAAAGAAAACTCACCCATCCATCCAAATCCATCTTGAGTAAGAGCAGATGATTAGCACACTAGGCACATTTAGCACTTGAGCGTTTATTCATTTCAGTGACCAGAATAAATTATTATTTTGACCAATAGAATTAATGGATACCCAAATGCTTGATGCGCCTAAATGTGTTTGCAAAAGTCCAGTGTGCAAGAGACCTTATGATCATGATGGCACTTGTTATATGTTGTTTCTTGTTGGTTTGCATGAACGTGTGTCTACGGGGGTTTTTTTTGTCATATATTAGTAAAATAGTGTTTAATTAAAAATGAAATCTAAAGTAAATTAAATATAAATTGGGATTTGTAGCCTTTCACTTCAACAAGCCGGTTAATAAAAGTTCCATTGGTTATCTTTTTTTCCTTCAGCTTTGTTTTTCCATTTCCAACAGGACGAAGAGAATTCGTTCAAAAACTTAAATTGGAAAGCACTCTAAATATACATCATGGTTGTGTAAGTAAATCGCGGAACCGCAAACATACTGCTCTGGTATTTTGTTTAGGCTATTTCCATTTACTGTTTCGACATAGTTTAATCTAAAGTTATCTTGAAACACATAGTTCATTCAATTTCAGAAGTATAAGTCTCAGTTTGAAGAGTGCAGGGGTGGCACCAAGAGGTACCTCCGCTTGTTTTTTGATAGCAGCTCAAGTACCTCAAGGCTCCCAGAACCTTGGGTATTTTTGCTATAAAAATGTCTCCTGCATGGAAAAAATCAAGCTCCAAATTGCCACCTTCTGAACTTTTACCTTTTTGTTTAGTCTTGTTTTTGGAAGGCCCAACAGTATAGTGTGAAGTGAGGAAGGTGAGAGCTTGACTTTGTATGCGGAAGTCGAGATGTACTTGAGTGCAGGGCCAAAACCTGGGGGGGCCCAGGGAAGCATCTGCCCCAGGCGCTGCTTTGGGAGGGGTGCCACGGCTCCTTCCTCCTTCTCCTTCCTCCTCCTTCCTCCTCCTTCCTCCTCCTTCCTCCTCCTTCCCCTTTCTCCTTTCTCCTTCTCCTTCCTCCGTGCCATCCAAGATCTCCACAATCCTCTCAGGGAAGCCGCTGCAAGCTCCTATAGTGGATGAAAGTCATCATGTCCCGCTCCATGCTGAGTGGACCCTGACCAGCACCTGTGTCATCTCTCCAAGCTGATTGCCTGTGTAACAGAGCAGAAGAAGCTTCCTCTAGGCTCCTCCTCAGCTCTACCCGGTCTCGCAACAAACCAGGAGGAGGAGGCTGACAGGACAGGAATAACATCTCCTGCCTGCAAGGACACTTGAGGGAGAATTAAACAAAAATTGTGGTGGATTTGTACAGGTGGGGGGGGGGGGTTGTGATGGCAGGGGAATAGGATTTACACTGGATTGTGAGAATAGGGATTTGGGGGTGGGAGAGCATTGTACTGAACTTTGCACGCGGCGCGCCCCTGAACCCTGCATGTGGCAAACCCCTGAACCCTGCACTCTGTACAGGGGGGCTGCTGACAGAGAGTGAGCCATCTGGGATTGGGGATAACAGGGGCCCGGACTGTAACAAGTGGGTGATGGAGGGGCACACAGGGCGGTGCAGGAAGAGGAGCCCAGCTGCAGGGAGTAGGAGGAGGAGGAAATCTTCCATGATTGTACAGACCACTGTTCACCCATCCCTGATCACCAGCTGGGCATGGAGTAGATAAGGGGTTCGGGGGTCTATCCTGTCCATCCAAACAATAGGAAAAAACACATGAAATGGAGTCAGCCGCGCGCCCCAAACAGTATTGTAAAAGAACAAAAATTGGAAAATCCCCCAGGGGGCTTTTTAGCAGCAAATATAATATTTTCATACAAGAATTGTAATATAGGTATGATGAAAATCATTTATTGTTCAAATCACAAATTGCAAGTCAAATATCAAGATTGTACAAATACAAAACTCTGGTTACGGACATGACCCAGAATATTCCATCTGAGTTTGGTACAATACATTTAAAACACGAATTCAATTCATTAATAGACATAGACATCTACATGAATACCAAAAGGGGGGGGTTTTCCGGCGCTCCGCAACATGTGATGTCTAAGGTAAATAGTACAATGGTAGCTATAATAGCACATTAAAATAAGGCAGGTAAATTCTAGAATGAGGAGGCAGCCATCCTCAGAGGGTGTCCATTACCTCTGTTGATAATCAATGTTGAAAAAAGGAGGGGTGTGGACAAAGGAGGGGTGTGGACATGAATACCCACTGTCCATCCTGCCCAGTGATTGCTAAAAGTGGACTAAAGGGTGAAAGGGTGGGTGGCAGGATTTTTTCTAAACAGGTGAAAGTGCAATTAGCAAATTCAAAGTAAAAAATAAGTCTGCCTTGGGTGAAAGAATGTCTAGCTTCGCCACTGCTTAGGTGCCTTGGCTTTTGAGGCTGCCTGAGCAAACAGCTATCTAAGGTAGTTGCAGACACCTGTAGTCTAGTTTGTGGTGAAAAAGATATACTTTAGTTTCTGTATGTAACCTGCAATAATCTACAGTGTGACAGGAGTCACTTTGGGCGGGGAGCTTGTGGAACCCAGCTTACCTTGGAGAGCACTAGCACTGGAGACTCCTTGTCCAGCTCCCCCCGGCCCCTCCTATGTGTAAGTAACCCTGTGTCTATTAGGGGCACAGGGTTACGGAGAACCCTAGTCTGATCTCTACTAATCAGACTCCCAGTACAACCACACTGGAATAATGTGTGTGTGTATTTTATTATTTTATATTGTCTCATACTGTTGTAGACTCTTTACTAGATCGTTTGAGGTGTGGCTGTATCCCATTGTTCTAGTGTCTGTCTGCCTTGGGAGAAAAGTATTATGGGATGTATATGTGATGTGGATTAGCTGTGAGGAGGGAGGGGGGAATTTCTCCAACAGCTCTCCCTGTTGATAGGACAGCCTACTGATGAGAATTTTGAATACACCTGTGTGTCTGTTACTGAATGTAGTCTACCCCACCCTGTGTCATTATGCAAAGGAGGGGGGGGGGGATGTCCCCTGAGTGTATATCTATGTATCTTTTGTTCAAATAAACAGTTGATGTTCAGCGGCCAAAACGAGTACTGCCTAGTTCTTGGTTGGAATATCTGATATCTATATTCAGAATGGGAGGAAGCGATATACTGACGGAAGCACTCAAGTGGACTGTGAGAAGTCATTCTGTAACATACAGCAAAGCTGAGTAGGTTTTGACTGCCATATGAATAGTGCATGCCATAGACCAGTGGTTCTCAACTCCTGTCCTCAGGACCCACTAACAGGCCAGATTTTAAGTATTACCTTGGGGAGATTCAGATTAGAATACTGCAATCACTGAGCGGCAAATGATATCACCTGTGATGTATTTCAGTTATCTTGCAAACCTGGCCTGTTGGTGGGTCCTGAGGACAGGAGTTGAGAACCACTGCCATAGACTGAGGATGTAAAAATTAATGACTGCTTTCATCAGGGCTTCTCTCCTTTAAAAAAAAACTAACAAAAAAAAAATTGCTTACATATTTTCTTCCTTTAATGTGTTTTCTGTAGGGTATTACGTAAAGTGAAATGTCTAAAAAAAATAAATAAATAAATAAATTCCCCATCTTCCTTTAATGTGTTTTCTGTAGGGTATTACGTAAAGTGAAATGTCTAAAAAAAATAAATAAATAAATAAATTCCCCATCTTACTTTTTTGAAGATTTTCAAATGTGGAGAGAAGTCAAAAGCGTGTAAGTGTGTGCTTGTGTTTTCTTTTGTTAATCCTGTAGCAACCAAAAGCTTTAATGTGAATCGGGCAACAACGACCATGCTATACTTTGTTTCATGGAACGCTTTGGAGTGGGTTTGAACAGGTATGCACTAGGAGAGATCTTGCAGCAATGGAGGTCCAGCTCATAGAAGCATTAATATGGTAACTTTCAAGTTAGAAAAAGTTTTTTTTAGGTGCTGTCTTCCTTATATACTGTTTTAGGTGTCACTGACCTGGGACAATCGCACATCTATATAATTTTTCTGGGGCACCAGATGGGTACCAGAGCAGTGATTTACTCAGTATTTGAGGCAAAAAGAAGAATGCCTGCTCCAGAGAATGCACCTTTTACAAACAAGTTAACAATAACCGTTTATATTTGTGTATTGACAGATTGCCTTAAAATAACTGCCTGATGACCAAACTGATTTAGCAAGTTTCGATAACATACATTTGTGCTAAAAAGTTTACATACCCTGGCAGAATTTATGATTTCTTGGCCATTTTTCAGAGACTATGAATGATAATAAAAAAAAACTTTTCTTTCACTCATGGTTATTGTTTGGCTGAAGCCATTTATTACTCTTTAAATCATAATCACAACAGAAACTACCCAAATGACCCTGATCAAAAGTTGACATACCCCAGTTCTTAATACCGTGTATTGCCCCCTTTAACATCAATGACAGCTTGAAGTCTTTTGTATTTGTGGACGAGGCTCTTTATCTTCTCAGATGGTAAAGCTGCCCATTCCTCTTGGCAAAAAGCCTCCAGTTCCTGTAAATTCTTGGGCTGTCTTGCATGAACTGCACGTTTTGAGATCTCCCCAGTGTGGCTCAATGATATTGAGGTCAAGAGACTGAGATGGCCACTCCAGAACCTTCACTTTATTCTGCTGTAGCCAATAACAGGTCGATTTGGCCTTGTGTTTTGGATCATTGTCATGTTGGAATGTCCAAGTACGTCCCATGCGCAGCTTCCTGGCTAATGAATGCAAATGTTCCTTCAGTATTTTTTGGTAACATACTGCATTCCTCTTCCTATAAATTTTGAACAAATTTTCTGTGCCCTTTTTTTTGTAGCTCACACGTCCCCAAAACATCAGCGTTTCACCTCCATGTTTCACAGTAGGAATGGTGTACCTTTCATCATAGGCCTTGTTAACTCCTCCAAATGTAGCGTTTATGGTTGTGGCCAAAAAGCTCAATTTTGGTCTCATCACTCCAAATGACTTTGTGCCAGAAGGTTTGAGGCTTGTCTCTGTGCTGTTTGGCATATTGTAAGTGGGATATTTTGTGGCATTGCGTAGTAATGGCTTTCTTCTGGCGACTCGACCATGCAGCCCATCTTTCTTCAAGTGCCTCCTTATTGTGCATCTTGAAACAGCCACACCATGTTTTCAGAGAGTCCTGTATTTCACCTGAAGTTATTTGTGGGTTTTTCTTTGCATCCTGAACAATTTTCCTGGCAGTTGTGGCTGAAATTTTAGTTGGTCTACCTGACCGTGGTTTGGTTTCAACAGAACCCCTTATTTTCCACTGCTTGATTTAGAGTTTGGCATTCTCAGTTCCTTGGATATCTTTTTATATCCCTTTTTTGTTTTATACAGTTCAATTACCTTTTCTCGTGGATCCTTTTGACAATTCTTTTGCTTTCCCCATGACTCAGAATCGTCAGTGCAGCACTGGATGAAAAATGCAGGGGTCTGTTAGGAGTCCAGAAACTCATTGATCTTTTATACACACACACGAATTACCTTTGTGTCAACTTGTGTGCATGTTATCAGGCCAAAATAACCAGGGTATGTAAACTTTTGATCGGGGTCATTTGGGTAGCTTCTGTTGTCATTATGATTTAAAAAGAGTAAACACAGTTGATTGATAATAAATGGCTTCAGCCAAACACTACCCATGAGTGAAAGAAATGTTTTTGTGTTATCATTCATATTCTCTGAAAAAGGGCCAAGAAATCATAAATTCTGCCAGATTATGTTAATTTTTGCGCATAAGTGTAAGCAAATGCCTGGTGTAATTTTGTTTAAACAAATAAGGATTACTTTGATTTTTAACCTTCCCCCATTTTTTTTTTTTTTTTTTTTGCTAATAGGTAAATTCAATTTCTTGGAATAGTACAGGGGAATACATACTATCTGGGTCTGATGACACAACTTTGGTCATTTGTAACCCCTACAATAAAAAGGTAAGTGAACCCGTAATGGTTTAGTATTACAGCCAGGGCCGAATTTAGCCTGTCTGATGTGTGAGGGGCAGTAAAAAATGTCAGGGGGGCAGAGGATGCAAGGTCAGTAGGGAAGCTGCAAGACTCATCCACCTTGCCAACCGTTCAGTGTCCTCCACCCCTTTCTGCCAATCCCTGCACTGGCTTCCACTCACCCAACGAATACAATTCAAAATACTAACAATAATTTACAAAGCCATCCACAACTCTGCCCCCAGCTACATCACTAACCTAGTCTCAAAATCCAAACCAAACCATTCTCTTTGGTCCTCCCAAGACCACCTGCTCTCTAGCTCCGTTGTCACCTCCTCCCATGCTCACCTCTGGGATTTCTCCAGAGCTTCTCCCATCCTTTGGAACTCCCTACCCCAATCTGTCCGACTGTCCCCTAATCTATCCATCTTTAGACGATCCCTAAAAACCCTTCTCTTTTAAAGAAGCTTATCCTGCTTCTAACTAATACACTGTTTTACTTTCTGCATCAGCTCTTTCCCCACAGTTATTAACTTTTTGTATCAATTAACCCTTCCTCCTAGATTGTAAGCTCTAACGAGCAGGGTCCTCTGATTCCTATTGTACCAAATTGTAATATAACTGTAATGTCTTAATTTTGTTAAGTGTTGCGCAAATTGTTGGTGCTATATAAATCCTATAGAATAATAAATAGGGGTCAGCAGGGCAGAGGATAGGGTCAACAGTTTTTAGGGCAGTGTACAGAGGTCATTAGTTTGTAGGGCAATAAAGGGTGGGTTAGCAAGGCAGAGGACAGGGGCCAGCAGGGCAGTGTACAAGAGTCATTAGAGCAGAGAATAGGGGTCAAAAGGGCAAAGAATGGGAGGTCAGCTGGGGAGTGTACAAAAGTCAGTACGGCAGTGAACAGGGGGTCAGCAGGGCAGAGAACAGGGGTGATCAGGTCAGCAAGGCAGGGTGTCAGTAGGGTTGTGGACAGGGTCACTGCTGGCAAAACTTTCGGCAGAGCTCCTCCTCCCATCGGCACACTGCGCACAGCCTGGGCACTCAGCAGACCTCCTCTTGCCCACACAGCACATAGCTGATATCGGATTCCCTTAAAGACACAGCCCCAATCTGCATAGTGTGTAGCTGGCTACTGCAGCAGCGCTGCCATTCCGATCAGGGAATTTTCAGGTCAGAACTGCAACATAGCTACCAGCTACACACTTCGCAGATCGAGGTTATGTTTGTAAGGGAATCTGATGTTGGCTATGTGCTGTGTGGGGAGGAGGGGATCTATTGAGTGCCATGGGTGCCATGCGAGCAGTGCTGGGACAAGGTCATCTAGCGCCCAGAGCAAAGATGACAAACTATGCCCCCTGATGTGTGAGCATCATGTTTTGTCATGAATCCCTCCTCCTCCTCAAAAAATCAAAACAAAAAAATAAAACAGCACTGATCAGTATACTCGCCCCTAAGCATAAATTCCCTGTGGAAGCAAAATTTCTCCCCAAACATAAATGCAAAACCTCCCCCTTTTCTCCCAGCACAAATTTTTGCCAAAATCTAGTCTCCCAACCCATTCTCCCTCCTAGCACAAATCTCCTCTGACTCTCACAAATCCCATCCCCCAGCATAACTCCTCACCAAGCTCAAATCCTCCATCCCAGCATAAATCCTCTCCCCCCAAACCCCCTCCTAACACAAATTCCTCAAATCCCTCCTCCTAGCACAGCCCCCTCCAAATTACCTTTCCCAGCACAAATCCTCCCTCCCTACCCAAATACCCCCTCCTAGCACAAATTACCGCCCCCCCATTCCAAATATCCTTCCCAGGCGAAATAGCCCCCCCATCCCCCTTCCTTCACAAACCTCATCCCAAGCACAAATTGCTACCCTGCCCACTCTCTCACTGTGTTCCCAGTACAAATACCCTGCATGTAATCCCCACCCTCACAGAAGATGCCAGGGGATTGTTCTTGGATCAGACTATACACACACAGTTTGATTACCTGCCCGGTATCTCCTCCTAGAACTGCTCATCTTCCGGCAGCAGAAAATGTCAGTAAGGACAGGTGGTATATAAACAGTGTACAGTCCAATCTAGCGATCCAGTGTCATCTGCTGTATGGAGGACCTGCCACTGTTAGGACTTTACTGCTCACAGTTCACTTCACCAGGCTGCCTCATCTTGTCCTGGTTTTGAGTGTGAGGATGGGGGAAAGAACCCTGGCTTTTCATTCTTGTCAAGAAAAACAATTTTCCCACAATAGGTACCAGTCACTCTTTTTCCCTTTTTCTTTTTTTTACCCAGAGGGAAATATTACAAATGAAGCATTGTTGTTTTTTTATTAAATTAATCCCGTGAATCTACAATTTCCCAGCAATACACTGAGATGATTATATAAGTGAAATATTTCTGCATTGAAACTAGCATTTGTTTTGTATATTTTAATTTTCAAGTCTAATTTTCTGAATTTTTAGGTCTTGACAAGAATCCGCTCAGGTCACAGAGCCAATATCTTTAGCGCAAAGTTCCTGCCACTTACCAATGACAAGCACATCATTTCATGTTCTGGAGATGGAGTCATTTATTTCACAGACATTGAAAAAGATACAGAGACAAACAGACAGTGCCAATTTACATGCCATTATGGAACAGCATATGAGGTGTGTGTGGTGACAGATGGCTGTATATAATTATATTTTCTGTTAAAAACATTACTTTATCCTACTTAATTTCCTATTTATTGTGTATCATGGCTACATACTTGGTGCTTGATTTTATTTCAGGTACTTTGTATACAGTATATTTTAACAGAGTATAGTCTGTTCATCTGCTTAATACTTTGTTTAAACTGATTTGAGAAAGGTGTGGACCCAAAGCAAACTCTAGTTTTGTTGAAGGAAAAAATAATTTTCTTCTAGTTAACTATATACTTTAAGACCACCCTCTTTTACCATGTGAAAGGGTCTTATCAGTCTAGTCAATCAGTACTTTCAAGAATAACCGTAAGGACTGAATTACCCTTTTTTGTTACAGTAACAAGCACGTTACCGCAAAACACGGTAACACTGGTGAAGTGCCATTAATGAATGGCACACCAACACAACTTTCCCAACTCTTCTGCACTGTAGCTTGCCCTGCAATGCATAGCAACATATGGTGGGGTGTTGTGTTACAAAAAGGGGGCTGATTTTGGACACACTGGGGTGCGTTGGCAGCACATACAAAGTAAATGAGCTGCCTTAACTAGTTGAGGACACTGGGAGTGAAAACAGAAACATGGGGTGCCTCTATCTGAGTGTGGAGTATTGGAGGACACTAGGTGTGCTACACATGCCCATAAAAATGTCATCAAAGTACACAGGACATGTGTAGCACATCCAGTCCCTCTGCCCCCAGCTGCCATGCATCCTTTCCACTTGCTTCAATTTCCAGCTCTTAAAATAAGCTCAAGCTGTTGCTTCTTTTTAAAAAAACAAACAAAAAAAAGGTCTGACTCATTATTAACCTTGTTTAGATGCAAAATACAGATATACATTCAAAAAGGGAAAAATCTCCATGACAAAGCTCCGTGAGAGGAGTGAAACGCTTTGGGGGTGTGGCCTGGTTGGAGCCTGGACTAAGACTATAGTGCACCTCCTTACAGGGTTTTGCAGAGATGTGTGACTTCCAGACCTTTTCCCTTTTCCATTTAGATGTCGTGAGCTGGGATGAGCTCTGTCCTTGTCTGCACTCCAATCGGTTACTACATAAGAGGACCCGGTGGAGCCATGAGCGGCACCTGTAAATTTGGTTTAGGTTACAGAAATACATTCATACACTTTTTCATTCATCTGCATATCATAGGGAAGCGCTTTGGCCCTGTTCCCTGTACCGGCGTCCCATTGTTGTCTATTGGGACACACCGCTGCATGGACACAGCTGCTGTATTCCAATATGATGTGTGGGTGCAGGTCCCTGAATTCACCCCGTGTAAAAGAAACTTTTTTTTTTTTTTTCAAAATGTTTTTTTTTTCCTTTTTCATAGTAAAAAATAAAAAAGCACAGCACTTATTAAATACCACCAAAAGAATGCTAAAAAAAAGTTACAAAAACCATTTTGGGTACAGTGTTTTATAATAGAGTAATTATCAGTCAAACTATCACATTGATGAAAACTAAAAAAAATAAATGCCTGGTAATGGAGTATTACAGGCTGGTACTCAAGTGGCTAAGGGTTACATAAAGATTTTTTTTTTTTTTCAATCACACAACAAATAACTCTATAAAACAAAATGTATTACTTTATCTTGGGTAATGACGTAATGTTATTGCTGAAATAAAACAGGTCCAGAAATGGAAAATAATGTTTTGGTCTATGATGTACAGGTGTAAGAGCTGAAGTGGCAAATTGTATGTTATCCTAAAAATCATATCCGATAATTGTGTCTTTGTTTTCATGTTAATAGTATCTCTATGGAAAAAAATAGAATCGTGCTAAATCTGTGAGTTTAAACAGATGTAAACCATAAATTAATAAATGAAACACATCAATATTAAAATTATTCACAGTTCTATGTGAATAATAAACTGCGTGAACAGGTGTGTGAATGTGATTATTGATACAATAATCTCAAAATACCAAAATTGTGAGCTTGGTGAACCATGAATAAAAAATAAAAATTAATAAAATTGGAAATTCAATAAAAATTGTAAATAAATATTGGAAATCATTGTGCAAACAAAGCAAAAAAGTCTTATGCCCTGTACACACGGTCAGACATTGATCGGACATTCCGACAACAAAATCCATGGATTTTTTCCGACGGATGTTGGCTCAAACTTGTCTTGCATACACACGGTCATGCAAAGTTGTCGGAAAATCCAATCGTTCTAAACGTGGTGACGTAAAACACGTATGACGGGGCTATAAACTGGGCAGTAGCCAATAGCTTTCGTCTCTTAATTTATTCTGAGCATGCGTGGCACTTTGTGCGTCGGATTTGTGTACACACGATCAGAATTTCCGACAACTGATTTTGTTGTCGGAAAATTTTATAGCAAGCTCTCAAACTTTGTGTGCCGGAAATTCCGATGGAAATTGTGTGATGGAGCCCACACACGGTCGGAAATTCCAACAAGGACATTTTCCGTCGGAAAATCCGACCATGTGTACAGGGCATATGTGTAACAAGCTGTGAAATATGACATCCACCCGTGCAAAGCTTAGGGATAAAGTCCATCCACAAATGAAACGTATCTTGAATCACTGATGAGCAAAAAACTGTGTTGCGTCCACCACCACCATAGAAAGGATCACTTCTTGCCAGATATCCGTGATCCCCTGGTACAGAGGATCAGGGAAAGCATATAGTGTAGGCACAGCTACTCCAAAGCACATCAAACTTGCTTATTATCCTCCCAGATGTCCTCATTATTAGTCAAGCCCATGAATGGATACCGAGCAGGAGGCCGTCCATGTCAAAGATGATGTGTGTGAGGTAACTGGGGATCACGGATATCTGGTAAGAAGTGATTCTTTCTATGGTGGTGGTGGACGCAACACAGTTTTTTGCTCATCAGTGATTGAAGATACGTTTCATTTGTGGATGGACTTTATCCCTAAGCTTTGCACGGGTGGATGTCATATTTCACAGCTTGTTACACTAAGACTTTTTTGCTTTGTTTGCACAATGATTTACAATATTTATTTACATTTTTTATTGAATTTCCAATTGTATTCATTTTTTAATTTTAATTTTTTTATTCATGGTTCACCAAGCTCACAATTTTGGTATTTTGAGAATATTGTATCAATCGCATTCACACACCTGTTCACTCAGTTTATTATTCACATAGAACTGTGAATAGTTTTAATATTGATGTGTTTCATTTATTAACCACTTGCCGCCCGCCATTTAGCAGAATGAAGGCGGCAAAGTGGTTTCAATATCCTGACTGGGCGTCATATGACGTCCTCAGGATATTGAGCTGCTGCGCGCCCCCGGGGGCGCGCATCGCGGCGATCACCCCGCAACACCGATCTAAGTAAAGAGTCTCTGGCAGAGACTCTTTACCACCTGATCAGCCATGTTCAATCACGGCTTATCACGATGTAAATAGGAAGAGCCGTGACAGACGCGAGTAGAAGAGAGCCAATCGGCTGCTCTCCTGACGGGGGGGGGGGTCTGTGCTGATTGTTTATCAGCACAGCCCCCCCTCGGATCCCACCCAGGACCACCAGGGAAGCCGCCCAGGACCACCAGGATGGCCATCCACACTGGATCACCAGGTATGCCCCCTAGACCCCCAGGGAAATACTAATCTGTGCCCAGGCAGCTGCCAATCAATGCCTAGGCAGCTCCCAATCAGTGCCCACTCACAATGCCTACCACTGCCAGTGCCACCAGGGATGCCTATCGGTGCCGCCTATCAGTGCCCAGCAGTGCCACCTATCAGTGCTCATCAGTGTCACTCATAAGAACCCATCTTTGCAGCCTTTCAGTGCCCATCAGTGTCGCCCATCAGTGTCGCCCATCAGTGCCACCCATGAGTGCCCATCAGTGCCGCATATCAGTGCTCATCGTCAGTGCCCGCTCATTGGTGCCACCTCATCGGTGCCGCCTTATCAGTGCCTGTCAGTGCTGCCTTATCAGTGCCCATCAGTGAAAGAGAAAACTTACTTATTTACAACATTTTTTAACAGAAACAAAAGCAAAACTTATTTTTTTCAAAATTTTCAGTCTTTTTTTTATTTAGCAGATAATAAAAACCGCAGAGGTGATCAAATACCACCAAAAGCAAGCTCTATTTGTGGGAAGAAAATGATAAAAATTTAGTTTGGGTACAGTGTTGTATGACCGCGCAATTGTCATTCAAACTGCGACAGCAATGAAAATTGGTCTGGTCAGGAAGGTGTATAAGTGCCCTGTATTGAAGGGGTTAATTTATGGTTTACATCTGTTTAAACTCACAGATTTAGCACGATTCTATTTTTTTCCATATTTTTTCACTGTTTGATGTCACACAGGAGGATTGCTGCTTCCATTATATAACGGATATCATTATTTATAGGTACACATTTTATATCTTAGCGCAGTTTCTTTTCTTTTTTCTAATAATAGTATCTCTAGCCTGTTTATTTAGCTCCTTTTTTTACCTTGGTGATATGCCAGTTCCCTTTTGCTTTCTGCTTGAAACTGAACACGTCAAACAGAGGAACAGCTCTGTGCTGGTGTGGTCTGTTTCATCACTCAGATGCTTGTCAGGATGGGTGGACTTGGAAATGCCTTTTCAGGTACTGGACTGTAGAGGCCTGCTGGGTGTTTTCATCATAGGGTATGGCCTGTGGAGAATGGAAGGCTTGATCCAAGCACTGCACTACAGAGGCCAGCTTCTGCCGACTGGGTCAATGCCCTAATTTTATGGGTTTCCAATGCATGTTTCTGTGTGTGTGACCATTGGTTTCAAAAACCCCTGTTTACACCATAGGCCTGCGCACAGGGTGTGCCGGAGATGCCTGTGCACACCCTAATCCCCCATGTGCATTAGCATTATCCAGGGGCGGCACCAGGTGGGTGGTTGGGGGTGCCAGTGTAAATGCCCCTATTATAGTAAAGGCTAGGTTCAACTTTAGGAACATGTTACACCTGTATTTAGGGTGTAACGTAATATGCTTCCAATTAACTGTCTCCCACAACCAGACGCTCCTCTCTGTGACTTTCATGTGTGTTTGAGCTTTGGGGTGCACTCCCTAATGCAATAAGCTGCGCACACCTATGGTTCACACCATACATGTGCGGTCGGCCAGAAAATGTTCTCTCCTTCGTCAGGGCTTCATTTAAAGTAAGAAACTTTAAGGCTTTTTTCTTTATTGTACATCATGGGACACAGAGTCTTAAGTAATTACTTAATGGGTTATAGGCCACCTTCAGGTGATGGACACTGGTATACCCAATCCACTCCCTATATAACCCCTCCTCCTTCCAGGAGCACATCAGTTTTTTCGCCAGTGTCTAAGGTGTTGGTCACGAGTGAAGATGTGCTCTGAGAAGCTCCAGGAGGGATCCATGCTGGATTTAAATAGCCTCCATAGACCAGATCTATCCAAAGTGCCACTGAGGCCTAAGTGGATGGTACCTGGGGCCTCGTATCTGAAGCACAAGGTTTTTCCTGTAACGCCTCTCTTTGTAGGGCTGGACCCCGGGAACCAGGGCTTAGGTCTTGCTACATTACCTAAAGCTTTCCTGGTGGGGTGCTTTTATAGGTCCAAGGGAGTGGAACCCCCCTGAAGGGACCGGAGGGTTAGGGGGACATCAGGGGTGTACCCCCTTACATCACCCCCCCGCCGCAGGAGGTGCGAAGGTCCCGCTGTTACTGCTACTATTGTTACTGTTTGTTGGCCAGCTGCTGACAGGTCTCTGCCTCCCTCGTGTTGGGTCTGTAGACCCGAAAGCCGGCGCACACAAGCGCGGGAACATTTTAAAAATGAAACAGAAGGCTGGTTTTTCGGAGGGGCAGGGTCTAAGCGCGGCGCCGTAAACGTCCCACGAGGACACACAACAGGCAAAGACAATAAAACCACAGCTGGGACAGTCTCTCCTCGGCTGATGAGGAGGAAACAAGCAGTCTGCACACAGGGACACAGGAGCTATGGGGCACGTGAGGGTTGCAAATTGACATTCTTGATACAGGAAGGACACTTTTTTTCCCAGCACTAGGCTGAACTTTATAGCGGCTTTATTGTCATGACTATATTCAGCAATTAAGTGCAATTGTATAGTGCCTCTGTTTTTGTGCTTAGGACTATGCCTGCTAAGAAAGACACAACAAAGACCAAAAAGGTACTAAAGGTTTCACCCCCAGGCGCTAAGATCTCGAGTCGCATTTCCATGCTGTCGTCCTCGCCTGAATTACCAATTATGGCAAGCCAGGGTGAGCCATTGGAACAAATTGATGGTGCAACTGCTTCTCACATCTCAGCCCCTGTATACGTGACTGAAGATGTCCTTTCCTCAACCCTGCAGGGTCTGGAAGAAAGATTAGCGGCTTTAAACGCGTCCTCCCATTCCAATGGATAGGAAGCGTACTAGATCCCCCCTCCCCCACTTCAGACCCCTTGCAAGGGGAACAGTGGGCACAGGGTGAGGTGTTACCCTCAGGCGATCAGGAGGAAAAGCAAACCGATGATTCCTCTGCCTCACAATCTGAGACATTGCTGATACAATCTCTTACGAAGATGGTTCGTTCCACTTTCATGCTACCCCTAACGGAGTCTCCTGAAAGCTCGGTTTCTTCCTTGGGTTCCTTAAGACCTTCTCAGCCTTTGCATGCATTTCCTGTCCATGCATTATTAAAACAGCTTATTTTTGCAGATGGCATCACCCGAATAAGCATTTTCTTCCTCCTAAGAGATTTTTAGTTCTCTATCCCCTGGAAGAGAAATTCTCCAAAAAATGGAAAGTACCTGCAGCTGACGCTGCGATTTCCAGTGTAAATAAAAACCTAACTTGTCCTGTAGACAATGCACAAATGCTTAAGGATCCAACTAAAAAGTTGGAATCCCTGTTTAAAGTCTACTTTTTCCATGGCAGGTGCCGTTACTCAGCCTGCAGTCACTGCAATAGGCGTCTGTCAATCCCTAAAGGACCAATTTAGACAGGCCCTTAAAGAGGTCCCTGCACAACAAGCCCGGGAATTGGCTGAACTACCAAAGGCATTATGCTTTGCCATAGATGCCATTTAAAGATTCTATTCACCAGGCGTCCCGCCTTACGCTTATGCTTGTACATATGCATAGAATCCTGTGGTTAAAAAAATTGGTTAGCCGAAGAACCATGTAAAAACCTCCTAACTGGGTTCCCTTTTCATGGGGAGCGGCTTTTTGGAGAAGATTTGGACAAATATATCAAAAATAATTTCTAGCGGGAAAAGTACTCTCTTGCCAATCAAAAGAAAGTATAAACGCCCTTCATTTAAACAGGCTTTTTCCCCTGCGCCAGGGGCTTCCGCTTCTAGGCAGTGGCGACGGCCTCCGCTGTCAGACTCTAGAGGAAAACCTCAGGGTCAGACCCAGGCTCAAAAGAAGTCCTGGGGTCGGAAACCTGCAAAGCAGATCATGAAGAGGCAAACCCCCTCACCAAAGTGGGGGGAAGACTTCTGCAGTTTTCAGAAGTCTGGCAAGAGGAAATTCAGGACAGATGGGTCATCTCCATGGTAACGCTGGGGTACAAGCTGGAATTTCGGGACTTTCCACCGTCTTGTTTCCTGAGGTCGAGCGTTCCCAAAGATCCAGAGAAAAGACAATCTCTGTTTCAGGCACTAGACCGATTAATATCTCAAGGGGTGATCATACAGATCCCCACAAAAGAGCAAGGTTTGGGGTTTTATTCAAATCTTTTTATGGTACCAAAACCAAATGGAGATGTCAGACCCATTCTAGATCTAAAAAATCGAAATCAGTTCCTGAAGATCCGCTCCTTTCACATGGAGACGATCAGGTCAGTAGTTTCTATCCAACTAGGGGGAGAACTTCTGGCATCAATCGACATCAGGGATGCATATCTGCATGTTCTTATATTTCCCTCTCACCAAAAGTTTCTGCGGTTGGAGTTAGAACAGCAGCATTTCCAGTTTGTAGCCCTGCCCTCCGGGCTAGCAACAGTACCCCGGGTGTTCACAAAAGCGCTGGCCCCACCTTTAGCCAGGTTAAGGGCACAGGGCATAACACTTGTAGCATACCTATATGATCTATTGCTAATAGACCAGTTGGTGGCTCGTTTGGAGCAAAGCGTACGCATTACAACCAGTTACCTGGAAAGTTTGGGTTGGATTCTCAACCTAGAGAAATCTTCCTTAATACCGCTGAAAAGGCTGGAGTACTTGGGTCTCATCCTAGACACAGCCCAGGAAAAGGTGGTTTTGCCTCGGGCAAACATCAATTCAATAAGAGAGCTGGTGCAGATGGTCAGGTCAAAAGGCGATCCCTCCATTCACCTTTGCATGAGGTTGCTAGGAACCATGGTGGCTTCATTCCAAGCAGTTCCCTATGCCCAGTTCCATTCAAGACTGTTGCAAAACAGTACCCTGTCTACTTGGAACAAAAAAATTCAAGCTTTAGACTTGCCAATGCAGCTGCACCAAGAGTGTCCCAAAGCCTCACTTGGTTACTAACCCAGAATCTGCTGAAAGGAGAATCCTTCAGACTAGTCATCTGTAAAGTGGTAACGACGGATGCCAGCCTTTCAGGCTGGGGAGCAGTACTAGAAAAGACAACTGTCCAGGGACAGTGGTCAAGAACCGAAAGAACCTTTCCCATCAATATCCTAGAGATTCGGGCAGTGCGTCTGGCTCTGAATGCCTGGACTTTCAGGTTACGGGATTGTCCTGTCAGGATCCAATCTGACAATGCCACAGCTGTGACCTATATCAATCACCAAGGGGGCACCAAAAGTCTCTCAGCACAGAGAGAGACCATATTCTAACTTGGGCAGAAAGGTATGCTCCGTGCCTATCGGCAGTCTTCATTCCTGGAGTAGAGAATTGGCAGGCAGACTACTTGAGTTGCCAGGAGTTATTCCCAGGGGAATGGTCTCTTCACCCCGACATATTTCAGGCTGTTTGCCAAAGATGGGGGACTCCGGACATAAATCTTCTAGCGTTCCAGGTTCAACATGAAGTTAGTCAACTTTGTGGCCAGAACAAGGGATCCACTTGCATGCTTAACAGATTCGTTGGTGAACCTGTGGGATCAGTTCTCACTGATCTATGCATTCCCCTCTGTTCAGTTGCTGCCTCGACTTCTTTGCAGGATCAAGCTGGAAAGAAAGCCGGTAATTCTGGTGGCACCAGCATGGCCCAGAAGGTCATGGTATGCAGAAATCGTAAAGATGGTAGTGGAGGGCCCTTGGTCCCTCCCACTACAGCCAGATCTGGTCTCACAGGGACCGATATTCCATCCTACCTTACGGTCTCTAAATTTAATGGCTTAGCTATTGAAACCCACATTCTGAAGAAACGTGGGCGTTCCGGGTCAGTTATCTCTACCCTGATTAATGCAAGGAATCCAGCTTCCAGAACTATATATTATAAGGTCTGGAGGCCTATGTTTCCTGGTGTGAAACCAAGGGTTGGCACCCTCGGAGATATATCATAGGCAGAATTTTTGCCTTTCTACAATTAGGGGTAGAAATGAAATTGGCCTTGAGTACTATTAAAGGCCAACTCTCAGCTTTATTGGTCTTATTTCAAAGACCGCTTGCTACACATTCTTTAGTCCGGGGTTTTATGCAAGGGGTGATGCGGCTTAATCCGCCAGTCAAACCTCCCTTGAACCCTTGGGACTTGAACTTAGTTTTGTCTGTGTTACAAAAACCGCCATTTGAACCGATACAACCTATTCCCCTAGTCTTTCTGACAAGGAAGTTCGTATTTTTGGTTGCTATATCATCAGCAAGGAGGGCTTCGGAATTGGCTGCTCTTTCTTGTAAAGAGCCATATTTGATTTTTCATGAGGACAGGGCAGGGTGTTGCGCCCTCCTCCAGACTTTTTGCCAAAAGTGGTTTCAGGTTTTCACCTGAACCAAGATATTGTCCTGCCATCGGTTTTTCCAAAACCATGTTCCAGTGAAAAAAAGTCACTACATTGTCTTGATGTGGTAAGAGCAGTGTAAATTTATTTAAAGGCAACTGCTCAGATTCGTAAGACTGATTTATTCTGCCAGAGGGTCCTAGGACAGGCAGCGTAGAAAGCCACTGTCTCTAAGTGGATTCGGCAAGTTATAATTCAAACTTATAATTTAAGGGGTAAGATTCCCCCTTTTCAAGTTAAGGCGCACTCTATCAGGGCAGTTAGTGCTTCTTGGGCAGTGCGCCATCAGGCCTCTATGGCTCAGATCTATAAGGCCGCAACTTGGTCTTCAGTGCATACATTCACAAAATTTTATCAGGTGGATGTAAGAAGGTATGAGGATATCGCTTTTCAGTGTGCTGCAGTATAGGTCCTCAAGTCTGGGGGTACCCTCCGGGTTATATCTCCCTCCCCTCAAGTAGCATTGCTACGTGATGTCCCATTAAGTAATCGCTTAAGGCTCTGCGTCCCATGATGTACGACAAAGAAAATAGGATTTTTATATAGGCTTACCTGTAAAATCCTTTTCTTGGAGTACATCATGGACACAGAGGTCCCTCCCCTCCTTTTTTGGGGATTTAAGTATATTGCTTTGCTACAAAAACTGATGTGCTCCTGGAAGGAGGAGGGGTTATATAGGGAGTGAACTTTCTGGATTGGGTGTACCAGTGTCCATCACCTGAAGGTGGCTTAAAACCCATTAAGTAATTACTTAAAGCGGAGCGCCGCCGAAATTTTTTTTTTTAAAAGTCAGCAGCTACAAATACTGCAGCTGCTGACTTTTAAAACATGGACACTTACCTGTCCAGGGCGCCCGCGATGTCGGCACCCGAGACCGAAGCGTCTCTCCGTCCTCGGGTGCTGCCGCCTCCATCTTCGGTAAGGGAATCAGGAAGTGAAGCCGTGCGGCTTCACTTCCCGGTTCCCTACTGCGCAAGCGCGAGTCGCGCAGCGCAATACGGATGGTCCCTGCTGCCTCTGGGACCCATGTGTTTCCCAGCAGGCAGCGGGGAGGGAGCAGGAAGTGGCGTAAATAACCGCAGATTCTGCGGCTATCTATGCCGGAAGTGGGTACAGATACCTGTATTATACAGGTATCTGTACCCCCCTCCCCCCTGAAAGGTGCCAACTGTGTCACCGGAGGGGGGGAGGAATCTGATGAGTGGAAGTTCCACTTTTGGGTGGAACTCCACTTTAAGGCTCTGTGTCCCATGATGTACTCCAAGAAAAGCATTTTACAGGTAAGCTGTTATAAACGTATACGTAAACGTAACCTATTTTGTCTTCTTTTTTTTTTTTTTCATACAGCGCAACACATGGCACAGCACATTGCAAAATGCCACAGTGTTTAAAGTGGAATAAGCTGTTTCTTTTGCAACAATAAAGTTAACAAGAGAAACAAAAACACAAACGATGCAAGACATCGGAACAACACATTGCTCTGCCCCTACACAGCGCACATTGCGCATAAGCTGATGTAAATTAACCCCATATAAATAATACAGACACTGTTCCGCGAGTATCAATTTACACAGGAGTAATTACTGGTAAATGCAGAGAGACCCAACGTATTTTGATAATTTTTTTTGGGTGAGTCTAGTACACCCAAAGTCCACAACCACCCAAATACAGTCAGCACAGCAGACACCCTGTTATTAGTATCTGCCAGGAAATGCCTTTGTGCAGTAGCTCAGTATTCGAGAATTCTAGCATTATACGTTGCTTAATTATTTATATAATTTGTGCAGCAATATTTCTTCAGATATCACACCACATTTTCAATAGTAAAGCTTGTGTATCCTTGGATAACAATGCACGTTTCAACTTATATTGACAAGACAAAGCTTTGGCACTTTCTAGACTTGCCTGCCTCTTGCTTACTCCTTTAGGCCAGTGGAACTGCACACTATAATGATGGGTTGGTAGGAATTTGTAGGGAGTGGGTTTTGCTGCAAGCTCTGATATCCAACAAAAGCATTGGGTCTTAAATTTTCCAAAGTTTCAGAAGCTGGTGCACTTTATGCCTGCAGCAGCATGTTTAGTTTTTGTTTTTTATGACCATCTTAAAAAATGCAGGTAAAAGCATATTAAATAAATAAGCATTTTAAATGCGTACTAGTGTTTTTTTCTTTTTCCATGGATGATGATTTTTTTCGTTTAACTTGCAGTGTGCTTTTTAATTTGCTAGAAAAATTCACTAGTCAGTTCTCTACCACAGCCCTACCCCTCCTGCTACATCAAAGTCCGTCTACTTTCACTGTTCCACAGTAAAAAAATGAACCCTTTATAGTAGCGATTATCTGCTCTTTTTGTACTATAAAGGGCTAATTTTCTTTATTTTTTTAACCCCATGATGACAGTTGACACAAAAAAAAATAATCATGCTGCTGTTACTAAACGTCTTGGGCCTGGTTCACACCTATGTGTTTTTTGGTGCTTTTTGCAGAAACACACTACAGTTCATTTAACATGGTTTCCTATGGGACACGTTCATCTATGCTTTTTTCAGCTGCTGCGTATTTGGAAAGGGTCAAGGACTTTTTTCAATGCAAAACTGTGCTTTTTTGGTTCAATATACTTCAATGGAGAAGCTGCAGAAAAGCATGTAGTGCAAAAAATCTTTGTACATTCGCTGAATGAAAGAATGTTGTTTAAAATTTTCACTTGCTTTTAACAGTCTGTTTTAAAATGAATGTAATTTCTGAACGAAAACCACATACACTATCTGAAAATTCCTTTGACCAATATGTTTTCTATTATTTCTAAATTTTCCCGTCACTGTGGTTGAAAATGAACGTCGATTTGAGCCCACTAACGATTAGAAAATCGAACGAATGTTCTTAAAATTACATTTTTATTTATTTTTTTTTTTTTTTGAAGGAAGACATTGTTTTTGTATGGCCAGCATATAAGATATTACAGTTCTGTCTGAAAATCTGCAAAACATTCTAACTTTTTTCTTTTAAATAAAAAAAATTCTCTGAGTCTGATATTTACCAGATTCACCCTCTAATAGTATATACAGTATATCTCCTCTATTATATATATATATATATAATATATCTCTTCTGTCTGTTATTCTCAGAGTGAATTTAGAGATTTTACTACCTATAATGGTTGGTTACTTATATTTACCACTGCATAGAGATATTTAAGAATGAATTGCCTTTTTTTTAAACTTTACATATTAACTAAATTATACACAACACTTTCTTTTTAAAGTTTTATTAATCGATTAATCAAAACAATAATTGCCAACTAATCTATTATGAAAATAATCGTTAGTTGCAGCCCTACATTGAAGCTGTCAGATACAGGGCTGCAGGTAAGGAATTCCGTTGCAGGGGAATGGGGCTACATAAAGGACAACATTTTTCTTAAAGTATAAGACCCCTTTCACGTGAGCGGATAGAATTCAGCTTTTAGCTACGGATAGATCAAGTTATCTACCGCAGCTAAACTCACACAATGCTTTCCTATTGCCCCATTCACACACTGCATTTAGCAACGGTTTTGTTACATGGGATTTGGTGCGGATAGAAAAAATAGATTTGTGTCCAGGAACAATTTATTGCCGCTATCTGTACATAACTGCAGGTTATCGCAGTGTACTATTTCAACTGCAGATAGCGGCAACAAGGAAAGAAAAACAGGAAGCACCTCAGAAATGGCAGGAATATTCCAACGCAGCTAAACACAGCTGCATGTAAATGCATGTAAACGCAGCTAATCGCAATGTACAACTGTGAGTGAACGCTGTGCCAGGATTCTCTGAATTTCAAAATTACAAAACATGCTTTTAACAGCGGCCGGACAGCCGCCCGTGTGAAAGGGGCCTAGAACTTTACAGAAAGCAGTCTCGCTGGCTTTTCTGTATGAGGTTTTGTAAAAATATGAATAAGACAAACAAGCAAGTAAAGCACAGCCTTTGTACAAAACATGCAAAAACTTGATTTTCAACATGTACATATGAAATAAATAGTCACCACTGGATAATGTTCTGTTAACATGGATGTTCAAATATTTACAGAGTAAAAATTTAATGGATGGTCATTCTGAAATCTGTTTACAGATTATGACTGTACCCAATGATCCCTACACATTTCTGTCATGTGGTGAAGATGGCACTGTGCGGTGGTTTGATATTCGAGCCAAGACCAGCTGTACAAAAGAAGACTGTAAAGATGTAGGTTTATTTATCTTGTTCATTTATTTTTCTTACGGAATAAAAAATAAAAGCCATGTATAAATAGCTTGTTTGTATCTGCTATCTCACATTCAGATATCAACATATTGGGGGTTATTTACTAAAGGAAAATCCACCTTGCACTGCAAGTGCACTTGGAAGTAAAGTCGCTGTAGATTTGAGGGGGACATGCAAGGAAAATAAAAAACAGCATTTTAGCTTGCACATGATTGGATGATAAAATCAGCAGAGCTTCCAGTCATTTCAGATCTACCCCTCAGATTTACAGTGACTGCACTTCCAAGTGCACTAGCAGTGCAAAGTGGATTTGCCTTTCATAAATAACACCCATTGTGTTTGAGGAGAATATGTATAGATAATTATTAAGGCTAAAAAAAAAGTGATTGTTTAATTCATTAAGCCTTTATGGACATATTTTATAAAAACAAAAGGGCAAAAAGATCCCGAAGGTTCTCTATGAGAATGGAGTACTTATCTGCGGTAACCAGTCTGGTTGCTTTGTGTAAGTTGACTATTCAAGTAAAATAATTATTACACATATTAGGTTTTTAAACTGAGTTAGTTACTATAAGCTACATTCCACTTCTCCTGCACTTAGGTTTCATACTGATCTGAGTATTAGCTGTAAGCATTGTTTGATGGTGTATGTAGCCTGTTATTTCAAGGGCTTCCAAATATAGAACCAAGCTTCTCAAGTGAGGCACATTGCTAGCTTTCTAAATGTTCAGTAGAACAGTTTTTACATAGTGTGTTGTGGTCAATGACACTACATCCCTTGAAAATGTATATGGACATTGCAGTCTTTATTATTTTGCACACATCTGAGCTTATCTATTAAGGAAGTGTAAAGTGCAGATAGAGCACAGCATCCCTCAGCTGCCTAAAATTACTGCAAAGAGTTGCATGACTGTTTAAATCGCTTTTTCCTTTTAAGTAATCCTTTGTAGGTAGTTCAGTAGGAATATCCCCTAAATAAAATTGTGCAGCATCACTTAATATACTCAGTTTCATGTCAAGTGCTGATTATCTATTAACGTACAGCGAATTAGACTTTTCTGATTGATTGCCATCTTTGACTTGTCATACACAGATTGTGTTTTTATCTCTTTTCTTTATTTTTTTTTTAAGGTGTTTTTTGAAAAAATGCATTCCACTTCCAAACATTCAAGGTGGATAAAGGAATCCTCCCTGCTATGGTTATTGTATTCTGACAGTGGGACTCCTCCGCTGTCAGAATACACTGATCAGCGCTCCATGCACTGATCGAACACAAATTTTCTAAAAGTCTCTCGAGAGAGGATTCAATCACTAGGTCAACTCCTCTCAAATGGCAATGATCATAGATGTGTCAAAATTTGGCAGGCCCCTCCTGAACCAGCCAAATTTTGATTCCTGTATGGCCTGTATTAGTCTACAGAAATTGCCACGAGAGCTTCTCCTGAGACTCTCTATCCAGAGATGAAAGGGCATCTTAGACCTTGCTAATAATCTGCTTGTAAAAGGGTGACAACACATAAATAACTGGAAACAGCTATTCAAGAGGCACATTGAGGTGTGTGTGCAAGACAGTCTGATAATTGGTTCCATTGCTGCACTCAACAGTATAGGCAAGTGTCAATGGGCCAAATTGCCCCTATTCTAACAGATTTTCCATTCACCATGTATGATCTGTTGCAGATCAGGCTAATTGTCAGTGAAAAGTTTAAAGCCTCGTACACATGGTACGATTGTTGGCAGGGGATTGTCTGTTGACAGACTTGTCCTAAAATCTTACCGTTTAATACGCTCATTTTGACAATTGTTGTCCAACTTTCGGCCAACAAATGTTGGATGACAGGCTAGTAAATTTTTGGCGGACAGCGGTTTGACATAAAATTTTCGTCAGTACACAAATCCGTCACACAAAAGTCGAAAGTACAAACATGCATGCTCGGAATCGATGCTCACCAAACACGAAATGCAGAAGGGGCCCGAAGGGTGGCGCTCAAGAGCTGAAATTTCACGTAGTACGTCACTACGTTCGTGTTTGTGGCGCGACAATTGTGTAACGGTATGCAAGACAAGATCCTGGCACGCGCCCTTTTTACAAAAATCAGATGCTCGGTTGGCCAACATTCGTACCGTGTGTACGAGGCTTTAGGTGACTGGATCTGTTGGAAACGTAAGGATCTTTGTTGATGGGTTTTTGTTTAAAATTAATTTTGCATTTCCATATTGGTCTGTGCAAAACCTGCTTGAAGCAGTTCAATAGCAGGTCACACACCACAATTCTGAGTGATCTCTTAAATGAAGCTGCTCAAACTGATGGCATT
Source organism: Lithobates septentrionalis (assembly GCA_037952835.1). NCBI lineage: Eukaryota > Metazoa > Chordata > Amphibia > Anura > Ranidae > Lithobates > Lithobates septentrionalis. Next base: position 1,216,285 of record JBBDGP010000875.1, on the reverse strand, counting down.
GTCTTCAGTAAAAGTCAATGAAAGAGGAAGTAAACCCTGCAAAATATTTTTTTTTCTTCTAATATTTCAATGTTTTTTTTACCTTGCCAAGCAAGCGATCTATAAATCAGTCCTAAACGAGTGTTAGAAGTACCTTTTTTTTTTTTTAATGATTTTTATTTTCCTGTATCTTCCGGGTATCGTCCGCGCCATTCTTTGTCCTGTTTGCTGAAGCGGACGTCATTTCCGCCCTTAGTTCGTATCACTGCCAAAATCTTGTGCATGCGTCGTAACCATGCCTCGATCTCGATTGCCGTTACTACGGGAACAGAGCATACTCAATGAGAACCAGTCGCGAGGCTTCCTCTGTGCCGTTCTGAGTGTCAGATAACGCGCTGGCAACGTCACAGGACAGATAAACACGATTTGCATCGCAAAGACGACAAATGTGAGTACACTTTCACAGGCAGCGATAAGCTGCCTGTGCTATGTAGATTCCATTGATGTAAAGTTGTAGAGGAGGGTTTACAAACACTTGAACACTTTGCAGCAATCCAAGGTTAATATTTAATGATGTTCTTTTCCTATCCTGCTTCCCTAGTAAACCTTTCCATTTAGATTCATTGTAATCTAATTTTGCAACTTTTCTCCAGCCTATTCTATCCTATCCTATCGTCTGCCAAAATGTGATTGCTTACCTACTACATTTTACTTTTTTTTTTTTTCCCTAGGATGTTTTAATTAACTGCAGACGTGCCACTACCTCAATAGCCATTTGCCCTTCAGCTCCGTTCTACCTTGCAGTTGGATGCTCTGATAGTTCAGTGAGAATCTACGATCGTCGAATGCTTTCAACAGGAGCAACAAGTATGTTTCAGTATAGGGGGTGTTCGTTTTTTCTTTTTTTTTTGTAATCTACTAAAACAGTACAACTAGTGATAGGAAATCCAATTTTTTAGATGAGGACACCTGTTCCTTCGGCAGTGTCTCAAAACATGCAAAGTAATAGTTTCAAGTATTTATTTATGAACTTTTCCTATTTGCTCCCTTTTTGCAAGTTAAATGAACCATTAATTGTGTTATATCTTTTCCATAAGGGCATCTTATGAGTTGAAGACTTCCTGTGCTCTTGTCTGTATTGTACTCTTATCAGTTATATTGTTTCAAGCTGTCTGTTGATTAAACCCCCCCCCCCCCGCCACATTCTATGGAAAATAGATGAGGTGTTCTGTAGTGCCCTCTCTATCTACACACAGAGCCGGATTTACATATCAGGAGCCTATAGGCAGAGAGTTCTGAAGCGCCCCTCTCCAAAAAAGACAGTAGGACTTTTCTCTTTTTTTTTTTTTTTCTTGATGAAATAATTTTGCTCAGAACAAAAATAAAATAAGTATTACAAGATGCAGCATGCAAGACTTTTGGTGCGCTTTTTCATAAAATGAAGAAAAAAAAATGTGCAGCTTAATAGAAATCTATAGGGCTGCAGCCTTAACTGTAGGTAAAATATAGGAAAACCCTCTTTATATTACACAGCCCCCTTTTATATTACACAACCCTTTGCACATTACACAGCCCCATTGCAGCTGTTCCTTCACATTCTACAACCTCTGCAGACTGCAGCGCTGCCCCTTCCTATCTTAATCAGGAACGCAGAGCGGGAGACACAGCAGCACTGAATAGAGGGTGGGAGCTGCTGAAGTATATTTTTCATATTGCCAAGCTGGTGATTGGTTGCTAGGACCACCCACCAACCAATCACCTGCTGGTTAACTTGGAAAATTAACTCCTGCAGCTCCCACCCTCTATTCAGCGCTGCTGTGTCTCCCGCTGTACAGAAGTATTCTCATCTGCCTCCTTCTTTTTTATTTTTTGGAGGGTGCATGTGATTAGCACAGGACCAATTAGCACTGTCTAGACAGAGGGTCAGAATCATGCAGCCTCATAGGACAGTCGGGGGAGAATGAAAACTCCTACAAGCTTTAACCAGAGCTCAGCTAGACACTAATTGTCACAAGACTGCTATATATTGCTGATGAGAAAATGTATTTAGCAGTTTATATTTACAAAAATAATTGCATTTCTGTGTACTGTGGGAGACCAGATATAGTGAACGCCGGGTCCTTGGTTTAATAGCAAAAAACAGGGCACGGAGGGTAGTACCAAGCAAAAAAAACACTTTTATTGAAAGCAGCACACTTGCATGTCAAAAATCACCACTCTGCCAGCGGATAGTTACACAGCAGGTTGGGACACCAGAGCTGATCAGTTGAAGGTCCACAGAGACAATGGATGGCCACCGGGCATGCAGCAGCGGGGGACTCCAAAGCACCAGCAGGTAGTATGGAGAGAAAGAGCTGGCAGCCAAACTGTGAAGATGACAGCCGTCAGAATGCTATGGTGATGTCGGGAGGGGGGCGAACATAACGCATCTCAAGGGACTCTGCCATCTTTGTCAAATGCATAAAGGAGCATGTATACAGTGAGGCATGATGACAGACATACAAAATAATTTATTTTAGGTTAACATTATGTTTTAAGACTCCCACAGTTAGATTTGTTTTTTGAAGCAGACATTTATCCAAATGTTTCTGATTAACGGTTGCCTGCTGAGTAATACTAACTACAATAGAGAGTGTGTGTTTTTCATGGGAAAAATACAAATGTATTATATTGCAACTTGCCATTCCTTTTTTAGATGTAGTGGCTGCATTCGTTTTTCATTTTCAGGCTTTTGTTCCTTCATTTTTACCTAGTTAACCTACCAATAGAACATTTCCTATAGTTGGGTGACAACGCTCACTCACCATACTGTATCAGTGGAGGAGTATAAATGTCATCCTGGGCCGCTCTTCTTTGGACTACAAATACCTCCCTCACTTCATTCCATTGCGTAGAGGGGAGATGCTTTCCAGTTCACAAAAGATAACTGACAAAGCTGATTACCGTATTTATCGGCATATAACACGCACCGGCGTATAACACGCACCCCAATTTAGGAGGGAATTTTAAGGAAAAAAAACTTTTAGGAGGGAAGTTGAAGGAAAAAAAACTTACATTTAAATGCCCATCATTGCAGCCTTCTCAGTGCAGCCTTGTCAGTGCAGCCTTCCCCAGTGCAGCCTTGTTAGTACAGCCATGTCAGTGCAGCCATGTCAGTGCAGCCTTCCCCAGTGCAGCCTTGTTAGTACAGCCATGTCAGTGCAGCCATGTCAGTGCTGCCTTCCCCAGTGCAGCCTTGTTAGTGCAGCCTTGTTAGTGCAGCCTTGTTAGTGCAGCCTTGTCAGTGCAGCCATGTCAGTGCAGCCATGTCAGTGCAGCCATGTCAGTGCAGCCATGTTAGTGCAGCCTTGTTAGTGCAGCCTTGTTAGTGCAGCCTTGTTAGTGCAGCCTTGTTAGTGCAGCCTTTCCCAGTGGAGCCATTCCCAGTGGAGCCATTCCCAGTGGAGCCATTCCCAGTGGAGCCATTCCCAGTGGAGCCATTCCCAGTGCAGCCATTCCCAGTGCAGCCATTCCCAGTGCAGCCATTCCCAGTGCAGCCATTCCCAGTGCAGCCATTCCCAGTGCAGCCATTCCCAGTGCAGCCATTCCCAGTGCAGCCTTTCCTAGTGCAGCCTTCCCCAGTGCAGCCTTCCCTTCGATCCCCTGTCCTGAGCTTTAAAATCGCCGACCGCGATTTGAAAATGGCGCCGCCGGCGCCGAAATACACCGAGCCGGTCCTCGGCTCTTTCCGGCGGCTCTCGTTCATTTTCGGCTCCACTCGTAGTCCCGAGCGGAGCTATCCGAACCTAGCCGAGTAGGTTCGGATAGCTCCGCTCGGGACTACGAGTGGAGCCGAAAGTAAACGAGAGCCGCCGGAAAGAGCCGAGGATCGGCTCGGTGTATTTCGGCGCCGGCGGCGCCATTTTCAAATCGCGGTCGGCGATTTTAAGATTGTGACAGCTCGGGATCGCAGGGTATCGGCGTATAACACGCACCTGCGACTTTCCCCTGATTTTAAGGGGAAAAAAGTGCGTGTTATACGCCGATAAATACGGTACTTTATTTGAGACTACAATTTATTGCACGGTAATGGACACAAGGTTTTTGACAAGATCAACAGGAATTGTTCTGTGTTTGAAGAAAATGTATTTTGAGTTAAAAAAACAAAACAAAAAAAAAAACAAATGCAGTCACCTCAATTAAGGGCTGGTAAACTTTAAAATATTAAATTTTTAGATATACTGTTCTTAAAAGAGAAGTATGGGTTTGTTTTTGTTTTGTTTTTTCAGTTTTATACTTGCCTATGTGGATGCTGTATCTGTCCCCCGGTGCCTCTGCACTGAGAACCGAGCCATCGAACACAGAGCAGAGAGCTGCAGACTGTCAGTCAGCAGCTCTCTGCTCTGCCCCCTCTTTGCTCACTGTAGCGTTTGAGCTTTCAAGGGACGAGGAGCAGCCCACGCAGGTTCTCACCGGCTCGCTGAGAGGCTATGCCAGTTGTCGGTCCAGGCATCTGGCGGATCCCGACTTCCATTGTCGCGATGACTTGGTGCCTGGACTGACTTCTGTGACGTCAGCAGAGAGCGGACTACATGATCACAGGATTGCAAAATGGACTGCACTCCTGTGATCCACAGAAGTACAGCTAAACAAGCTTTGGCTGTACTTCTCCTTTTAATTGTTCCAAAGCTGACCATGGGTGGTAAAGGCCAGTTATATGGTAAAGTATGATAGAAAACTGTTCATCTTGTTTTATTGATGAGTGCCTTTTCTCTTGACAGCCAATTATTCAAATCGCGGAACTACAGGAATGTGTGTACGGTTTGTCCCCTCACATCTTGCAAACAAATCCTGCCGTGTTACCTCCTTGTGCTACAGTGAGGATGGGCAAGAGGTTCTTGTGAGCTATTCATCAGACTACATTTATTTGTTTGATCCAAAAGATGACCAAGCAAAGGAGCTCAAGTTTTCTTCAGCTAGTCAAAGGCAAGAAGAAGTAAGAACCTTTTTTTGTTAAAATAGTTTTTTTTGAAAAATTTGTTATGAACATCCCAAAATAGAGCAGCAAACAATCCTTGCCATTCTCTCATCATGTAACAATACAAATGCATAGGGAACAAAAGGGAGGGGAAGTGGAGGGGGCGGGCAAAATAATCGAGGCTTTGCGAATAAGACAGGTCAACCTTGGTGACCGATATAGACACAATAGCATGCCTGAGGTCCAAACATAACGTAGGTGGTTGCATAAAGGAAATCCACGGGGCCCCCGCAGGTGGAAGAGAGGGCCCACCACGGGGGTAGCCCTACAGTTCCTTCCACCATACACCCATAATCCTAAAAGCTTTGAACAAGAATATCGCACCTTTATGAAATATTCTTCAAACAATTAAACTTTTATCTTGCATTGTAGGCTGAAGTCTCTCTCCATTGTCAGCACACAATGCATTCTTTTATGGGAAAAGTAACTCCCACTATCGAATATTTTGTGAAAAAGAAGTAAAGTAATAAGAAAAATGGGGGGGATGGAAAAAATTGTGAGAAAGATCGAGAAGAAAAGGAGGTTAGCAGTGCCATCTTAAGAGCATTATAGGCCCCCGGGCAATACAGTGCACTGGGGCCCTGTCTACATAATCACGCACAAGAATAAAAATGCAAATTAAGGCTATATTTATTGGTACTTCCAACAAAATCAGTGTGTAAACATTAACACAATGTTTGGACAATATAACACGAGCTTGAAAAGCAAAACATTGAAAAACAAGTAATTACAGATTGAAATGGGACAGTACAAAAGCACTGATTATTTATTTAATTTGCGATACTACTTTGTAGAGAAGTATAAAAACACAAAGCGCTGTGATGATTAATAACTGATAAATACACATAAACCAAGTGAGGCTGCTATCAAAAAAAGTGTTTCAGGATCACTTAAAAAAAGGAATAAAATATGGTGTTTGAAGCGCTTCACAATGTGATAAAATAAATAAATAGCCTATAAACCACCAGTGGTAAAATACTCAAATAAATCCAGCAGTGAGTAAATACAAAGGTAAAATCCTTAAAATAAATCCAGCAGTGAGAAAATGTGTACAATATATGAAATGATAAAAATTGGTGACACCAAATGTGTAAATAAAATACACATAAATAGATAAATAATAATGTGTTCAAAAAAAATTAAATCCATAAAATATATAAGAGACAATCAGAGTGACATAGAGCTTTGATCCAGTCCCACTAGCAAAGTTCTAAAAAATAGCACACACTTGCTTAATTGGGGTGCTCATTGATACTTTTCAACAACAATGTTTCTTTGCTTTTGTTCACATCTGCTGTGACGATCACCATCAGACCTCACAAATAAAGCAGATAAGAGAAAAATAGATCATTGCGCAATGCTCTTAATACCAGGTACACAGGCAAACTTGTATCTAATCCACTCACGTGCGGCTAATAGTAAAAAGGCATATGCAGGTTTCTATGTAGCAGTCAGCCGCCTCAGACAGGAGCAGAATCGCTGCAGTACACCGCTCGATACTGCCAGTCTGCACAGAGCGTCCTTGGCTCCTCCCACGCGTTGCGTCACGGTCACGTGACTTTTTCAAGGATAACTCAAGCTCTTACGGTCTCAGCTTTATAGCACAACGGCAAAATGGTTGCCATGGCTACAGCGTGATTTTTTCATCATCCTGCTTCCTGCATAACTTCAATTACTGTTAAAAACTTCTTTTTAATTAAACATATGATTCATATAAAGATCGGTGATTTCCTAAAAAAACGCTGCATATACATAAAAAACAATAGGTATCCATAATCTAGTTTCATTATTAAACTCCCTCCAGTGGTCTAAAATGGGTATAACACCTCAAAAGGGATATACAGGTAAAAGCCAGTAAATTAGAATATTTTGAAAAACTTGATTTATTTCAGTAATTGCATTCAAAAGGTGTAACTTGTACATTATATTTATTCATTGCACACAGACTGATGCATTCAAATGTTTCATTTAATTTTGATGATTTGAAGTGGCAACAAATTCCTGTTGGAACCTGAAATCTCCATCTCCATAGAGCAGGTCAGCAGCAGGAAGCATGAAGTGCTCTAAAACTTGCTGGTAGACGGCTGCGTTGACCCTGGATCTCAGGAAACAGAGTGGACCGACACCAGTAGATGACATGGCACCCCAAACCATCACTGATGGTGGAAACTTTACACTAGACTTCAGGCAACGTGGATCCTGTGCCTCTCCTGTCTTCCTCCAGACTCTGGGACCTCGATTTCCAAAGGAAATGCAAAATTTGCTTTCGTCAGAAAACATGACTTTGGACCACTCAGCAGCAGTCCAGCTCTTTTTTTCCTTAGCCCAGGTGAGACGCTTTTCGTGCTGTTTCTTGGTCAACAGTGGCTTGACACGAGGTATGCGGCAGTTGAAACCCATGTCTTTCAAGCGTCTCTTGGTGGTGGATCTTGAAGCACTGACTCCAGCAGCTGTCCACTCCTTGTGAATCTCCCCCACATTTTTGAAGGGGTTTTTTTTCACAATCTTGACTAGGGCGCGGTGATCCCTATCGCTTGTACACTTTTTCTGACCACAGTTTTTCCTTCCCTTTGCCTCTCTATTAATGTGTTTGGACACAGAGCTCTGAGAACAGCCAGCCTCTTCAGCAATAACCTTTTGTGTCTTTCCCTCCTTGTGCAATGTGTCGATGGTCGCCTTTTGGACAGCTGTCAAATCTGAAGTCTTCCCCATGTTTGTGTAGGCTTCAGAACTGGACTGAGAGACCATTTAAAGCCCTTTGCAGGTGTTTTGAGTTAATCAGCTGATTAGTTTGTGGCACCAGGTGTCTTCAAAATTTAACCCTTACACAATATTCTAATTTTGTGACACACGGAATTTTGGATTTTCATTTGTTGCCACTTCAAATCATCAAAATTAAATGAAACATTTGAATGCATCAGTCTGTGTGCAATGAATAAATATAATGTACAAGTTACACCTTTTGAATGCAATTACTGAAATAAATCAAGTTTTTCAAAATATTCTAATTTACTGGCTTTTACCTGTATATCCCTTTTGAGGTGTTATACCCATTTTAGACCACTGGAGGGAGTTTAATAATGAAACTAGATTATGGATACCTATTGTTTTTTATGTATATGCAGCGTTTTTTTAGGAAATCACCGATCTTTATATGAATCATATGTTTAATTAAAAAGAAGTTTTTAACAGTAATTGAAGTTATGCAGGAAGCAGGATGATGAAAAAATCATGCTGTAGCCATGGCAACCATTTTGCCGTTGTGCTATAAAGCTGAGACCGTAAGAGCTTGAGTTATCCTTGAAAAAGTCACGTGACCGTGACGCAACGCGTGGGAGGAGCCAAGGACGCTCTGTGCAGACTGGCAGTATCGAGCGGTGTACTGCAGCGATTCTGCTCCTGTCTGAGGCGGCTGACTGCTACATAGAAACCTGCATATGCCTTTTTACTATTAGCAATCTCCCAAAAGGTGTTGATAATTGACCTATGACAAATACATAATACTAGTCGGTATATCAGGTCTGGTTTCAAGGAAATAGTGTATCCACATGTTCCAATAGTATACATAGATAAAAAGGGGAATAAATAGTAAATGATAGGTGTTTTCAAAAATAATAACAATATATAATAAAATTAGGAATAGGAAATAAAGAATAAAATTAAAAATTATCATATAAAATATAGTTGGTAAAATATCCATAATGATATACCACTATAATAAAACAATAAACATTATTACAGTATTAGCTAAAATATAGAACTGAACCAAATCATACTCATAAGAAAAAACCTAGTATTGGACAAATACCTTTAAAAATATTAGACTAAAATATAAAAATACTCTAAAAATCGGAAATAAAACAATTAAGGTCGAATTCAATGTTCAAGCCATGAGGTTCTAGTGTACACATCTGGAATATCCATTTGGATTAATTTTTGCTGAGTTCCCTAACTTTATTGGAACCCCTCCAGTGAGGCTTATACTTTTGAATAGCCCAGAATTGGAGACCCCTAGGGTCTCTATTGTGACAACTATCAAAATGTTTTGAAACACTGTGCTTTGGATAGCCTTTTTTAATGTTCTGAATATGTTCTCTTATTCTCTTCCACATTGGTCGTTTCGTTCTGCCAATGTATTGGAGGGAACAGGTGCACTGTAAAACATATACCACCCCCTCCGTCCTACATGATACAAAGTCCCTTATTTCAAATTCTTGTCCAGTACTTGTTGAGGAAAATTTCTGACATTTGTACCCATTTTGATTAGTATTTATGCAGGCATAACACCTCTTGCAGGGATAAAATCCTTTACCCTGGAAGAAGGATAAATCAGTTATTCTCTTGGGTGGGTTTGGTACATTTTTAGCTATAATGTCCCTTAGAGTTGGGGCTAGTCTATAGATAAATCTCTATTTCTCTGGGAGTATATTTGCCAAGGTAGTATCCGTTTTTAAAATAGACCAATGTTTTTTGATAATCCTCTCCATCCTCTTATGTTGTACACTAAAGTCCATTATCAAAGGTATGTCATCTGTTTTATCATTTGCCTTGATTTTGTCTTGGATCAGCACTTCTCTTGAGGTTTGGTTAACTTCTGTTTTTTTTTTTTTTTTCTTCTATAAAATATTTACTATAATCTTTTTCTTCAAACCTCTATCCAATGAGCTTGTTTGAGATAGTCATTGTTTTCTGAACAATTTCTCCGTAAGCGAATAAACTGGCCCTTAGGAATATTAATTAACCATGGCTCATAGTGGCAACTTGTTACTGGTATATAGCTGTTCCTTTCCACCGGTTTGAAGAATGTTTTTGTGCTAATGGCATTGGCTATTAGAGAGAATTCCTTTATAATTGGCTTGAAGTCAATGGTTTTTAGGATGTCCTTTTCTATACACATGAGTGAAAGCCAGTTAAAAGGTTCCTGCTGCCCGATTGTGCTGCGAAGCTCATTTTTTATCAGTTTCAAGCTTGAGAACGAACACTCTCCTGCACAGTTGGTCACCTTCATGCACATGAACACTCTGAGTGCAATTTCCACATTGGGAAAAACCGATTTCAAGTTGTCTGAAATTATTTTTCTGTACAATGCAGGTAGAGTCTCACAATTTTGATCAAGAATCATGTAGTGTTTGAGATGCTCACATTCATTTAGTAGGTCACCATAAACCAGATCTTTGTGATAAACATTAGCCAGATATTCACACTTTTTGTTTAGCTCATCAGATTATCTCCAACCAACAAGTAATAAAGTTTCTTTTTCCTCACCTTTCTTACACTTCCTCGAACTAGTGGCAACTCTAAGATTGATATATAAGGGGGACACATAAGATATTAGTCAAAACTTGGGGGGGGCCCGAGCACTAATAACTTTCATCACTATATAATACAACTAAAAAAAAACTAAATATATGTAAATGTACACTATTGACCCGCCCATCCCCGACATCATTGCTTAGATTTGACAGCTCCACTCTCACTGCAGCCGCTTGTCCACCAATCACTGGATGTTTACACTCTGGGATAATAATTCTACATGAGAATTACAAGACCCGGTGCTTTTTGGGGACCCATTCGGGACTCCAGCCCCCCCCCTCCCGACACGCCTGCTGGGGGTCGCTGGGCAGGTGGGGCCCCCGGGCAACTGCCCAGCGTGCCCATGCGAAAAGATGGCCCTGGAGGCGAGTCCATCCTGGAGTCTAATGCTAACCGTTCCTAAAATCAGCACTTTGTCTGGGACCTGCAAGTAGGCAAGCCAAGGAGACCATATTTTGTCAAAAAAAATGTTTATCTAACAAGACAGTAAACGTTTTTTTAATTTAGCATTATCCAAGTTAGTTTACGCTTCATTGAGGCTGTGTCTAAAACTGGACTTTTCCAGGCTGTTGCAATAGCAATTTTGGCTGCCAGGAACATGAAATATATTTAAGGTTTGTGTGTGCCTTGGGACATTTTCGACTGGTTTAGTCAGTAGGGCAATACTCGCATCTTTAATAATATTGACCGACGTAACAAAGAATAAAAGCGTGCACTTCTCATCTAAAACCGGCGCACTTGAAGACAAGGCCACCATGTATGACCGACGTGCCTGGGAACATTTTTGAGAGACGTTCCTGTATCCGGTACCATCTAGCATGCACTTTGTAGCTAGCCTCAATCAAAACCACGTTTAAAATGCCTTTGTGAATCCATGTGCTCCATTTGTGCCAGTCCTTCACCTCAGGAGATATGTCCAGGTCCCTCATCTGATAATTCAAATTGGTCGTAGGGTTGGAGAATAGTTTATAGAGCATGGAGATGCACCCCCTCATAGAGACCTCCCGCATGCACCTATTTTCAAACATGGTGTGTATTGCTAGTCTGGGCTGGATTGCTGTAGCGATTTTAGAAAATTATAAATTTGCTGTAGATGAAAATTTTCCGAGTGGGGCATCTCCAGACTGTTAACGAAGTGTGATAGAGGACGTAACCCTCCTTGATCAATATAGTCCCCCGACGTGGTAAAGACCCTTGTTTAACCACCAGTCAAAGCCTACAGCCTGAAACCCTGGTGGAAACAAGGGGTTGCTAAAGAGAGGAGCCGCTGGTGTGTGTGGCAAACGTAAAGGCCATCTCCTAAAACCCCAGTCCCCCCAGTCCCACAGAGTGGGAAAGCGTGGGGCATAATATAGCTTTACGATGTTGCGAGGGAGTCCAAAGTACCAGGTCCATTGCAAGCGGGGAACAAGCTTGGGCCTCTAAGGAAACCCGATCTCTAGGAGGATGTAAGTAATGTGACAGTCTCACAATGCGGGAAAATATACACACATATATATGTATATATGTGTGTATGTATATATATATATGTGTATATATATATATATATATATATATATATATATATATATATATATATATATATATATATATATATATATATATATATATATATATATATATATATATATATATATATATATACAGTTTATAAAAAAATGTTCTTAGACTGTGATGCATTTCCCTGAAGAAGACTTTCTTTGAAATAAGCATGTTGAAACACGTTGGAATTCCACTACTCGACGCCACGGTTTTCTGTCTGTGGTGACTGCATCATGTAGTGTGATGTATCGCTTTCTTCCAAAATTCTCCTTCCATTAGCGAATGCACTTTCTTAACCATTTGTAATAGGATATTCTTATCTTTTGTTTGTGTTATTTCTTGGACTTTTGTAGTTTAATTTTTTGCAATTTTTGTACTTTTGTAGCTATTAACTCAGATCGATAATTAATAAAACAGAATTTTATTTAAATTGACATTTCCATTGCCTTAAAAATCCCTTCAGAGGTTCATGTACTTTTTTTCTTCAAATTTATATGGGATGATGGCCATGACATATCCACACCACCAAGGTCACATATATATAAGGAAACCCGATCTGGCCTATATTTGCTATGTAGTTGATACAGTTGAGTTAGTTGTGCCGCTATATAATATTTCCTAAAGTCTGGCATTCCCAAACCTCCCATTTCCTTAGAAGCGTACATTGTGGGCCGTGCTATTCTGCCCTTAGTACCCAGATATACCTAAAGATTTTTGATTTGAAATAGCCGCGTTGCGTTAACAGGGACCTGGTTGGGCAAATTTCTGAAATTTGTACAATAGCCTGGGTAGAACCATCCTATTTACTGAGGAAATTCTCCCCATCTAAGACAAGCTCACATCAGACCATGCCTTCACATCCTCCAAAAGTTTTGTGAATAGTGGTGGATAGTGTGCCTTATAGAGTGATGAAACGTTAGGAGTTGGGTGTATTCCTAGATATGCCAGAGATGTTTGCTGTCAAAGGAAGGGCTATTGACATTCATGGCCTTCGATTTTATCTTTATTTACTAGCAAACCGGAGCTTTTCCCAAAGCTGTCCAAAAGGGGACAGCAAATTCGGCAGAGTGGTATGGGGGGGAGGTGATGAATAACAGTAGGTCATCTGCGAATAAGGCGCACTTGTGGCTCCTACCACCACTCTCTATTCCCTGGATGCTGGCGGGTGGCTGGTACTAGGGTTTCAATGGCTATAACAGGAGGAGGGATAGAGGGCATCCCTGACGAGTGCCCGAAAAGATGGGGAATGGGTCTGATTTGTGACTGCGCAATACAATCTGGGCCATAGGAGAGCTATATGGGGAGTGTAACGAAGCTATAAATTTAGGACCAAACCCCCACCTCTCCAGGACCCGGAAAAGGAAGAGCCAGACGAGAGTCAAAAGCTTTGCAAACGTCAGTAGACAATACCATCCCAAATAAGAACCTTTTCTAAAGATATTAGCTTGTTGTGCGGTCTGTAGTATTTCAACTTTTTCTTTTAATATTATTATTAGTTTGCGCAGTTCTTTGCAATATAAAGGGAGGAATGTACAGTTACAATACATTCAAATACAAGCGGGTTAAGAAGGCCCTGCTCAAAGGCTTACAATCTAAAAGGGTTGGGCAAGAGGTACAAAAGGTTATAACTGTGGGGGATGAGGTGATGGAAGAGATGAAAGATCACCTTTGGTTGGAGGTGTGATAGACCTGAGGAGATGGGTTTTCAGAGATCTGAAGGGCAGCCAGAGTAGGAGATAGATAGGTAGAGAGTTCCAGAATATTGGGGAAGCTTTGGAGAAGTCCTGGAGACTAGCATGGGAAAAGGCGACGAGTGTTTGAGAGCTGGAGATCTTGGGAGGAGTGGAGGAGAGGATGGTTTGGGTGATATTTGGAGACAGCATTGGTGATGTAGCTTGGGGCAGAGTTGTGGATGGCTTTGTATGATGCTGTTAGTATTTTGAATTTTATTCGCTGGGAAATCAGAAGGCAGAGAGGGGTGGCAGACACTGAGCAGTTAGTGAGGTAGAGGAATCCTGGCAGCAGCATTCATGATAGACTGAAAGCCTATGATATCCTATGGAAAGGTAGGCCTATGAGAAGGGAGTTGCAGTACTCAAGGCGAGAGATATCAACGAAGTGAATGAGTAGTTTGGTGGTTTCATTCGTTAAAAAGTGGTGAATTTTAGAGATATTATGGAGGTAAAATCTACCAGCTTTTTACAGCAATTGGATTTGGGTCCTGAAAGGACAGGTTAGAGTCTAGGATTACACCTAGTACCCTGGCGTGAAAGAGACCGATGCAGGCAGTTCCTGGGTTAAAAACCAGATAGGTTCCGTAGGTTTGTTCTTAAAGTGTTTGTAACCCTAAAAAAAAAAAATAAAAAAAAATTGTGTCCTGTTACTTTAAAGCATGTTATACAGCACAGTGCTTGTGCTGTGTAATTTGGCCCCCTGTATCACCTGAAATACCTGGCTGATCCTGCCTGGTTCTGCCCTCCCCTCTGTAAACTGAACACGGTTTATTATGGCTTCTGAGCCCTGACACCATGGTCCGTTTTACATGCCACCATCATCCGCTGTCTCTCCTCTCTCTCCCTCTGTCGTCCTCGTCCTCCTCCCCCCTCCTTCCCTGCCTGTCAGCTCTTACCAGTGAAATGAGAGAGGAAAAAAAAGGGGGGTGGGGAAGGATAGTTGGGTGGATGGGGGTGGGTTGAGAAGGACAGGAGCAGGTAAAGGAGAGGGGTGAGGACATCACTAACTGCCCTCTCCATTGTCTAGAAGTCAAATTAGTAAGCAATGTCACACCCAGGGCCGGTGCTACCACTAGGCGAACTAGGCAGCCTCCTAGGACGCACTGCTGTCTAGGGCGCAGCCATGGCTGCTGGTTCGTACTGTTGGACCCTACAGTAGTCCCTGTCATTGTCCCACTCTCAATGTTGGCTCTAATGCCTAGAGCTCGGTATGCTGCCGCCCTGCACACTTTCAAGATGGAAATGGTCATTGGTTCTGCTGTGGGTCAACTATCTCTGTTGCTCTGAGTTTTTTTTCATCTCCTATATTTCTTCACAGATATAACATTGTTGATTTGGGGGGGGGGGGGGTAGGCTTGGGGGTGCAAGTAGCTGGTCTTGCCTAGGGCACAAAATAGTCCAGCACCATCAGTGTAACACAGGGGTGACACTTTCCGAGTCAATGATTAAATAGTCCTCTGGTAAGTCACTATGCTCCACGCGTAAGCTCCTTGAGTAGTCGAGAGCTTTTAAATGCCATTCATGGTTCCCATGTGGCAGTGAATTTCGAGATCTTGTCTAACCTGATTTAGATCAGCTCCTCCATCTCCGCCACACGGTTGATTTGCTGAAACCATTCTGTCACTGAAGGCGGGGATGCTGACCGCCAATGAACTGGTACACACATGCATTGCAATCAATTTGTAGTAGCGTTTGTTAGAGATTTTAGACAGGGGTAATAGATATTGTGCTGAAGAGAACTCCAGTGGGAGAGACGATAGCTTTGCATGTACCTTATGCCAAAATGTCTGGAGTGACGGGCAGCTCCACCAAATACGGAGGAACATGTCCTTCTCCCTTCCACAGCGCCAGCACGGATCAGAAACTTGGGGGGAAAATTTGTGAATCAGGTCGGGGGTTCTATACCAGCGCGTTTGCAGTTTTTATAGCCGTTTTCCTGCACGGAGACATTCAAGGACCCCTTATGGATATAGAGATTTATACAGTTCCAGTCATCCTAGTCTATCTCTGTTCCCAAAGCGGATTCCCAGGAAGTGTGATCTGAGTGTAGAAGTGCAGAGGGATCTCCGAACAGGGAGGTGTAGATAGTCAATTTGACATGGCTCTGGGGAGACATGCAGGAACAAAGTGATTCCAGTGTCGTAGTGGACTTGGTGAACAACTCTCTACGGGGCGGGGCATTGAGGAAGTATTTAAGTTGCATATAGGACCAAAATGGAAAGGAACCCATGTTTGAAATCTCTGCAAGTTCTGTTTGCCACATAAAACAGCCTCTGCGGAAAAATGTTTGTCCAGCATCTCCTCATACGGCCATTCTGCCTGCACGAAGGCTCCAGATAGGCCCGGAGGAAAATCCTAGTTGCCCCTAGCTGGGGTGATGGAGCATAATTTGGCTGAAACCAAATGTATAGCACAGAATCTATCAAATGCGTGAAGGTTTACACTGATAAGGGGATGTGTTGAAGTATGTAGAGATGGTCTCTGGCCAGCCACGGGACATAGCGTAAGTCAGAATTCCAGATCAGGTTTTCAAGGGTCACCCACCCTTTGCATCGGGCATGTAAATGCCAGTCAACGATCCGTGCAAGATGAACAACCCAGTAATAGCGCTGAAGGTCAGGGAGGCCAATACCTCCACTTGCTTTTGGCAGGACCAACTTCGTCCAGTTTATCTGAGCAGATTTGTTTCACCAAAGGAATG